>CM019750.1:11692643-11772561 GCA_009761775.1 Ficus carica | reverse complement strand
CCCCCCCCCCCCTTTTCTCTTCATATCCTTTGGCTCCAGCAGCAGCGTGGGCCCCTCTACTGACATGGTTGGACACGCGGCCTGAGGGGAGAGGTAGTAGAGTTGTGCGTTCCACGTGGCGGGTTCGGCTATCCGGAGCGCCGAGCTCACATGAGAAATTGTGGACGCAACGCGCACTAGAACTGACATTCTAGAATAATGGGACATGTGGCGACTCCGAGTTGGAGGGTGGCTTAATTCAAAATTTTGTCTCTTTTTAAAGCATTTTAATGACCATTTTGCCCCTAAATTTGAGCCCAAATTCTAATTTTACCAATTTAGTCACCCGATTAACGTACACAAATAAGAAAATTATTATTTAGAGAGAAAAATTAATAACAACATATTAAAAAATATTATTAGAAATTTAAAAATAATAATATTATTAGACTAATTAGATAAAATTAATCAATTACACAAAATCAACATAAACTAATTTAAATTTTTTTTTGTAAAATTAAAATAAATTACGTAAATAGATTAAAATTGTAAAAACCGAATTTTTACGGACTCGCGATTTTCCTTACAAATAACAGAATCTAAGTCTGTACGATGTATGTCAATATGAAGCTCATAATCTGATGTGATTATCGGAATATGTTCGAGTTCTTATAGTGTTATAAGACTCAATGACGATCTATTAAGTCAAGGATGAGGCCTTATGGTGATAAAGGAAGAATCATAATTTATGATTTTGTTCTGGTCAATGAATGACTAGGATAATTTACAACATTATTAAGACGGTACTGTCGTATTATAAGCAGTATTGAAATTATACTGTGGCCAACCATCATTACGGATGTAGAATTGAGAATAAGGATTGTGATTTGCTCTAGAATAATCATGAATAATATTTGGAGCAAAGAGGACTAAGAAGTTTTCAAGTCTTAAGAAAAACCTATACGCGGTCCAGTTAAGTGCAGATAAATTCTGGATGGCAGTCTAACAATACTATACTGTTGATAGTTAAAACAATATTGGTATTATCTGGATTATTAAGAAAATAGATTGTGTCTTAGGAGGAAATGCCAAACATGGCCCTACTTGGAGGCCAAGTAATTGTAGATAAGTATGAATAGATATTTTGGCTCCAACACTCCACATGGCCAGCCATTTTGAGGGACTTGGAAGGCAAATATTTTATGTTTTAAGGACCAATATGCAATTCAAGGAGGATTTAAGAAAAAAAATAATTGTGAAAAATTATGAATTTTCCACCTATAAATAGAGGCGAGTGTGAGAATTGAACCATTTTAGTTAGTCTCTCAACTTCTAGTTCTTTCTCAACTATTTATCTCTGGGCCCTTAGGAAAAGAGAGTGAGAGAGAGAGAGAAAGACAAGTGGTGGCTGGTTGTCATGGTGGAGAATTAGAGAGTAAAAATTTCTCTCATCCCAAAGACTAGAATCAACTTTTTCAAAGCTCTAGAGGTATTATCTTGATTCTCCAACTAATATCTTTATTAAGCTTTGATTGAGGAATTTATGTGTATTTCAAGTTATGGGATATAAGAGCATAAGCTCATGTTCTTTCATTTTCTTATTTTATGGCCTCTAATGGTTGGTTTATGCTAGATCTATGCTTAAGTTATCTTGTTTACTAGCTTAAGCATGTGTTTAATTTTATGCTCTAGGATGAGTGTTAAGGTTATGTGTGCTCACCATGTGTTTGTGATTATGCTCTCACATGTTTAAGTATGGAGATTTTATGAATGATGATGATGATGTGAATATTATGGGTATGTTGGTTAAGAAATTAACCTAAAGACACAAGTTGGTAAACAAGTACGTTATCAATATTGTGTTTATCAAGAACATGAGACAAGTGAATGGTTGAAGTTTAAGAACGAAACCAACGCATTGCATGTTGGCGTAGGCTCACGGCTTTGACCGTTTGAGGTAGTGTGTGCAAATCCACAAAATATAAACTGCCGATTTTTTAAAATAATCTAGACAGTTTTCTGGAACCCAATTTTTGAGCCCCTTAGAGGCCGAATTTGGAAAAAGTTATAACTGAAAAGTTGTATAAAACAAAAACTTCTAGGAGATAACGTGATTAGATTTTGAAAAAAGGGCTCCAAAGGCCTCTGTATTTATGAGTTTTCAAAACTGGCTGGTCTCGGGTACTGTACATGGCCAGAACTTTTCAAGGGGAAAAAGGAGTAAGTTTGGGAAGATTTAAGCTTCAAGAAAACACGAAAGTTGTATGTTTCGATGAGATCTACAACTTCCGTGAAGAAAACTTTTTCAAATTCTAAACCAATTTAAAGATAAAACTGGATTTTCAAAACTGTGTATGGTACAGGAAATTTCTTGCTCAGATACATTCAAGCAAATTAAAAGGCAGTTTAGAAAGTAGTTTTCAAGGTTTTACAGTTTTACAAACACTACTACAATAAGGGGATTCGACGACGGTTAAAAACCGTCGTGGAAAAACTACCACGACGGTTTTCTAACCGTCGTGGAATCCAGAGTCGTGGAATTTTTTAAGATTCCACGACGGTTAAAAAACCGTCGTGTAAGCGGGAAAAATAAAGAATCTGGCTAAATTTTAATATATACCACTACGGTTTTACCTAAAAAACCGTCGTGGTAGCCCAGGCTACCACGACGGTCTCACCACGCGACGGTCGTGGTAGCCAAATAAATAAAAAAAAAATTTGATTGTAAATTTGTGTCATTTACCACGGGTGGTAAATCCCGTGTGTTAATACGTTAGTACACATACAATTTAATTTTCAAACATCTTATGTAATTACTTGGATAACAATGTACAACAACAACTAATATAACGAGAGTGAAAATTCTCTATATTGTTCTAGTCAATATTATATAAAACCGCATGACAAATGTAATCCACTCGTGCCTAACCAAACTCATGTCAGCATCAGTATAAAAATCCTTGGTTTGAAGCACGACTAGTCCATCAACAGTAAATGTTATTTCTCGCATATAAGCTAACACAAAATAACCGCATTCAACATAACCTTCATGTATTGGACATCGAACGGTATCAATCAACGTCTGCCAGTTGTGTCGCTGTCTCATTCCGCTTCCCACCAACACTTTCCAATCATTAAGTGCCCTATCAAGGTGACAAATTTCAAAACAATTACAAGAACAATTATTTTATGTGTAATAAGAGATATGAACATATACATGAATACTTACATTGTAATAGGTCTTTAAAATCATCACCCGGTTCATTTCCTAGAGGATTAAAGTACATGACCGAGTCATCCCACGGATTAATAACTGCCAATATCCAATGTTGGCCACTATTATATGGCATAAGAACTGCTTTCCCTTTGGTGCGTTTCTTAAGATCCGTAAAATATAGTCGGCCTTCTCTCGAACGTAGGTGGCCCGATCTACATTCTGCTGAACTGGTGAGACAATGACTGGTGAAATAAACTTGAACCGTTGATCCATACATGTTCTTGCACAACACTCGACCAAGAATCTGCAAAATAATTAGGCACACTTGTTACGCAAAAACAACATATCTAAGAGTAAGTTAAATAATTAAATTATTTAAGGATAAATGTATTACCTGATGTAAATCATTATGCTGTTTGCATTAATTTCTTTAAATGTAATGAAATGATATACATCTTCAAACCCAATATATATATGGGCATCTCATCGCCCATGACGAAGTGTTGTTGTGGGCAGATTATTTGTGTACCGTCCCGCATGGAACTTTGTGCGTAAAATGCCAAAGGTCTCAATTCGAAGGAAATATTATTAAAGTCAAACGAAGGCTGTTCTTGTTGCGTCGGTTGTTGTTCTACCTCCGGTTGTGACTGTATTTTCTTCCTCCCTGCTCTCTTTTTTGTACATATGCTTCCCTCAGCTTCTCAGTCAGGAGCACGACTGGGACCTTTACTTGCCTGCTCAAACTTGTTTGCACGACGAATAAATTTTTCGGCCAAGCAACAAACCCACCAACAGCTTCTTCAATAGATGTGGCTTCGTTCGTCGAAATAGGTAGGAGTGCATGATTTAGTTTTGGAACTGTAATTGTCACTCGTACATTCTCCTCACCTAAGGGAATCCCATGGACTGTGTCGGTTGGAACACAGTCCATGTATGCCCTGCCGATTGCAACAAGCACGACTCCTCCGTTAACTAAATCAGGAATAAAGAGCTGGCATTCCTTACTTGCATTCGACATGGGATTCGGATCCGACGGCCCAGATTCTTTTACATTTAGAGTACAACTAGCTTTGAAGCTGTTGTGTTGATCTACAGTCGGCCCGGTCATCTCCTCGGCCATAGTCTCTCGGTTGATACCGTGCTTCGCACAAAGTTCCTGTACGGTTCTTTCCAATGCGACAATCTGCCATTTCATATCAAAGACTTCATCTTTTTCCCTTGCCGGTTGCACAAGGTTGAAGTATTGCGACTACTTGACAAACTTAGATTGACCCCGAATCCGGCCCGAATGATCGGCGTTGCCTAATGCCTTGGTCAATATATCCTCTGTCCTCACAGATTCAAAACTTCCTTGTGTCTCTTGTTGAGTAAAGTCCTCCTGTAACAATTAGAGAAAATGTTATATACTCTACTACATAAAATAGTGTACGGAATGATGGTAGCATAAATGGATTTGAACACTTACTATAGTCTCGGTAATATTTTAAATTCGTCCTTCTTGAACTGTCCATCGGGTTTGACGCGTATGTCCAGCCACCTTTCATGCCGTTCTGCATATTTTCCCGTGTTCTCGAACTGCAGTTAAGAATTATCGTTAGTAAACATAGACGAAGAAACTGGAAGTACAACATACCATTTACACATTTTGCCCAAGTAAATAGCATACATGAGCTTGGTCACTTTCCTATATCTGTCTCGGCCCCCGGTTGATCCGTATTTGCTCTTCTTTCTCACCTCACTTCCTTGTTCGGATAGTCTTTTGAATTCCGGGGTACGTCGATACTGAATGAATTTTTCCCAATCATCCTGGGTGATGGTGGGGTAATTGTGAACAACTTTTTGCGGTTGTTGCCACACATTTTCCTCATCAATATGATCTAAAACAAAAGCTTGGTAGAGATCGTATCTAAAACCTTTAGCTGACTCCCCACAAGATTTCAAAACTTGTTTTTTGAAGAATACATCAACAGTGAAAGAAGTTACAACTTCCATCCACACTATTTCTTTCCGTGGTGCTAAATCGGCACTTCTAAAGTTAGATATCCAAATGGGTATGTGCTCTCGAGCAAGCACTCCAATCCAACTCTGTAATTCATCACCTGCCTACCCTAACGATTGCCCTTTCACGTCAAACGAAACTTCAATTCGTTGTCCCCTTGTCCTAACCTAGTGGACTCTAGTCATTAGAGTTGCTCTTCGTTTACCATCTTCATCGAGATTGAATCTAGGTGAGTTAGTTCGTCGCGGTTTTCCAACTTGAGTTTGCGTTGAGCATTCCTCCTCGTGATCTTGCGACATTTTAAATCAACCTACGGCAACTCTACATCGAAACACATTTAAAAACAAAAAAAATTTGTCATCGAATTGAACTTATTATCATGGCAACCAACACATAAAAAGCAAACGAAAGCAACACTTTTTTCCGCAAAATCCCTAATTCCGTGCCTAATTACGGAGATGACACACAAACTAATCAAAGATGTATTTGATCGACAATGTCAAATGCTAACATATAAGTTTCAAAATCAACACTTTTCCACAAAATCCCCAATTTCGTGCTTAAGCCAAGCAATTAGTTAAATCTCAAACTAATTCGAACTCAAATTGGCATTTTATCGAACATGACATATGCGATAAATTTTCCGTTCGTAACACAAACTTTTAATTCAATCTAAAACTAAATTGAGCTCAAATTGGCATTTGTGATCACATGTCAAAATGCTAACATATATAGAAGTCACATAATCAAAACTTTTTCCGGAAAATTGGACGGAAAATTCACAAAGCAACATTAACGCCACTAAATCAAAACTTTTTACCGGAAAATTGGTAAACCGTCACCTCACCCAAACATTGTACAATAAGCAAATAAGTCTCAATGAAATAGGCATTTTGTCGAACATGTACTATGCCAAAAATTACGATGCAAAATCAATGAATATTTTGTAGGAAAAAATCACACAAAATGATATACAAGATGATACCAATTTATTTCCAAAAAATGTGGGGTGAAAAAAGATATTTTGGTTTACCAAGAACTCAAGTGAGAGACGGCGTAGAAAAGAACGTAATGGCGGCTTGGGCGACGGCAAGGAGAGATAGAGAGAGCCGGCCGGCTTGGGCGACGGCGAGGAGAGAGAGAGAGAGAGAGAGGGAGTGGCCGGCTTGGGCGACGGCGAGGAGAGAGAGCGGCACGGCGTGGGCGAGGAGAGAGAGAGAATGGCGACAACGAAAGTAACTTAATGGAGGGATTGTGCCAAAAATGAGAGTTAGAAATGGAGATTGGAGGAAAACCAAAGCAAAATAAGGGAGTGAATGCCGAAAAAGTGAGTGAAATAGAGATAGGAGAGTTACTTTTTTTACCAAAAAGAATGCGCGTGCACGGTTTTCGGGAAAATTTTAAAATTTCACAGAAACCACGACGGTTTATTCTTGAAACCGTCGTGGTATATTTAATTTTTTTTAAAAAAATTTATTTTTTAAAAAAATTTAAATTAAAATTTTTTTTTTAGTTTGACTACATACCACGACGGTTTCTTCTCGAAACCGTCGTGGTATATTTAATTTTTTCAATTTTTTTTTTTAAATTTCAAAAAAATTTATTAGTTTGACCACATACCATGACGGTTTCGAGAAGAAACCGTCGTGGTATATTCAATTTGGAAAAAAAATTAATTTTTTTTTAATTTTTTTTTACCATTAAGAAAAATTTAAAAATTTTTAAAAAATTTTTTTTAACAACATGGTATCAAACGTACCACGACGGTTTTTTCTCGAAACCGTCGTGGTATGTTTAATGTTTTCAAAAATTTTTTTTTTTTTAATTTAAAAATTTTTTATTGCCCAACAACATATCACAACGGTTTCTTTCTAAACCGTCGTGGTACTGTGAATACCACGTCGGTTTTGAAAGGAAACCGTCGTGGTATGTGGTTGGGAAAAAAAATTGTTTTTTTAAAAAATCTTTTTATTGCAAGAACATACAACGACAGTTTCTCGTATATAAACCGTCGTGGTATCTCAGATACAACGACAGTTTAATCTAGAAACCGTCGTTGTAACATCTAGTATAATATTTTTATCAAATTTTTTTTCCTCCTATATTCCCGCAGGCGGCCACACCTGTGTGTTATGCACGAAACAGCCCACATCAATAATTCATATTCTTCTATTAATTCACACATAGTGGACATATATATAAATAATTGATATATTGTACATAGTGTGTAATATATAACAACTCCTATATGAATTACATATATACAACGAAAAAGAAACTGTCAAGTTTGTTTGTTTTTTTTTTTTTGGTCTTCTCAACAAGATTCCACTCGACATCTAAAACGAAGCAAGTGTGAGGCAGCATCGTCCATATCATCAATCTCGTCCACCGGTGGCAATCCGTTTGTAAAAGATGGAATGTCAGTGCAATCTTCACATCTTCTTGGTCATCCACCTGCATTTTTGGCTTCATTGGCACAACTAAAGATAACTCTAAATTGTCGGGATCCGTTGTGTAAAAGACTTGTACCGCTTGTGACGCCATAATAAAAGGATCATTTTTGTATCCCAAACGCCTAAAGTCCACCACTGTCACGCCGTCCCTATCAATCTTAACAAAATTATTGTCAGCCCACATGCATTTAAAAAGTGCTATCCGCAAGCCGCAATAATCTAGTTCCCAAATATCTTCAATGAACCCAAAGTGGTTCATGCAACCGTATACCGGGTTCTTGTCCTTTGCGGATGAAATATGCATAGACTCGGCACGAAGGCTGACACCACTATTTTAGACGGTATGCTTCTCATCTCTTTCGGGAGTGTAGAAGGTGTAGCCATTGATAAAGTACGATGTATATGTTGTGACTATCGATGACGGTCCTCTTGCTAGCTTTATTAAGTCTTGGGAATGGCCAGCCTTCATATGCAAATGTTTCTTAGCCACTCCCGAAATGTTCGGTTGTGCTCATCTTGAATCCACTTCTCAGATCTGGTTTTTCTTGGATTCGTAACCCTTAATTCCGTCATGTGAACTTCAATGAAAGGCTCCACTTCCTTAGCATTGTGCAAAATATACAGGCAAGCTTTTTCCCATTCATCTCGATTTACTGGTGAATGAACGCCTACGGATAGTCCTTTCGACGTAAATAGCCCGGTCGTTGGCAACCCTATTGGGCCCGCGTTAGACAAATATTCAGAGAAAAATTCAACTGACTCATCGGCTATGTAGTTTTCCACTATACATCCCTCCGGCTTGTTTCGGTTCTTCATATAACCCTTCAAAACCTTCATGTACCTTTTAAAAGGATACATCCACCTCAAATGGACCGGTCCACATAGCTTAACTTCTCGAACTAAGTACACCGTTAGGTGGATCATGATATCAAAAAGGCTGGTGGGAAATACTTCTCAAGCATGCACAATGTCATCACCAATTCCGATTGTAGCGAATCTAGCATCAGTGGAGCAATTACCTTCGAGCATATTGAATTGAAAAATGAGCATAACTTCGTAATTGCATATCGCACATCTTCGTTAAAACTCCCCGCAATGCAAGAGGTAATAATTGTTGCATCAAGATATGACAATCATGTGTTTTCATTCCAATGACCCTCAAATCCTTCATCGACACCAACCTTTTGAAGTTGGAAGAGTACCCACTTGGCACTTTCACGGACGCAAGCCATTCACAAAGCTTTCTTTTCTCTTGTCTCGATAATTTGTGCTTTGCCGGAGGTAAGTATGTGCCATTCGTTCTTTTCTCGGGGAGCAAATTTGGTCTAATCTTCATCTCTTCAAGATCCAACCGTGCTTTTTCACCATCTTTAGTTTTGTTTGAAATGTCAAGCAACGTGCCCACTATCGACTCACAAATGTTTTTCTCAATATGCATAACATTTAAGCAATGACGAATGTAAAATGACTTCCAATATGAAAGCTCGTAAAAGATTGACTTCTTCTTCTAAGGTCCATCGACATCTGGAGCCTTATGTTTTCTCTTCCCCAAAACTACTTTCACATCTTCAGCCATCTCAAAAACGGCTTCGCCAGACAAAATCCGAAGAACGGATCTTTCTTCGGTATTACCATCAAAAGCCTTCTTTTGTTTACGGTATCGATGATTTGTTGGCAAGAATCTCTTGTGACCAAGGTAAACGGTTTTCTTACTATTCTTCAACCGATGGAAGATGTTTCCTTCATACAAACTGGACAACCGATAGAACTCTTCACAGGATAACCAGATAGGTTGCCAAGTACAGGAAAGTCATTAATTGACCAAATCAACATTGCACGAAGATTGAACGTATCTCCACGACGAGAATCTTTAACTTGTAAACCGTCTTCCCACAAGCTTTTGAGGTCATCGATTAATGGTGCCAAGTACACGTCAATGTCATTCCCCAGTTGTTGCGGGCCTGAGATCAATAATGTCAACATCAAGAACTTCTGCTTCATGCATAATTCTGGTGGGAGATTGTAGTTGACAAGTATGACTGGCCAGGTACTATGCCGACTACTCATGTTACTATGTGGGTTCATTCCATCCGTCGACAAACCGAGACGTAAATTCCTTGGTTCTACACTGAAATTTGGATGATTGTCATCAAAGGTCTTCCATTGTGGTGCGTCGGCCGGATGCCTAAGTTTACCATCATCAACACGTTTATCATGGTGCCATGTCAAATTTTTAGCATGCTCGGCATTGCAGAATAAACGACGCAAACGTGAAGCTGGTGGAATATACCATAACACCTTAACCGGTACTCCTTTTCTACCATTCGATGGCATCTTGCCCTTCTTCCATCTTGACTCGTTACAAACTGGACATTCATGTAAATTTTCATATTCTTTCCGGTAAAGCACGTAATCATTTGGACAAGCATGTATCTTTTCATATTCCATTCCCAAAGTGCTCAACATCTTCTTCGCCTCGTACATACTAGGTGGCACTTTGTTATCCTCCGGTAGAACATCTTTTAGAAATTCTAAAAGAGTTGTGAAACTAGAATTCGTCCACCCTCCCGCCGCTTTCATATTCCATAATTTAACCAATGCTCTTAATTTCATATATTTGGTACACCCGACATACAAGGGCGTTTCGGCATCATTAATCATTGCCTCAAATAACTCCGGACGGTGCGCAAAGTTTCTTCCAAATCATTTACCATATTGAACATATTATCACCAACGTCTTCCTCAACAATAGGTTCTTTACCTTTAGTGCTCGTCGAAGTAGATTTAATATCGAAAAAAGCTTCGCCATGTAAATACCAAGTTTGGTAAGAACAAATAATCCCATAAGCGCACAAATGCCCTCTAACATCATCAATGGAATGAGATCTATGATTACCACAAATTTGACATGGACACGGAATCTTATCATCTTGTATGTGAGCTTTGGCAAATGACAAAAATTCTTCAACACCAGCTTCATATGCTTTAGACAATTTATTAAACTACATCCATTTCCTATCCATGATTTGCAACTCTTAAATAGAAAAATTAAAATTAAATACTTTATTAGAAGGTCAAGTACTCTATTTAATGTAACATGCATATTCATTATTAATTAACACCGGCCCATTAATTGATCATCAACAATTGAAAATCGAATTAAGAACATAACAAAACTAATTAAATTACAGAACCATCTAAAACCATAATTAATTAAGGTCTAAATACCGGAAGAAACATAAAATTACTTGATCACTTAATTAATTTATTACCATTCATTGCACAATTTAACGATAAATCGATCCCAAAACATATATATAAAACAAAAAACACCTTAATTTATAAAATCATATCTACAAATCATCAATAATATTAATATAAGAAACACAACAAAAACAAGTCAATCAATAATTAGTTATCACTTACAGAGAAATTATAATGATGGATATATAGTGGATGGTGGTGGTTACGTCCAAACGGTGTACTGCCTGTTTTCGGAGTGATCTGAATTATATTGGGATGCAGAGAAAGCTAGAGTAGCTGGTGAAAAATATTGACGGCAACAATAAACTCTCGGCGTTTTGTGAAATTTTTTCGCTTGTTTACACGACGGTTTCTTAAAAACAGTCGTGGAAGATCAAAAATCCACGACCGTTTAGTTAAAATTATTTTGTGAAATTGATTCCACGACGGTTTATATAAACCGTCGTGGAAGACCTTCCACGACCGTTTACTTAAACCGTCGTGGAAGGCTTCCTTCCACGACGGTTTAAGCCTTCCACGACGGTTTGTTTAAACCGTCGTGGAAGGCCTTCCTTTCCACGATGGTCTTTTAAAAACCGTCGCGGAATTAGCCATTTCCACGACGGTTTTCGCAAGCTTTTTTCCGCTCTGTGTTTTTGCTTCTTTTTCACGACGGTTTTTTAAAAAACGGTCGTCAAAGTACCGTCGTGAAATCCCATATTTGTAGTAGTGAAAGGAACTATGGCTTTATGAAAATAGTTTCAAGAGAGGTTTTAAATCCATTTGAAATTTGACAAGTGATTTTTAAAAAGACAATTTCAAGTATTGAATTAAGATATTACTTTATTTATGGAATTAAGATATTTTTTAAGTAAATAAGGTATTTTTCCAAGAAAAGAAGGTATTTTTAAGGAAAAAAAAAAGGAAATTTTAAATCGAAGTTACTTATGAATATAAATAACAATTTTATGACGGATGGTAGTCGTATTGGATACCAATTTATTATGTCAGGATTTGTATCTATGATTACCAATGGTAGTCGGATTAGATACCAATCTAGTATATTATGGTTTGTAGTAAGATAGAACGATTCTTATCTTACGCCCTGTTTAAAAACAAGATTATAACATGTTGTCGTGCCATATTGGAACGATATATCAAGAGCATAGGAAAAAATTATAGTATAGCTCTGCCTACAGCATAGGCAAAATTTTTTTACTGCTTTGAATGTTTTTCAAAAACTCATGCATTGATTTAAATGTTTTTACTGCTTTTCATGCTTTTAAAAGCATCATGTGTTAATGTATGTGATGCATATGATTATGTTTATTATTATGTCATCATGTAAGCATGATCACTAATAATAAATCACATGATAAGAATAAGATCAAGTTTTCAAGAAAGAAATAATAAAGATTTAAGTTTTCAAGTATGATCAAAGTAAGAACAAATTTTCAAGAATGAAGGCAAGCAAGTTGCATTGTATCATACCGACCTGCTACAAGGGCTGGTTTAATCCATGGTTACGTGCCACGGTACGTACACTCATGTTCATGATACGTAAGGGCACGAAACCAAGTTTACATAAGGAAGCATAATTAATTCATAAGAAAGCATAATTGGTTCATGCATTATCAATTCATGCATTCTTTTACTGAAATTATTTTGCGGAATAGAAAGTTGTACTTACTGAGCAAAAGGTCATAACTTACGTTCATGCTATAAGTAGCAACCTACCGGACAAGCTTGATGCAAGACTGTGGAGAGATGACATTACAAACTGTAAAATTTGGGCTGGACACCACCACGTGTTTTGTAAAATATGTTTATGTTATGATATAATAATATAATGGTACCGGTTTTTAAAATATTTAGTAACAGTATTTAAAGTTAATTACAACCGTAATTAGTATAGTTTATCAAATATGTTAAAATGGTTTTACAACTCCGTACTCGATTGAGTGCATATAAATAAGTATGAGAATAAGATAGGTTTTAAATTTGAATTTAAAATGAATAAAGAAAAAAATATATATTTCCGTATTTTTATGAAATACAAGAGTATGTTTAAATAAGTTAAGTATTAAGTTAAGTAAGTATGGTATGTAAGCACGGTTATCGCCCTACGTAGGCGGGTCGTTACAAAAATGCTCTAGAACATAACCAATTTAGATGTGTAAAAGTAGTAAAATAACTCTATTTTATAAAGTTATTAGTTATATGGATGGAGGATGGTATATTTAGATAATTACATAGGATCACTACAACAAACAACAAAATTAGTAATAGCAATTTGTCATCGCTAAAGTTTCAATGTCGTCTTCCATTCCCGTCGTCCAAACTCCTGTTTAGTGAGTTTGCAATTGTGATTTCGTTTTTAGTAATATGTATAATGTGAATTGTGAAAAAAAAAAAAAAATTGTATTTGTTTGTCATTGGGATTGTTGTATAATGATGTTTTGGTAGATGGTTTGTGGAATCGTAATATAAAAAGTTTGGGTTTTTGTGAAATATTAGCATAAAAAGTTTAGGATTTGTGGAATTGGTTTTTTTTTTTTTTTTTTTTGCGCTTTATCGACGACATAATGTCTATGTAGAATTTTAGTATAAAAAGTCCTTTGGATTTTCTTCGAATTTGAGTATAAAAAAGTTTGGGTTTTTGAGGAATTTTAGTATAAAAAATTTGGGTATTTGTGGAATTTTTGGGTTTATTTTTGTTGTTGTGGTTTTGATGTTTGTGAGAATGATGTTTTTGTGGAATTTTGATTAGATTATGAATGTGTTGATTTTTTGTGAATATTTCTAATTTATATAAGGATGTTGATGATTTTGGAGAAAATTTGTTGGTGTGGATTTTGTAATAAAGCTGTTAATAAAAGTCAATTTAGAATTAATTGATATAAAGTGAAAAGTTAAGTGAAATTGGAAATGGTAATAATACTAGTGTTAATAAATTATTACAAATTGTATCAAAATGGATAATAATAGAAAAAGATTAATATTAAATTTAATTAAGCTAATTGAAAATGAAATATTTGAGAAGATTAATATTAATTAATTCTTACGAATTACGAAAGAATTAATAATAAATTAAAGATTAATATATATCAACTTTTTAAAATCATTTAAAATGGGTAATAGTATAAAAGATTAAAATTAAATAATTGTTACGAATTTTATTAGAAAATCAATAATAACAAATAGATTAATGTCAATTTTTAAAATTACTTAATATGATTAATGAATTTTGAAAATTTAATATGAACAATTAATAATAGAATTAAATTCGAATAAATTAAGTGAAATTGATGAATTTAAAAAATAATAATATTATTAATTGAAACAGTGAATCAAACTTCATAAAATTTCACTTTATAAGATTCCTAAAGTTATTAAAAAAATTACCAAAACTTTTTATATTAATTTCTTGTCTAATCTGACTATATTGTCCCAATGAGTCGTACACATGTACCAATTAAAGTGAAAGGTATTATATATTTTGAATTTGCATTCATTAGACCTGTTCAAGTATCGGTGCTTTTGGAGTTCACTGATTCTTGAGTTGTCCCATTTAGATAGTCTATAATTGTAATTATACACGTTGTCATTCACAACACTCGTGCTTTTGGTAGAGGTTTTCGGTCATCTTCCTCTATTCTCCGGGTGTGTTGTATATCACATTTAGGAGAACTAAGGGAGATGATGCCTAAATTTCTACGGAAAAAGGGTGCTGTGGGTAGGTGACATATGCGTATATTATATCTTGAATGGGATAGGGCCTTACCTTGTAGTAATGGAGTGAAGGTAGTTAATAGGTTTGCAATCATTGCACTGCACCTCATATCTTATTTTAACACTTATGTTTTTTTGCTTGTGCATAATTAAACCGAAGATGCCGATTGACAAAAGTTGGATACACACTACTACAAAAAGTACATTACACGACGGAGATTACACGACGGTTCCAAAGAACCGTCGTGTAAAGTGCTCCGCGATGGACTTTACACGACAGTTCGAAAGAACCGTCGTGTAAAGTCCGACTTACACGACGGATCCGAAGAACCGTCGTGTAAAGTCCCTCGCGGAGCCACTTTACACTACGGTTCCAAAGAACCGTCGTGTAAAATCTGACTTTACACTACGGTTCCAAAGAACCGTCGTGTAAAGTGCCTCGCGGAGCAACTTTACACTACGGTTCCAATGAACCGTCGTGTAAAGTGCCTCGCGGAGCAACTTTATACTACGGTTCCAATGAACCGTCGTGTAAAGTCCAACTTTACACTACGGTTCCAAAGAACCGTCGTGTAAAGTGCCTCGCGGAGCAACTTACACTACGGTTCCAATGAACCGTCGTGTAAAGTCCGACTTTACACTACGGTTCCAAAGAACCGTCGTGTAAAGTGCCTCGCGGAGTCACTTTACACTACGGTTCCAAAAAACCGTCGTGTAAAGTCCGAATTTACACGACGGGTTTTAAGAACCCGTCGTGTAATCCACCTGACTTTACACTACGGGTTTTAACGCGCGGATTTCGAAAACCCCAAGTTAAAAATTTTCAAATTTTTTTCAAGATTACACGACGGTCCACCACGGACCGTCGTGTAATCCCCTAGATTACACGATGGGCCATAGAGCCCGTCGTGTATCCCCCCCGAATTAGGGAGGATTACACGACGGGCCCATAGGCCCCGTCGTGTAAGCCACCGAGCCAGGTGGGTTACACGACGGGCCCTGGGGCCCGTCGACAACTGATTACACGACGGGCCCTAGGGCCCGTCGTGTAACCCACCTGGCTCTGTGGCTTACACGACGGGCCCTATAGGCCCGTCGTGTAATCCTCCCTAATTCGGGGGGGATTACACAACGGGCCCTATGGCCCGTCGTGTAATCTAGGGGATTACACGACGGGCCCTATGGCCCGTCGTGTAATCTAGGGGATTACACGACGGTCCGTGGTGGACCGTCGTGTAATCTTGAAAAAAATTTGAAAATTTTTAACTTGGGATTTTCGAAATCCGCGCGCAAACCCATTACTTAAATACAACTTCCTTACCTTTCTCTCCACATACCTTCTCATTTCTCTTCACACTCTCTAAATTTCTCAAGTACCCACTTCCTCCTCCAAGCCGCCGCCAACTCCGTCATTGCCGCCGCCGTCGCCGTCGTTGCCGCCGCCGATTCATTGGTGTTGGAGTTTCTATTCATCTTCAAAGAAATTAAGGTAACTTCATATACAACTTAAAATAAATTTGGGATTTTGTCTTGTTGTTTGTCACTAAAGTTCAATTTTTTAGCATGGGTGTTTAAGTTTATAATGATGCTCTTTGTAGATTAATGGTTTGTGAATGGTTTTTACACTTTACATACACATGAATTTTTCCCGCCCACAATATGCTCGATGAAATGTCAACTTGAGTTTTTGGAGGAATAATATAGAAACAATCACATATATATATGTATAAAAGCATAAACATGAATTTTTCGAGTGTTATTTTTGTCCTATGGCAGCGTTATGCACTTATGCTTTTATTTCGAGTGTTTTTTTTTTTGGCCCTAATTCGTGTGGGGCGCCGACAATCTTGATCTAAGGCATCATTACACGACGGTTCCGGCCGGAACCGTCGTGTAATCGGAACCGTCGTGTAATCTAACTAGATTACACGACGGTTCCGGCCCGGAACCGTCGTGTAATCTAGTGATTACACGACGGTTCAGGCAGGAACCGTCGTGTAATCTTAAAGATTACACGACGGTTCCTCCCGGAACCGTCGTGTAATCCCTAAACAGTAGAATATTACACGACGGTTCCGGGAGGAACCGTCGTGTAATGTTTGTTTTTTTCTTCCACCACATATCTTTTTACCGGGATTACACGACGGTTTGAAACCGTCGTGTAAAGCTTAGATATGACGACGGTATTAAAAACCGTCGTGTTATCTTCCACGACGCTGGATTACACGACGGTTAAGGAACCGTCGTGAAAACTTTACACGACGGGTAAAACCCGTCGTGTAATCCCTCTTTTCTAGTAGTGACATGTGAAGAACCGTCTATCTGAGCAGTATTTAAATGGTGTTTTGGCGTTTATAGAGGTTGCCAAAAATCATGTCAACGATAGTGGTATAGTAAGATATCCGTATCGTCGATGTTTATCCAGTAGAGACTATTCGGAGGCATATTGTCAGCAATGGATTTAATGAATTGGTATACCACATGGTTAGATTATGGAGAAAATGTCACTGTTCAAACTAGAACCAGTGAATTGTCTAAACAAGTTGATGAGATGTTAGAAATTCTTCATGATATTGCTGGGCAGCGTGAAGCTAATGACGGGATTGATAATTGTAATGCCCTTAATTTAACGCTAATGTTTAGGTTACTTCCAACATACTAAAAACCTAATGACAAGGAAAGACTAAGTGAAATTAGTTATTAATTGTGATTTATAATGGTATTAACGTTTTATTAAGTTTCTTATAGGTGATTGCAAAGAGAAATCTCGGTGTGCATAAGAAATTAGATTGTGACATTATGATAATTAAGAAATTACGTCATTGGAATTATTTGGATCATAAAACTTTGTGTCCATGCACGTTACACGTATTCATATGGATTAGTATGTTATTGATGTTTTAGTATGGATAGGATTAATATTAATATTGATTACTTTAATATGTCTTTTTTTTTTTTTTTTTTCTTTTTTTTTTTCAAAACAAAGAATTTGTAAAAATAGCATGATTGTATAATGCAATTTTGACTTATAAAATATCCGAATTTGACGGTCTTTGTGAAACACATATGTAGATCTTTTTGTTATCTTTCTAGAGCTACTTGAATCGCTCCATTCCTATATCGAACTGAAACGTTATGACCAAAATATTACCGTATATTCAAAATTCAAATTACAGTGAGAATTTCACTTTTAGCCTAAACTTTTCAAATATTATAAAAACGACCCTACTGAATTTTTAAGCACACTAGCTCGAATTTTGAAGCTTAATTAAGATTAAAAAAAAAAAAACCTATGTAACCCAAGATGTCATTATAAATAAGAAATTAAGCCTCCAATTTCTCAAAAGACTCATTCTCCTTTCTCTCTAATTTCTCTCTCTTGAAAAGACTCTCTCTTCCTCTCATTTTCTCTTCTTCTCATTCTCTTTTGATTTTCTAGTTCTCTTCAAGCCATTCACGTCTATTCAAGGTAGGATTACCCATCAATATATGTTTATTTATGAAATCCATGATCTCGATTGATTAGTAAATTCAAATAATTATGTAAAGTTTGTTAATGATTTGTCATGGTAGATTTTCATGAAGGGATGATTTGTGATCCATCATATTTTATTTTTCTTCTCACATACGCACATACAGATGCACATGATTTTTTGTTATATATATGATTTCTATAGTATATTTGATGAATCTTGTGATTTCTTGATGGTAGGAAATTAGGGTTTTAGTTTTCTATGAACATATAAAAATAAAGTTTGAGACTGTTTTAATCTTCAAGTAAAACTGTACAAGTTTGTTATGATTTTGATTAAATCAAAATTTATTTTAAATTAGAGATCCTAAGCTTTGTTTTGATATATGGATCGCTTAAAACAGAGATTTGTGCAATTAGTTAAGAATTTTTAAAATTATGCTAAGTGCTGGATTTTTTTTTCTTTCCTGAAAACGAGAATTTTATAGTCAGTTTGTTTAATATTTTTTGTTACGTTAATGATCTCAAAACAGGATGGGTAGATGTCAAAAGAAAGCTCTAGATGCCTGTTTTAATTAGGGATAAGAATCGCATGATTCCGATTTGTACATAATATATTATCAATTTTCTCGTAGAGGTCGATGAATATGCCAGAGGTACAACTATGAGATTTTAAGTTATGTATTATAATATATTTTTGAATGCCTTAATGATGAGTGAGTATTTGACTCATAAATTAAGCAATTTTGAGCTTACGTATTTGTGAAAACCTTAAGCATTTGTGTTATTTTGATATTTCTTTGTGATATTTTGTAGGAAATTAAGAATTTGGGACTTAGAGGAATTGTGGAACAAAAATTGGAGCATTTGAGCACTTAAGTGTTGGGATCTATATGTACCCTAAGGATAGAAAATCAATATTTTGGATTTTTTGTAAATATGACATTTTTGATATTAATAAAAGGAAGTTATTCATGTTTAATAAGTTGTGTCCTATTTACTTTCATTTGTTGAATGTATGATTATTTTGAGCAAACATAAAATACTCCTAAACTGTTGGTAATATATCAAATTACCATATGTATACGGAGTATACATAGAAGACGTGGTAATTTGATAACAGTCTAAATAAATAGTTCGCAATCGATGGAATAAGATTTGGGGATCTTATTCATGATAAAATTGTAAAGGTTGTCTACATCCTTTGAGGGATGGTTTGTCTTGACCATCGGATAAGTTCCGAGTAGAAACTTTAATGTATACCAGTATTGAGATATGACATTGGACTTGACTTAAAGTGTTAATTGATTCGGTTTAATAATTCTGTTTATAAGAATCAATGACGCTTTGATTATCATCCTGTATTAATCTTAATCCTGAAATGATTACTTGAATTCGTATTCATGACTTATGTACTTTAATGCACTACAGGTGAGACACTATTAATTCATTATCAATATACTTGTGTTTTAGGTGCATGACTTATGAATAGAGAAATCAAGATTCATAGATATGGAATCCATAGCTATCTTAACGATAGTAAATGTTATCTACTTAAAGGCATTATTTGGGGGTTGAAAGATAATATAACAAGATCTTGGCTATCGGTTTTACTTTGTGTTCTCTGGTGGTTTACCAATTGTATGGTTTTACAATTGGTGGTTCTTTCAATAGAGAATAATGAAATTTTAAGTCAAAATGATTGAAAAGGTAAAAACGGAAAAAGTCCTTAATTCAATCATAGATAACATATGGGGATTAAGCAAGTGATGAATAAATCATGGAAGAAGCACTGCGTTATAGAGCTTCATAATACGGTATGTAAACGGGAGTTCAACTTTAGATTTTTAGTGGAATAGTCTTGAAGTTGATAATTGATGAATAATTAATCGGGATTAATTTTTCGCAATTATAGAAGCCTCTTTACATATTTCCATCGGATCCCTCTACTAGCTCATATAGTTCCACGAAGCGTCTCGGGATTTGTTCCTAATGAGATCGGTAAATTAAATGGGAATTTAATAAGTCTATTACGACATGATACTCTCTAACATGCAATCCTGAAAGGATTGGACATGTAAAATTAATGTAGACAAATAATGTGATTTGTCAACATATAATTGGTTGCAAATAAAATAATTATTTGTTAATTATTTTGGTTAATTGAATTTTGGAAAAAAGATTATGTTTGAATTATTTAGTTTTTGAGAACAAAATTTTTCTCTCCTAATCTATGGTGCACGAATTTTAGCGGTTGGAGGGAAGAAGATTTTGTTTCAAAATTGTTTAAATATTTTACAAACATTAAGTTATTAATTGATTTAAATAATAGAGCTTATTGATAGATTTTCTTTTCTTAAAGAATGGTGTACATTTTTTTTGTGGAAGGAAATCTAAAATATTCCATTTATTTAAATTAATTAAATATGGATAATGTTTGTGGAAAATATTTATTTAAATTCAAATAAGAAAAATCTTATTTAAATTCAAAGGTTTAAAAGGAGTTTGAATCAAGATAGGATTAGAACTTTTTGACTAGTCTAGATTCTTGATTTAAATTTGAACTACCATCAATATATACATAAGAGGGAGCACGAATTTTTTGAAGATTCTCCAAGCAAAAAACCGTCCATAAGATTTAAATAACCTAGCCCGAAATTTGAATGATCATTTGGTTCAAAAGATTATCCAGAAAAATAATTATTAATTATTTTTCAAGTAAGAGATATTTTTGAAAAAGGATTGGAGTATTATATAAAGGCTAGGGGTTCTTGAAAAAAACCATATATCATCATACACAATAAGTGGACTTTTTCTTTTGGAGAGAGAAAAACAAAAAAACTAGGTTTTTCGGGCTTGAGAAATTCGTCCTTCTTGGGTGTGAGAAAAAGAGAGAAATTTTCATTAAATCAAAACTGTGAGGAAGGTTAAGCCAAGTAATATTTTTCATAGAAGGTTAACTGGTTCCTCTTTTGTAGTTTTGAAGAATGAACCCGGATCAAATTCTCAACGAGGTACATCAGAATTGAGAAGGTTGGATCTAGACTTTGGAAGAATTACCGATCGCTTGGATTCATAGAACGTGTGCCCACACACACTCTGAGACGTGGAACTCGAGAATAGTAGAGAAGACACGTTGGTCAATACTCTAGCAATTCCGGAATCCAAGAAATAAGGTACGCTTGATCGTGAATTTAATTTATTGTTATATGCATCATGAGCTTCTTTTTCGGAAACGGCATAAAAATTTTAAAACTTCCGCTGCGCCGTAACTCTGATATCGGATCCGATTTTTCCAACATTACGGCTCTACAACCCTTAGCTAGGCCGAGAGGCCTACACGGCCGTGCCTTCCATGCACGCACCCGCGCGCCTCCAAGGCCCTGCGTGTGCCTGCTTGGCTCCACGCCTCCCTCCGTCTAATGGCCAAGATCTGGCCATTTCTCTTGATCTAATGGTCAAAAATCACCCAATTTTTAACTCTTTATATAGTCTCCTAAGCCTCAAACCTTAGGTGGAGATTTGGGGGAGGAAACACAAGTAAGAGGCACAAGAAGTTTCCTAGAGAGAGGAGCTTGGAGTTGGAGATTCTTGAAGAATGCTAGGGAGAGATTCTTGAAGATTTGAAGACTTAAAGTTCATCTCCACAAAAGAGTTTTCTCTTCCTTTATATCTACCCTAATCTTTATTGGAATTTGTATTTGAGAATATTGTATGAACATGTTTTAAATTATGGATTTCTTGACAAGATTAGTTGTGGATTCCTCTATGTTGAGCTAGGAAGTATTTCTAGGGCTTGATGTAACTTTGTTTGCATTGTATTTTGAATATTTGTCAATTGTTGGTTTAAATTCCATTTTAATTTATATCTCTCTTTGCTTAATGCTTCTAATTTATTTTGCCAATAAGTTAGATGATCTTAGATTATGAATTTGACACTCGGGAGACATTGAGCTTATAGTTCAGATTTGGGAACATAGTCTAGGTTGTTGTGAGATCAGAAGGAGATCAACACTTAGATAATCAAACTAGGATTCTAGTTGTTGTGAGGCCGGGAGGCGATCAACATCTTGACTTCCAATTTAAGGGCTAAACTTAATGAATGTGTGGGTAACGAGTTAGATAGGGATATCATCTTGGTGATTCATGCATATTATCTCATTTGACACTCGGGAGAGGTAATGTGGTAAGATTAGGTTCCTTGATAAATGAATTGAGTGTAATTGGCTAGCATTTGCTTAATAGGATGAATATGTGAATGATAAAGGTGAAGTCAAATCCCTAGTGCATTTGTGCATATAAGTTTCCATATTTTATTTTCGTGTTTAAATTTGTTTTGGTTTTATTTTAAGGGTAAATTGCTCCCGTTAGTCCCTGAACTTTTAGGAAAGGTGCCGATTGATCCATAAATTTTTTTTTTTTTGATTGAAAAGTCCCCAAACTCTTAAAAATAGTGCAAGTCAATCCTTTTTGCTAACATATGTTAAAAAGTTGACCGAAACCTAAAATCGATCTTAAATTTTAATTGAATTTACTAAATTACCCTTAACAAAATAATTAGAAAAAAAAAACAATAAAAAAAAGAAACTGCCCATTTCCTCAGGCCTTCTACTCCGGGCCCTTTGCAAATATAGGATTAAAATGGCTATCATATTGCAACGCTAGTCCCCAAAGAGAAAACATTGCAAGGATGGCCTCATTCATTAATGAATATCTTGTTTTCTCCAAAATACCCTTTGCAAGTAAAAAATAAAATAAAATAAAAGGACTATCTTCTTCATAAAATAAAAAAAATAAAAAAACTCATATTGTTGAAGAAACCCCCTCCCATTGTCAAAGAAAAGAAAACGTCATCTCCTTCACCATCATTTTTCATCACCATCATTCCCCTCAAAACGACCATCATTGTATTCGGGTTAACATCTTGTACCATTTTTATATTCCGGGCATCGATTTCCAGTCACAAAAAGAGGAGAGGAAGTACTAAAAGTTTGTAAAATCTCTAAAATTTGGTAAGTTCATCTCAAACCCTCTAATTTTTTTTTTTAAATTGTTTTTGAAGTTGTTCAAAGGTTGGACATTCATGGTTAGGGAGTTTAATATAGAAAAACAACAATGATTCAACTTATTTTGCACTAATTTTTTGACTTGTAAAATCTGTAAATTTGTAAAATCCCGTCATAAGAACAGTACAGTGACCAGACCGGCCAGACTGACCAGACCATCCTGACCAGTCCGGTGGTTTTGGGGATGGTCCGGTAGTTTTGAACTAGTCTTCAATTTTTCATTCTTTTTTTTTTTTTTTTAATTCTTTAACAACAATCTTTTTAGTTTTTCTTTCTTTCTTTTTTTTTTAAAGGAAAATGAGTGAGATTGTCATTTATTTTCGATATGATGAAAAATGGAAGGAGAATGATGACGGGTCATATGAATGATGCATAAGGAATAAGGAAATCAGAGCATAGTACTATTAGATGATCCGGATAAGGTGAAATATTCTGAAGTTATTGATTGTATATTTAAAAGGCTTTATGTGGACCAAAAGAGTATGGAATTAAAATAAGTTATATATTTTTTTGTGTACAATAATGTCAGGTCCTAAACTTATTTGGATGATTTGATGCTAAGTGTTATCTTTCAGACTTTTGTAAAACATCACAACGTAAAAGTATGCGACACGTTGAGCTCATGAAAAAAGTTAAAAATAGTGATAACAATGATAAAGTAGCACTTGCAGTTGAAGGAGATGTAGGATGCGATATGAAAAATGATGGAAATATTCGAGATGAGTAGCTTGAGACATCTACCCCGAAGAGATTGAAAGACATGATGAAAAATCGTGGCGTGTCAATTTCCTACTTCAAAGCTTGGAGGGGCAAATGAAAAGCAGCAAGTGATGTTAGGGGTGCACCAGAGGTTAGTTTCCAGATTCTTCCTAGCTATTTGCACATGATAAAGTTAATGAACCCGGGCACAGTCACACGTTTGGTAGTAGACAAAGATCAAAGGTCCAAGTACCTTTTCATTACGTTGGGTGCGTGCATAGCAATGAGAAAGGTAATTGCGATTGATGGAACCTTTTCGAAGACCAAATACAAGGGAACAATGATCGTCGCCACCGCCCAAGATGGCAACTACCATCAATATCCTCTTGCTTAGGGAGTGGTTGACTCGGAGAATGACAACTCATGAAAATGGTTTATGACGAAACTTGAGGAGCTCATAACTGATGACAAAGAGCTGGTCATTATTTTTGATAGACACCAAAGCATCTGTAATGTAGTTTAAAAGGTATATAAAAAGTCCCACTATGGAATTTGTGCATGGCACCTTTCACAAAATATCAAATCATGTGTTCACCGAGGATCTTGTGTTAAAGTCGGAAAGGGTACATAAAAGGTCAAGGTTAAAGATATCGTCGCAAGTAAGTTCATGAAAGTCACTGCAGCATATTCTGAGCATGAGTTCAACCGACTCTATGATGACCTAAAGAATAGATATTCTGTCGCTGCAGAATATCTTGATGATCATGTAGATGTCAGAAAATGGGCTAGGTGCCACTTCACAGAATCACGTTATAACATCTTGACTATCAATGGTGCTGAGAGTATTAACAGTGTGTTAAAGAAGGCAAGAACATATCCTTGATGCCCTTGATTGATTCAATTGTAGAGAAAATCTCTGAATGGTTCAACAATCACCATAAGGAGTCGAGTCTTGGATCTTCCTCATAACGCTCAACTCCAATGGTGGAGAAAACATTGCATACAAGATGCAAAGAGTCCACAATCTTGACTGCGAAATAACTAAACAGTACTACACTTGAGTATTATGTCACAGGATCGAATGACAGTTTCTTGGTTGATCTAGGAAGGGGAACCTGCATATGTAAAGTATTTGATATCGATAAAATTTCTTGTGTCCATGCCCTTGCAGCATTCTCAGGAGGTAAGGATAAAATGCATGATTTTATGCTCAAAATACTATCTAAAGGAGGTATGGGCATTAGCTTATGTCCAAACCATATATTTCATCCCAAGCTCATCATAGTAGGTTATCCCAGATGACATAAGGACTGTAAAGGTATTGCCTCCTGATTTCACAAAAACACGTGGGAGGCTTCAACAAACAAGATTTCCTTCTATTGGAGAACATCGAAAAGGAAAAACCAAGCGATCTTGTCAAGCAACTTTTTATGAGAGCTCAGAATTGACATCCCCCTTTGAATAAATTTGATCGAATTAGATTTTCATAAAAGATGAGCATGTTTTTATTTTTAACTTTTACTGTAGATTTTGGACTAGATCTCTTGTATTAGTTGTTGAATTATGTTTGTAGTGATGAACTGTATTTTGGATATTGTAGTGGCTGAAATCATTTTAATTTTTTGCAGAGTCCTTAGTGTTGGTGTTCAATTAAAATAAGTCAACATACTGTCGATTTTTTATTTAAATAAATTTTACTTTCTTATATTTATATTTAAAGCATGTAAAAAGACTTTGATGTCATGATCGAAAAGACCAACAGTCCTTCAATGTAAATAAATATCGGACCCACCTGACCGCTCATATTGGTCTGGCAGGTTTGGAAAACCAGTTAGAAAGCATCATATCACTTTGGAGTCATGACCGGCAAGAAACAAAACATTAGAGAATATCCATTTTTCCTTTTATTTCTATTTAGATATTTTTTATTATATATATTTATATATATTAATAGATAATAGATTATATATAAATTTATAATATATAATTTATAATAGAATTATAAAATATAATTATTAAGTTAATATAATTTATAGTTTTTATAATCTTTTGAGTATTAATTAAAATTAAAAATTTATTTTACATAAATTAAGTATTTGTATTTTATTTTAAAGTCTAAAATATTAAATTTCATACCAACAACCGGTCCAGGTTAAAAAACAATTATTTAGTTTGGGTGATTGGGAACACCAATAAAGAATGTAAAAACACTTTGGTGTCATTACCGGAAAGACCAACAACTCTTCCATATAAATAAATACCAGACCCATCTAACCACTCAAGCCGATCTGACTGGTTTGGAAAACCAGTTAAGAAAGCATCATATCACTTTAGTGTCATGATCGGCAAGACCGACAACCGATCCAGGTAAAAAAATTTACTTGGTCTGGGTGATTGAGAAAACCAATAAAGAATATAAAAATACTTTGGTGTTATGACCGGAAAGACCGACAACCCTTCCATATAAATAAATATCGGACCCACTTGATCACTCAAGCTGAGCTGGCTAGTTTGGAAAACTAGTTACGAAAGCATCATATTACTTTGGTGTCATGATCGGCAAAACCGAAAATCGGTCTGGGTAAAAAAATTTTTTACCTAATTTGGGTGATTGAAAAACCAATAGAGAATACAAAAATACTTTGGTGTCATAATCGGAATGACCAACAACCTTCCATGTAAATAAACCTCGGACGCACCTAATCGCTCAAGCCGGTCTTGCCGATTTGGAAAACCAGTTAACAAAGCATCATTCCAGTCTGGTGTCATGACCGACAAGACCAATACCACGGGCAAAAAATTAACTGACCGGCTTAACCGCTCAGGCTGGTCTGGCTAGTTTGAAAAATCGTTAAGCTTGTCGTATCACTTTGGTGTCATGACCGCAAAGACTGGCAAGACCGATAGCTAGTCAAGGTAAATAAAATAAAATAAAATTTGGCTGGCTTAACCATTCTTCTCGAACCACTCAATATTATGGAGCCAAACAGCTCGGTTGTTTGGTCTACTAATGACAGTTATCTCGATCAAACTATCGGTTATATGTTCATAATTCATGTATTCCATTAAGTGAAAGAACATACCAATATTCTCGCTTACCTTATATGACGTAGTATAAATTGATTATTTTACTCGTGACTTAAGACTTTTTGATCACACTAGTAAAATTAGAATAATATTAAAATAGATATTGTTATCATACTAACAAACTTAAAATAATATTAAAATAAATATTAAAAACCCTCTTTCAAAAAAGAATATTATGATAAAATGGTGCCAATCATGTCAGTCTACTTGGTCCACTCAATATCATAGACTAATCCGTTCGGTTGTATGGTCTACTAAAGACGGTTATCTCAGTCTGATTGAATTATTCGTGATCCGTATACTCCGTTTAATGAATGATCGATTTATTCTTCTTGGTTAATTTTTTCTCAATCGACTAGAATGTTTCTCAAATAGTTAATTAATTTTCTTAAATGGTCACGTAATAGTCAATCATTGATTGACTTACGGTCAATCACTGATTATCCATAACGTAAATCAATAAATTTAACAGTCAATCACTCATTGATCATTAGTCAATCAACAATTTTTATAGTAAATAATTGATTGACCATATTTGAAAAAAAAAGCCGAACAATCAGTTTCCTAAATAAATCAATAAAAAGTTGGGCCATATATTATATTAGGTGATTAAAAAATGTCACTTAGTCTAATTAGCTAAATAGACCTTTTAAAAGAAGTTTTTAATAAATGGCCAAAGTTTTTTTTTCTAAAATGCCATCTTTTTTTCTAAAATGGTTAATCAATTATCTTAAATGGTCAATCAGTAAAATTGACTTCCAGCCAATCATTGATTAATATAACGTAACGGCTGGCAATTTTGCTGGTCTTACCGGTCATGACACCGATGTAGTATGACGTTTTTAATCTGATTTTCTGTATCAGCTAGACTGGCTTGACCACTAGTGCTGGTTAGGAATATTTTTACCCGGATCGGGGTGATCTTTTCAATTTTTTCAGTCATGACACGAAAGTAGTATGATATTTTTTATTTGATTTTTCGGACCGATCGGACTGGCCTGACCACCTATGCTGGTCATGAATTTTCTTTCCCGAACCAACAGGTGATCTCCTCTGTCTTGTCGGTCATAACACTGAAGTAGTATGATGCATTTTATCTGGTTTTTTAGACCGGTTGGACTGTCCTGCCCGCCTATGTTGGTCAGTAATTTTTTTACCCTGACCAATGTCGATCTTGTTGGTTTTGTCAGTTTTGACACCGAAGTAGTATGATGCATTTTATCTAGTTTTCCAAACCAACCAGACTAGCCTAACCGCCTATGCTGGTCAGGAATTTTTTACCCCAAAATAGTTTGATGCTTTTAATCTGGTTTTTTTGACTAGCCGGACTAGCTTGATCGCCTACGCTAGTCATGAATTTTTTTTTTACCCAGACCGTCTATGAGAAAAATTTTTGTCACCATAATAATTTATTATAACGACCCGCCTAGGCAGGCCGTTACCGTACATAACATATCGTCCATACTTACTTACTTAGCGTAATTAGCGGAAAATTTTTTTTATACGGCGTGAACTCACACGAAAGCGTACGTACGTATAACCATTCACTAAATAAAAGTGTTTGAACTTGAAATAATACACATATAATAAACAAAACGCGCAGCGGTCACCATCCCACATTTCACAGCTAGCAGTGCCATGCTCCACCACCTTGCATCAGAGATTGCCGGTAGGTTGCTTACCTACAGCGTAGACGTAAGACGTGAGCTTTCGCTCAGCAAGTACAACTACTACATCTGTGACACAAAACAAAACATAACATAACATAACATATCATAACCATGCATGAACCGTTTATGCTTCATTATGCTTTCTTATTCTTTCTTAACTTAACATACTATGGGCCCCTTAACATAAGTGTTCGTACCGTGACACGTAGCTATGGAGTAATTGAGGCGGCCAGTCCATTTCCAACTCAAACCATAGACCAAACCCGACCTAAAAGCGGGTCGGTACGACACAGGCAAACTTGCTTGCCATCATACTTAATTTTCATAATCTCATTCTTTGAGCTTATTCTTATCATATGATTTGGTGAACATGCTTCATGATGTCACACATACATAAATCATAAGTCATATCATGACATTTCATAAACTTAACACATCATACATCATATCATAGCATCACATAAACTTTAACATATCATTCATCATGTCATATCATGGCATAAAACGCATTAGGCAAGTAACACAACAAAAAGCTTATGCTGTAGGCGGAGTTGTACTTACCTCGTAGGCTATGTACTATGCTGTGTTGCTCCAAATCAGGTTGCAACAACAGGCTACCTCCTACTATTACAAAGGACATATGGTAAGGATTCATAACCATAAAATATTGGTAACCTAACCAACATCCATACATAACCTTAGTTATATGTCCCCCATACATACACATGATAACTTACTTGGTTACTACAAATAACCCTAGAGTTCATGGCTTACCATACTTAGATCATAACTTATTAGGTTACTTAGAGTAACCTTGGGTACTAAGCCCATGCATACATGAATAGTATTAGGATACTATTCCTAACCTTGGGCCTAAGCCTTATCATCTCAATCCATAATCCATTGGGTTATTACAAGTAACCCTAGGTTTTAGGCTCATTATTAAACGTAGTATCTTGTTGGGTTACATTGAGCAACCCTTGATGTGAACCAAACTTGGGTCAAACTTAGGTCAACTCTTATTGGGTTACTAAGCCCAAACTCCTATGTTGAATCCTATTGGGTTACTATGGGTAACCTTGGACTTTGGGCTCAGTCCAGTAACTCGGGTATCCTTCCCGGTTACCGTTGGTCATTATCTTATTACCAAGTTTTTGAGATAAATTGTGGTCCAAAACTTATTTTTCTTTACTTTGGAAAAACTTAGCACTTTATGTCCATTTTATATACAAAAATCCTTGTTCAACTTATGAAAAATTTGTAACTCTTTGGAACAGTTTCCCACAGTCAATTTATCAGTGTATGTGCAGGAATGTCCTTTTCCTGCACTGTTTTAGAAAATCCTGTGCAGGAATTTACTGTTTCCTGTACAGTTTTTGAAATCCAATTATATTTAAAAATATGTGTTGAATCCAAAAAAGTTGTCTTCATAAAAGTTTTAGAAATCGAAAATCCCTACAACTTTTGTGTTTTACTCAAGACCCGGTTCGGTCTCTAACCTACTCATTTCCCCTGTTGAACCTGCCTGGCCATGCATGAAGTCTGGGCATGACCAGGTTCATATTTTTTTAAACACCAAGGCCATTGGAGCCTTATTTTCAAAAACAGTCCATGATATCCCCTAGGAAAATCCCTTCTCTACAACTTTATGTTTTAAGTGTTTCCAAATTCGGCCTCTAAGGGCCTCAAATCCGGCTTTCCAGAAAACTGGCCAGTTTTACCCGAACTGGCAGTTTTCTTGTTTAAGTCCATTTTACGTCCTAATACGCGCACTTTACCTCAACCGGTTGCAACCGGGAGCCTATAATAGTCATGCAGCATTTTCTAACGTAAGATTTCATCATCCCATAACCATGCATTTACATGCAAATCCCTTGGGTGTTCTTGCACCAAACTAGGGTTTGCAACAATTTTGGGTTTGCATATCCATTCATCACCATCTAATAACTTAACATACATAACCTACAACATTCTTAAACATATTGGGGACATACAACCATATCATAAAGCATACAAGCAAACCCTAGAATTATGCAACCCTAATCACAAAATCAAGCATAGCATATTAAGTCAAAATCACATAATTACCTAATCAAGCACAAAACCTAAAATCTAAACTAGGGCAATGGAAATAAAATGAGCTTATGCTCTTACAAACCAACTTAAAAATACACTTAAAGATCTTGCTCCAAAACTTAGTAAAAGACTTAAGAAATTAAGAGGGTTTACCTCTAGAACTTGGAAGATGATTCTCAAGCTTGGATCCAACAATTTCTTCTTGCTTTTCTTTTCCAAAATCCGACCACACTTTTCCCCCCTTGCTCTCCACCACAACCGGCCTCCCTAAGCTAGATGGGGTTCCAAAATTTTCGCCTCCTTCTTGGTGCTTCACCAAAATCCGGTCACCACCCTAGCAATTTCTCTCTTCACATTTTTTTTTTCCCCTTCTTCTTTGAGTTCGGATTTTAGGGGGAGAAGGTGAGGAAATATTTGGACATAGTTTTGGGGTATTTTCTCATTTTGTGAACCAAATGAGCTCCCCCCCAAAATAGGTGATAAACGATTTTCTTTTTGGATTTATTTTTAATCCAAAATTTGCTTGTAAACCCTTGGAACAAAAATCATTGCCTATTGCCCCCTACATGTGGCCGGCCATCATGGGTTGTCTTGGAAGCCAAGACATTAATTCTTTCCATAATTTCCTATAATTCCATAATTCTTGTAATTATCTCTTGGATGAGGTGTCCTCCCTCTTAGGCCTTGTTTGACTTTTCTCTTAAAATACAGTCCATTTTCATACTAATACAGATATTTCCAATACTGCTCTTAACTAATAACAGTATTGTTATACTGGACTGCAGTCCAGAATTCATCTGTGTAAAAATGAACTGCGTAAAAAAAATTTCTTATAACTTAAAGCCATTTAGCCCTTAATATCCTAAATAATGTGCTTGATTTTTCTATAGTGATTTTGAATCTTATTCTTACTATCTTGTCCGTAATGACAGTTTTTCATAGTATATTTTTCATACTGCTAATCATATTACAGTACTGTCATACCTTTGACTTTTCTGGTCAAACTTTGACCAACATAAAATCATAACTTTTCATTATACCTTTTCGCTCAAAAGGCTATATGCTTGACTAAGCAATTCATTACTGAGTCTTATAAAATCATAAGAACTCACAAAATCTGATAAAAATCATAATCAGGCTTTTTCATAAATACCTTCATAGTACAGGTTAATTCCTTTAAAAAGGAAATCGTAATATCGTAAAAAGCTAGTCATTACAATCTACCACCCTTAAAAAATTTCGTCATTGAAAATTAAAACAAACTGGGGTAGTTCTTTCTCATCTCATCTTCAATTTCCCAGGTTGTTTCTTCAACCTTGTGATTTCGCCATAATACTTTAACCATAGGAATGGTTTTGTTTCTTAGGACTTTCTTTTCCCGATCTAGAATTCGAACTGGCTTCTCTTCATATGTCAAGTCCGTTCGAACCTCGATTGGTTTTTGACTGAGTATGTGGGAAGGATCTGGTACATACTTCTTTAGCATCGAGACATGGAAAACGTTGTGCATCGAATCTAATTCTGACAGCAAGGCAAGCTTGTAAGCTACTTTTCCAATCCTCTCAAGGATTTCAAACGGTCCCATATATCTTGGACTAAGCTTCCCATTTTTGCCAAACCACATTACTGCTTTCATAGGAGCAATCTTAATGTACACGGCATCTCCAACTTGGAATTCCATAGGCCTTCTACGTTTATCGGCATAACTTTTCTGTCGGTTAAAAGCTATGTCGAGCCTTTGCTTGATCTTCTTGATATCCTCAGAGGTCTTCTTGATGAAATATGTTGTTTGAAGTTGTTTCTGTCCAACTTCCTGCCATTGAATGGGAGATCCACATTTCCTTCCATATAACGCTTCAAATGGAGCCATACCAATCGAAGTGTGATAATTGTTTATATACGAAAATTTGATCAATGGCAGCTTCTGATCCCAATTTCCTTTGAAATTCAGAACACATGATCTTAGCATATCTTCTAATGTCTGGATAGTTCGTTCCGACTGACCATCAGTTTGGGGGGTGAAAAGCCATACTGAACTTTAATTTTGACCCCATGGTACTATGAACACTTGTCCAAAATGTGAGGTGAAACGTCCATCACGATCTGAAATGATTGATTTTGGCACTCCGTGCAGTCAACGATATGGGATACGTAGATTTCAGTCAATTTTTCCACTGAAAAGGTGGCCTTAATAGCAATGAAGTAGGCTAATTTGGTTAATCTATCCACAATAACCCAAATCGTGTCATTCCCACTTGCAGTCCTGTGTAGTCCTACTACAAAATCCATAGTAGTTTGTTCCCATTTCCATTCAGGGAGCTCTATTTTCTGCAAATCTCCTCCAGGATATCGATGTTTAGCCTTAACTTTCTGACAAGTTAGGCACTTTGACACGAATTCTGTTACTTCATTCTTCATGTTTGGCCACCAATAATTCTCTCGGAGATCCTTGTACATCTTGGAAGCTCCTGGTTGTACTAAATATGGCGTCTTATGTGCTTCTGACATGATTTGATCCTTAAGAAATTCAAAGTCAGAAACACAAATTCTTTCTTTGAAATACATGACATCATCTGCAGAGGTCTTAGACTCCTTATTCTTTCCACCAAAAAGTTGTACTTTTAGCAAAAAGGAATCCTTTCGTTGATGTAACTTAATGGACTCTAAAGATTGGACTGGAGTGTCAGAACAGACAATTTCCCCGTTATTATTTCCAGGTTGAAATCAGAAATCTCCCTTTGTAGTGGCTTAGGCAACGTTCCAATAGACATCAGCATCCCAACTGATTTCCTACTTAAAGCATCTGCGAACCTGTTTGCCTTTCCAAGGTGGTAAAGGATCTCATAATCGTAGTCCTTTACGAGTTCTAGCCATCAACGCTGCCTCATATTGAGCTCTTTCTGAGTAAAAATATACTTACAGCTTTGATGGTCGGTATAGATTTCACATCTATTTTCATATAAATAGTGTCTCCAAATCTTGAGGGCGAAAACTACGCCGCGAGCTCCAAATCATGCATTGGATAGTTCCTTTCGTGAACCTTCAACTGTCGCAAAGCGTAGGCTACTACCTTCCCATTTTACATTAGGACAGCTCCTAATCCATTTTTAGAAGCGTCATTGTAAATCACGAAATTTCCTGCGTCAACGTCAGGAATTATTAACACCGGGGCACTAGTCAGCTTCCTCTTGAGCTCTTGAAAGTTCTCCTCACACTTCTGAGTCCACTTAAATTTCTTCCCTTTTCGGGTAAGGGCTGTTAGTGGTGCAGCAATTTTGAAAAATCCTTCGACGAATCGTCGGTAATATCCAGCCAAACCAAGAAAGCTCCTTATTTCCGTAACATTCTTGGGTATCGGCCATGTACTGACCGCTTCCACTTTCGCAGGGTCTACGGAAATTCCTTCCTTTAACACCACATGACCCAAGAAATGAACTTTTTCCAGCCAAAATTCACATTTTGTGAACTTAGCATAGAGATTATTCCATCTAAACGTTTCCATCACCAACCTAAGGTGATGCTTATGTTCCTACTTAGACCTTGAGTAAATCAAAATATCATCAATAAAGACAATAACAAACTTGTCTAAATACTTCTTGAATACTCGGTTCATAAGGTCTATAAAGGCAACCGGGACATTAGTTAATCCAAACGGCATGACCAAAAACTCATAATGCCCATAACGTGTCCTAAAAGCTGTTTTGGAAATATCCGACTCCTTGATCCTGAGCTGATGATAGCCTGATCGTAGATCGACTTTTGAAAATACTACTGCTCTCCTGAGTTAATCAAAAAGATCATCAATCCTTGGAAGGGGATACTTGTTCTTGATTGTAATCTTATTCAGCTCACGATAATCAATGCACATGTGTAACGATCCATCCTTTTTTCTTGACGAACAAAACTGGCGCTCCACATGGAGAGTGACTTTGCCGGATGAATCCCTTGTCAAGCAGTTTCTGTGACTGCACGTGAAGTTCTCTAAGCTCGGTAGGGTGCCATATGATAAGGCACTTTCGATATTGGTGCAACTCCATGCAACAATTCGATCACAAACGAAATTTCCCACTCCGGCGGAAGTTGTGGTAAGTCCTTCGGAAAGATATCCACATAATCCTTTATAATGGGGGCATCTTCCAGTGTTAACTCTACTTCTCGATCTTTGTCCACCATATTAGCTAAATATCATTGGCATCCATTAGCTAACATTTTCCAAGCCTTCATTGCCGAAACTAGCCTAGTTGCTGAGCTCCGAGACTGTCCGTAAAAATTAAACTATTCCTCACCGTAAGGGCTGAACGTAACACAACGCTTTCAGTAGTCAATCTTAGCGTTGTACGTTCCTAAGAAATCAATTCCTAAGATCACATCGAAATCCTGAAGCTTGATTGCGATGAGATCTATAAATAATTCTCTGTCACAGATGACTACGGGAGTATTTCGCATCCAGAAATTGGACCACAAAATTTCTCCAAATGGCAAAGAGGTTCTAAAAGGTTGTTCTAAACTATCCACACCTCTTCCTAATTTCTGGGCAAACTCCATGGATATAAATGAGTGAGTGGCACCAGAATCAAATAAAGCAATAGCATCATATGTGGCAATAGAGATCTGACATGTTACCACATGTGAAGTCCCAGCCTCGGCATCTCCCTCCATATGGGCATAAATCCTGGCTTGCGATTCAGGAGCCTCTAATCTGCCTTGTGCGATCGAGGGTCCTTCAATCCTTGTTTGGACTGCATGCAACTGATTGTTTGCATTCCAGCTTGGGTATGGAGGGTTCTGGTTCTGGCTATTTAAAGTGCAATTCCTTGCATAATACCCTTACTTGCCACATAGGTAGCAGGCGTTCGTCCCCATTCTACACACTCCCAGGTGTCTCCGTCCACATTTAGCGCACACTGGATAGTCAATGTTATTACCCTCATTCCCTCGATTATTCTTCTTCGGAGGGTAGTTCCTTTGTTGACCCTGGCCAGTGGCGTTCCATTTTCTTTTGTTCCTCCCAAACTGTTTGGAACTTTGGGCAGGGTTACCGGTCTGGCCTTTTGGGTACGACTCTGAACTCTGTCGGGACTGCATTGGCTTTACCACGGCCTTCTCCTCCTTTTTAGCCTTAAAAATTTGAGCCCTTGCTTCCTTGTCCTGGTTGATCCAGTATTCTGCTCTTATTGTCCGACTTACACAATCGGACACCAGGGTAGGAGGGCTACTGCCAGTACTAACTTGCTTGGCAATATCGGTCCGGAACATCTTCATCATCCTTCTTACTTTTTCTGTTTCACTCGGTACCAATTCTAGGCACAAGCGAGCTAGCTGTTCAAACTTCTTGACAGCTTCCATTACTGTCATTGACCCCTGTCTTAAACTCGTAAACTCATCCTGTTGAGCTGTAAGGATTTCCCTATTGTAGTACATTATACGAAATTTGGTTACAAAATCCTGCCAATTCATAGTCGTAACATCTCGACGCATCTGGACTGTCATCCACCAGTGCCTTGCATCCTTTTTTAGTGCAAAGGAAGCACAGAGAACTTTTCTTCTATTCCGTGAGTCTTATAAATCCAAAATAACTTGGATGTCGATCAACCAGTTATCGGCTACTATAGGGTCCGTAGGTCCTTCAAATTCAGGCGCTTTCATTCGCCTAAATCGTTCATACAACAGATCTTCCCGTACTACGGGTGGGTTCACTGGAATTCCAGCGGGTGCTAACGGAACTTCAAAATTCCGTGGAACCCCTTACTGAACCTCCGGTACCTGAGGAACTACTGGAGGTACCTGGTGAGCTTGAGGGGGAACTTCATTAGCCTGAGGTATCTGGTTCATACGAGCTGTCTGCTCACGAAGCCTATTCGTCTCCTGTTGCTATTCAAGCAACTGCCGTTGCAAATTGGCTACAACATTTGCGATATTCGGCTCAGGCGGATTTAAGGGTACTCGTTTGCGTGGACGTACCATCTTCTAATTTCCTATTTAATCACAAGAAAAGATATTATCATACTACTAATATTATCTCTTTCATGCATGGCTTATCGTATCATATCTTATTACATCGTATCATAACATTATCGTACTTATCATACCATAACATAATAGCATCATATCACATCGTATCCTTATCATACTTATCATATCGTGACATCATCGTATCACATCGTATCCTTATCATACTTATCATATCGTGACATCATCGTATCACATCATATGCTTATCATAACTTATCATAACATAGCATCCTTGTATAACATACCTCTCATACTTGAACTGTCTTTTGTATACTTACAAAAAGTACATTATATTTACAATATCTTATATACATCTCATTTACATCGTACTATACATACATGATCAAAACTGGGATGGAAGTGGCTACCACTTTACCATCCTACATATGTACAATCCTATCATCAAAAAGAATAAACTAATAAAAGTCGGTCCTATCTCTAATCTATATACTTGATCGTAACTACGGAGGAAGCGTCGTCGTCTACATCCCAATCTCCGCCGTCAACAAAATCTCCTCCGGGTCGTCCTCGAAGTCCTCCATCTCTACTCCTTGCTCTTCATCTTCTATGTCAACCTCTATACCTTCATATTCCACCCATTCCTCTACAAATTCTTCCCCCTCTTCATCTTCCTCGTCATCACTTGAAATGACGATAAATGGGGGATCCCCAGGTTGATCTTCCGGATCAGCCATAACATCTGCAGGGTCCAGATCATCAGCGTCTGTGTCAGCCTCTGCCTCCTGCGGTGGTATCTCCTGCAGTGGAACTACTGGAATCGGATCCTCTGGAAATAACAAATCGGCCTCGAATACGGGTACCTGGTAGTCGTCCATAGACTCGTGTGGGTAGGCGTGCCGATCCGCTACATAACTGAGATATCACCTGAGATACATGTCGCAGTAGATCTCGGGATCACGGTAAGGCATATCGGCATCCTCGTCTGGTAGAGGCCCATAACATGCAATCATTAGGTCATGAAAACTTGCCCATGATCGACTCGGCATCGCTCACTCTCCTAACGTCATCCACCATAATCTGACGTCCGCTACCAAGCATCTACTGGCCAACGAAACTTGAAGGCGAGCCTCTATATGGCATATACGAAAGATTGACTCCATGTCATATAGCCATGCTGCTAACGACGCTGTCCGGCGTGTCCCGTCAAATAATAGGGGCTACATCCCGTAAAATACTAATGCCGCATCCCGGTCCTCGTCCACTCGATCCAGGTCCATATCGAATAATCTATCATACCATAATTGTATAATAAATATTTATGCAAAAAATAAATTTTAACTTACAATGATGATGGCGATGGCAGGCAGACTGTGAAATCAGAAGGCAGGAAACCGCTCTGATACTAACTCTGTAACGACCCGCCTAGCGCAGGCCGTTACCGTACATAACATATCGTCCGTACTTACTTACTTAACGTAATTAGCGGAAAATATTTTTTTTATACGGCGCGAACTCACACGAAAGCGTACATACGTATAACCATTCACTAAATAAAAGTGTTTGAACTTGAAATAATACACATATAATAAACAAAATGCGTAGCGGCCATCATCCCACATTTCACAGCTAGTAGTGCCATGCTCCACCACCTTGCATCAGAGATTGCCGGTAGGTTGCTTACTAACAGCATAGACGTAAGACGTGAGCTTTCACTCAGCAAGTATAACTACTACATCCGCGACACAAAACAAAACATAACATAACATAACATAACATATCATAACCATGCATGAACCATTTATGCTTCATTATGCTTTCACTAATACTTTGATTTCCTCAGGTTTAAACACAAGCTTCTAATTCAATTTGCAAATGTATAAGGTTGATTAAAAGTTCAGACGCTGATGAAAATCTCAAAAATTACAAAATCAAAAAAAGAAAAAGAAAAAGAAAAGAAGTTGATATTTTACCAACAACAAAAGAAGTTGATGAGCCGGTCACGTCAGTTGGCATGAGGAAAAAGTCACCGGAGATGGCAATGGCCAGCGGGCTGGGCGTGAGAGTGAGTCTGCAATGCTGTTGGAGTGAGAGTGACTGAGATGGGGATCTTCTGTTGGGTCCCCTTTGTCGTCTTTAAGAGAAACTGAAGGGGCCTTTTGCTAGCTTTGAGTGAGAGAGAGATAAGAAGAGAGTGAGAGTAAGTGAGATGGGGATCTTGTGTTGGGTCCCCTTTGTCGTCTTTGAAAGAAACTGAAGGGGCCTTTTGCTGACTTTGAGAGAGAAAGAGATAAGAGGGATTTTGACTTTTGCTTTACTATTTGACTATTGTTTTTTATTATTATTTATTAAAATTGAAGAGAAACTAAAGGGGCTTTTTAGTCTTTTTATTTAAAAAATGAATTAAAAAAGTTAAAAATTAAAAATTAAAAGCAATTAAAATAAAGGTTATATATGCAAGGGTGATTCAATTTTGGGTTTTATATGCAAAAAATCCCTTTGGACATCCAACACCATTCTCTAAAAAATCTCAAACTTTTTGGCAATTCTCTGAAAAATCTTAACTTTTCTTGATCTGGGTTCGTAGATAATGTGTGGAGGTGCTACTATCTCAGACTTCATCTCGACTCCTCGGTCCCGGCGTCTGTCCGCCAGCTACCTCTGGCCGGATATTAAGAAGTCCGGCTCCGGCGGCAAGCGCTTCTCGAAGCCTCTGAGATCGGAAATCGTTGACATCGGCGATGACTTCGAAGCCGATTTCCATGATTTCAAGGATGACTCCGACGATGAACACGATGACTTCGAGCCCTTCGCTTTCTCAACCGCTCGCCAGCCCACCTTTTCTCATGGTAACCCTTTTTGCTTTTTTCTTGTTTTCCTCCAGAAAGTTTTTTTTTTAATATATTATGTATGTATTTCATCTTATGGGTTTAACCGATTAAATCGTCTATCATCTGAGTTTTGATGTTTGAGATAAATAGTCTTTTAGCTATATTAATGATACCTTGGAGATTAATTCCATCTTTTCTGTATTCGTTTGTTTTGTTTTGTGGAACTTACAAAAAAAAAAGAAAAAAATATTTGTGCTTCAGAGACATTCTTTTGACCCAGTTCCTCCAGTTCTCTTGAGGGAAGAGCAAGCCATGGTAGGAGACCTCTAAAGAGGAGTTTCTGGATTTGGAAGTTCTGGTCTTTGAGGTGGAGGATGTCGAAAATGGCGGTGGAGGTTGATGGAGTAGAGGGTGTAAGGAAATGGACTGTTTCTTTCTTTCTTTCTTTTTCTCTTTTTTCCTTTTTTTTTTTTTTTGTTTTTTTTTGTTGTGTGTGAAGGTTATTTTTTAAATTACTTTGTTAAAGATAATTTAGTAAATTCAATTAAAATTTAATATCAATTTTAGGTTTCCGTCAACTTTTTAATGTCCGTCAGTAAAAAGAATTAACTTGCACTATAAGTCTGGGGACCTTTTAATTAAAAAAATAATAATAATTTGGGGATCAATCGACACCTTTTCTAAAATTTCAGGGACTATGAGAGCAATTTACCTTTATTTTAATTTCATTTAGTTAAGTTGCCAGGATAAAGTTTAATTAAATAATCGTGGTATTTAGCGGCAATTTAAAACCCAATCCTCATGGGATCTATACTCTACTCACTATTTATTATTAGTCTACGACCCGTGCACTTGTGGTTATCAAATCGCACCTGGTAATCGGGGAGCGAACACTTACCAATATCTAAATCAGTCGTATGTTATACCGTTGGAAAGATCTAGGAATCTAGTTTTCAATGCCATTGAAATCGATAAATATCGTTATGAATGTGATTTTGTATGATTTTTCTTGTAACAGTCATCGAATTTGTCTCTATATGATTATGTGTTTAAAGTGATGCTATGATGTTATGTGGTTGATACATGCTAAGTATGAGTTCTATAGTGACCTTTGTGACGGTATGAGTTATGAATGTGATATGATAAACCCTTATGGATACCCATGAAACTAAGATTATATATTTTTATAACGCATGAAAACTACGATAGTTTTACGCACACCGACAGGATTCGAAGTCTCATCACCAAAGGAAGATCAGTAAGTTTAGTAAATTCATCAAGCGAGGTAAGTATATTGCTCACCTACAATATGTTTTTTCAAAATTCTAGATGGTTTTAAATGATTTCAAATGAATTGTTTTTATAAAAGAAATAAGATGATATGTTTTCATAATAAAAGATATTTATGAGGCATATACCAGAGATAGACCTTCTTTTGCATCAGGTCACGAGGAGCCCTAGAAGATGGTGCCAGGTGCGAGGACTCGAAGATGATTGTTGCAGTGGATGGTGAGTCTAGCTAACTCACTTTCATCATGGTTTCGCGTATTGGTACATTGTCTAGAGCCCAAGAGATGTAGAAAATATAATAATGATGATAAATAAAAATTTATATAAAATGAGTTGATATCTTTGTTTTTCATATATATTTGATATTAATTGTTTTACTGATGATAAACGTTTTGTGAACTAATGGATATACTCATTAAACATTCACTTATTATAGTCCCTTTGCGTGTTGCAGATAAAGGTAAAGGTACGGCATATGATTGGAGGAGGCTTGGCATGGAAGCGTGCGTGATGGCAGAGTGGGTTATCGGAACTTTCCTATTTTAAAAGAATGTATGATTATCTTAAGAGTTTCAGTAGTTTAATGTTTTAAGTGATGAATTTATTTATTTATCAATGTTTATTTAGGATGTTTTAAAATTGTTTTAAGTTTCTTCTAAGATGATGTTTTCGCCATCATGATTTTCATTAGTTTAATTTTCCTCTAAATTGTTTTGAGCATGAGACAAATTTTTAACATTTTGGTATTAATATTTTAAACTTAAAAAAAAAAAAAAAGAAAAAAAAATTCCCAATCTTCCACATTGATGTGACATGGATATTTATTACTGTTATTTAAAATTTTCCACAAAATACTAGTTCATGTCGATGTTAAGGATAGTAACTATGGCATCCTGATAAGGGGGTGTTATAAATATGGTATTAGAGTACAAGGTTTTTAATTCCGAAACTCCGCTACACTATCGCCCTGCATTCACACCGGCATCATCCATGTAAGTGTTCTAACTTAGTTAGAAATAAGATGTATATTAAGATAAGTTAGAGAGACTTCGGATAAGTAGGTGTTACAGTTATGATGGGATTGATGTGGACGCTGCAGATGACATTCATTATGGAGAATGACTCCTTTAGTAAAATAACCTTTTCACTTTGTTTATTTTACAAAATAACCTTTAAAAATTTTTATTAGCAAAATGACTTTTCTTTAAAAAAAAATGTAAAAAGAAAAGATATTAATATAAGGTTTAAAAAAAATGAAAAAAGAAAAAAGAAAAACTGCTGCATTCATTCTTCTGCAGCTCTTCTTCTTCTTCTTCGCACGTTCTTCAAGCTTGTTCCTTCTTCTTCTTCGTCATTCCCTCCCCCCAAAAGAGTCTCCCCAAATCCGCCGCCTCCACCTCCGGTGCTGCCACCACCCTAAACGACGCCGTCGAAGATCCGGAGACCGCGCCACAAGCTCTCTGACCACGCCTTCTTCTTCCTTTTCTTCCCCTCCGATCAGCAGAAGCTCCGCCGCCACCTCCACCATGCCTCTCTTCTTCTTCAGATCTTCACCAACCTGGTTTTATAATGCTACCTTCCACAGAGGGCTTTACTAGTCAAAATAATAATGGAATGTTTGATTGGAATAAACTTGATTAATTTTCTGCTAATAATTTTGTTTGCTTTCTCTAGTTTATTGTTTGTTTTGCTAGTCCAGTACAATATGTTCGTAATTGCTGCTCTGCTTTTCTTGAACTGAAGTGAGACTCTTACACCAATTTCTCATCTTTTATATGTCGTTCGTCGTAAACATTGACATTAAATTTTTTTTCCTTAAAGGATAAATGCAAATTTCCATATGAGAGTCTTTGTCCATGCATGATTTGTGTGGAAAACATTGGAACGACAAAAAAAAAAAAAAAAAAAAAAAAAAAAAAAAAAAAGAGGAACGACCGCTAAAATTTCATGAATGACCATACGGTCGTTCCTTCCAAAGCGTGAGTTTTTTTTTATTTTTTTCCCTTAAGTAAAAAGCAAAAATAACCGTACCGTTACCTTATGTCATGTACTATTTACCTCAAAACACTTGGAACGATCACAAAAGTTAAGGAGCGACCACTAAAATTTCCGGAACGACCATACGGTCGTTTCTTCTAAAGCGTGACTTTTTTTAATTTTTTTCCCTTAAGCGAAAAGCGAAAATAACCGTATCATCATCTTATGTCATGTATTATTTGCCTCAAAACACTTGGAATGACCACAAAAGTTAAGGAGCGACCACTAAAATTTCTGGAACGACCATACGGTCGTTCCTTCCAAACCGGGACTTTTTTTAATTTTTTTCCCTTAAGCGAAAAGCAAAAATAACCGTATGGTCGTTCTGGAAAATTGAGTGGTCGTTCCTTAACTTTTGTGGTCGTTCCATGGGTTTTGAGGTCAATAATACATGAAGTAAGGTGATGGTATGGTTATTTTTGCTTTTCGTTTAAGGAGGAAAAAAAAAAAGTCAATGTTTGGAAGGAACGACCATACGGTCGTTCCAGAAAATTTAGTGGTCTTTCATAAACTTTTGTAGTCGTTTCATGGGTTTTGAGGCCAATATTACATGAAGTAAGGGGATGGTATGGTTACTTTTGCTTTTCGAAGAAATTGGTCCTAGTTACTCTTCGGAACGGAGTGGAAGAAGGGAAGAGGTTCTTGAACGAGGATAAAGGATCCAATGACTTCAAAAGAATTGAACGAGGAGCCGTATGAGATGAAAATATCATGTACGGTTCTGTAGAGTGGCAGTAAGGGTGACTTATCTGTCAACTTTTCCACTATTACCCCCAAAAAACCAAACTCTGCCTTACGTAAAGTTGCCAGAGTACGCTTAACCTCTGGATTTGAAATCACTGCTTATATACCTGGTTGAAAGGAAGGAACAAACATACGGTCGATCCTGAAAATTCAGTGGTCGTTCCTAAACTTTTATTGTCGTTCCATGGGTTTTGAGGCCAATAATACATGAAGTAAGGGGATGGTATGGTTATTTTTGCTTTTCGGAAAAAAAAAAAAAAAAAAAAAAAAAAAAAAAAAAAAAAAAAAAAAGCCTATGTTTCAACGGAATGACCACATGGTCGTTCCGGAAAATTCAGTGGTCGTTCCTAAACTTTTGTGGTTGTTCTGTGGGTTTTGAGGCCAATAATATATGAAGTAAGGGGATGATATGGTTATTTTTGCTTTTCGGTAAAAAAAAAAAAAAAAAAAAGGTCAATGTTTCGACGGAACGACCATACGGTCGTTCTGGAAAATTCAGTGGTCGTTCCATGGGTTTTGAGACCAATAATACATGAAGTAAGGGGATGCTACGGTTATTTTTGCTTTTCAGAAAAAAAAAAAAAAAAAAAAAAAAAAAAAAAAAAAAGTCAATGTTTCGACGGAACGTTCCGGAAAATTCAGTGGTCGTTCCTAAACTTTTGTGGTCGTTCCATGGGTTCTGAGGCCAATAATACATGACATTAGGTGATGCTACAATTATTTTTGCGTTTTGGAAAAAAAAAAAAAAAAAAAAAAAAAAAAGAAAAAAAAAAAGTCTATGTTTCAACGGAACGACCATCGGTCGTTCCGGAAAATTCATAGGCCAATAATACATGACATTAAGTGATGCTATGGTTATTTTTGCTTTTCGTATAAGGAAAAATAAAAAAATTAAAAAAAAAGTCTATTTTTGGTCGGAACTACCATATGGTCGTTCCGGAAAATTCAGTGGTCGTTCCTAAACTTTTGTGGTCATTCCATGGGTTTTAAGGCCAATAATTCATGACATTAAGTGATGGTACGGTTATTTTTGCTTTTCGGAGAAAAAAAAAAAAAAGTCTATGTTTCGACAGAACGACCATACGGTCGTTTCAGAAAATTAGTGGTCGTTCCTAAACTTTTGTGGTCGTTCCATGGGTTTTGAGGCTAATAATGCATGACATTAGGTGATGGTACGGTTATTTTTACTTTTCGGGAAAAAAAAAAAAAAGTCTATGTTTCGACGGAACGACCATACGGTCGTTCCGGAAAATTCAATGGTCATTCCAAGACTTTTGTGGTCGTTCCGTGGGTTTGGAGGCCAATAATACATGACATTAGGTGATGGTATGGTTATTTTTGCTTTTCGCTTAAGGGAAAAAAATAAAAAGAAAAAACCAGTCACTCACTAACCATGGACATGTTGTTTTATATTTGAAATTCATTATGTGTGTGAGAGAGAATCATTAATTTGGTTTTTGGGCGTTTTTTTTCATTTTTTTTTTTTTTTGGCAAATCATACATGACATAAGGTGCTAATTTGGTTAATTTTGCTTTTCGTTTAAGAGGGGGGGGAAAAAAAAAAAAAGAAAAATGTTTGGAAGGAACGACCATACGGTCGTTCCGGAAAATTTTGCTGGTCGTTCCAATGTTTTCCACAAGCGAAAAGCAAAAATAACCGTAGCATCACCTAATGTCATGTATTATTGGCCTCCAAACCCACGGAACGACCACAAAAGTTTAGGAACGACCACTGAATTTTCAAGAACGACTATACGGTCGTTCTGTCCAAACATAGACTTTTTCTTTTCTTTTCCCGAAAAGCAAAATAACCATAGCATCACCAAATGTCATGTATTATTGGCCTCCAAACCCACGGAACGACCACAAAAGTTTAGGAACGACTACTGAATTTTCCGGAATACGGTTGTTCCGTCCAAATATAGACTTTTTTTTTCCCCCAGAAAGCAAAAATAACCATAGCATCACCTAATGTTATGTATTATTAGCCTCCAAACCCACGGAACGACCACAAAAGTTTTAGAATGACCACTGAATTTTCTGCAACGAGTCCAAACATAAACTTTTTTTTTTTCCCGAAAAGCAAAAATAACCGTACCATCACCTAATGTCATGTATTATTGGCCTCCAAACCCACGGAACGACCACAAAAGTTTAGGAACGACCACTGAATTTTCCGGAACGACCATATGGTCGTTCCGTCCAAACATAGACTTTTTTTTTTTTCCTTATACGAAAAGCAAAAATAACCGTAGCATCACATAATGTCATGTATTATTGGCCTCCAAACCCACGGAACGACCGCAAAAGTTTAGGAACGACCACTAACATTTCAGGAACAACCATACGGTCGTTTCTTCTAAACATTTAATTTATTTTTTTTTAATACATGACATTAGGTGATGCTACGGTTATTTTTTGCTTTTCGCTTAAAGGAGAAAAAAAATTAAAAAAAAAGTTATGGTTTGGAAGGAACGACCATACGATCGTTCCAAAAATTTTAGTAGTCGTTCCTTAACTTTTGTGGTCGTTCCATGGGTTTTGAGGCAAATAATACATGACATAAGGTGATGGTATGGTTTTTTTTGCTTTTCGCTTAAGGGAAAAAAATAAAAAAAAGTTACGCTTTGGAAGGAACGACCGTATGGTCATTCCAGAAATTTTAGTGGTCGTTCCATGGGTTTTAAGGTAAATAATACATGATATAAGGTGATGGTATGGTTATTTTTGCTTTTCGCTTAAGGGAAAAAAACAAAAAAAAGTCACGCTTTGGAAGGAACAATCGTATGGTCATTCTGGAAAATTTCGTGGTCGTTCCATGGGTTTTGAGGCAAATAATACATGACATAAGATGATGGTATGTTTATTTTTGCTTTTCGCTCAAGGGAAAAAAATAAAAAAAAATAAAAAAAAAGTTACGCATTGGAAGGAACGACCGTATGGTCGTTCCGGAAATTTTAGTGGTCGTTTTCTTAACTTTTGTGGTCGTTCCATGGGTTTTGAGGAATATAATACATGACATTAGGTGATGGTATGGTAATTTTTGCTTTTCGCTTAAGGGAAAAAAATAAAAAATAAAAAAGTCACGCTTTGGAAGGAACGACCGTATGGTGGTTCTGGAAATTTTTGTGGTCGTTCCTTAACTTTTGTGGTCGTTCCATGGGTTTTGAGGCAAATAATACATGACATAAGATTATGGTATGATTATTTTTGCTTTTCGCTTAAGGGAAAAAAAAAATTTTTAAAAAAAAAGTCACACTTTGGAAGGAACGACCGTACGGTCGTTCCGAAAATTTTAGTGGTCGTTCCTTAACTTTTGTGATCTTTCCATGCGTTCTGAGGCAAATAATACATGACATAAGGTGATGGTATGGTTTTTTTTGCTTTTCGCTTAAGGGGAAAAAAATAAAAAAAAGTCACGCTTTGGAAGGAACAACCATATGGTTGTTCTGAAAATTTTAGTGGTCGTTCCTTAACTTTTGTGGTCGTTCCATGGGTTTTGAGGCAAATAATACATGACATAAGATGATAGTATGTTTATTTTTGCTTTTCGCTTAAGGGAAAAAAAAAAAAAAAAAAGTCACACTTTGGAAGGAACGACCGTATGGTCGTTCCAGAAATTTTAGTGGTCGTTCCATGGGTTTTGAGACAAATAATATATGACATAAGGTGATGGTATGGTTATTTTTGCTTTTCGCTTAAGGGAAAAAAATAAAAGAAAGTCACGCTTTGGATGGAACGACCATACGGTCGTTCCGAAAATTTTAGTGGTCGTTCCTTAACTTTTGTGGTCGTTCCATGGGTTTTGAGGCAAATAATACATGACATAAGGTGATGGTATTGTTATTTTTGCTTTTTGCTTAAGGGAAAAAAATAAAAAAATAAAAGTCACGCTTTGGAGGGAATGAGCGTATGGTCGTTCTGGAATTTTAGTGGTCGTTCCTTAACTTTTGTGGTCGTTCCATGGGTTTTGAGGCAAATAATACATGACATAAGGTGATGGTATGGTTTTTTTTTGCTTTTCGCTTAAGGGAAAAAAATTAAAAAAAAAAAAAAGTTACGCTTTGGAAGGAACGACCGTATGGTCGTTCCGGAAATTTTAGTGGTCGTTCCTTAACTTTTGTGGTCGTTCCATGGGTTTTGAGGCAAATAATACATGACATAAGGTGATGGTATGATTATTTTTGCTTTTCGCTTAGGGGAAAAAAAAAATAAAAGTTACGCTTTGGACGGAATGATCGTATGGTCGTTCCGGAAATTTTAGTTGTCGTTCCTTAACTTTTGTGGTCGTTCCATGGGTTTTGAGGCAAATAATACATGACATAAGGTGATGATATAATTAATTTTGCTTTTCGCTTAAGAAAAAAAAAAGTCATGGTTTGGAAAGAACAACCGTATGGTCGTTCCTGAAATTTTAGTGGTCGTTTCTTTTTTTTTTTTTTTTTGTCGTTCCAAGGTTTTCCACACAATCATGCGTGGACAAAAAACCCCACAAACTAAGAATTATTTTTCTCTTGAAAAGAAAGCTTAAAGATCAAAATATTTCTGCATTATTGGGTCGTTGAGATTACGGTTTGGGTGTGCAATAGCAGCCGCCTTGAGTTAAAGTTCTTTCTCCCCTATAAGCAAAGGCCAAAAAGTAAACTCGCTGCAACCAAGAGGCATACCATCCAAGTGTATTTAGATTCCGTCTAACACGGTATTAACACGGTCCTATTAAGAATCCATGAACCAGTATTAAGAGCATTCTTTATATAAAAACAAAACCAAGTAGACTTTTTTGATGAACGAGATCTTGAACAAAGTGGTTGAAAGCTGTTTCAGATGTTTAGAAAAGAGATAGTAACCAAAATATGACACATACCAACTTACAAACATAACATACACGAAAATAAATTAGAATTAGCCATCGAAACAAAAGCAAAACCGAAACGAACATGAAAGACAGCTTCAGATTTTTCGAGAAGTGGACATTAAACAAAATCTATGGCAATACATGTGAAGATGACTTTCAAATTTTCCTGACTAGAAGAATTCTGGACCACTGAAAAATGAGTGAATCTGATTAACGAAGAGCAAAGGCGTTTTCGGTAAAGGAGAAGGCGTGGTAGAGGTGGCGGCGGAGCTTGTGGTGGTCGAAGGGGAAGAAGAGGAAGAAGAAGGCGTGGTCGAAGCTTGTGGTGCGGTATCCGGATCTTCGACGGCGTCATTTAGGTGGCGGTGGCGGCGGAGGTGGAGGCGGCGGATTTGGGGAGACTCTTTTTGGGGGAGGGAAGGGAAGGGAAGGGAATGAGGAAGAAGAAGAAGCGCAGGCAGGAAGGAAGGAAGGGAAGGGTGAAGTTCGATGCCCATATTTCTTCTTTTATTCAAAACTTTGATTTTAATTAATTTTATTAATTAAAAAAAATGTATTTACACAATAAGTATTTTTTGGAATAAAAAAAATAAAAAATAAAAAAGAAATAGGAAAGTCATTTTCCTAATTTCACTTAGGTCATTTTGACAAATTGTTCATGGAGAATACAAAGACATGTTCACATAATTAGAGACAGAATTGTATCCGGATTGTACAAAGTATTCGTCTCTTAGTTTTATGGCGAAGTTGATGCACTTAAAGTGATGTGTTAATGGACGAACCAGTCTTTGGATTTGCTGCTGCAGTTGATGAAAGATGCATTCTCGGGAGATTTCAAGATCCCTGGTTCTCATTACGATGCAAAGAAGAAATTAAGCAAGCTTGGTTAGGGGTACGTGAAAATCCATGCATGTAATTTTAATTGTTGTCTTTCTTGGAATAAGGTTGCTATGTTGGTGAAAAAATTAAATCTGGATAAATATTAATAGCTATTATGATAAAAGAATAGGAATGTCCGGTGTTTTCCATTGAAAAATAAGAACGGGGGTGGGAAAAAAATATATGGATAAAAACCAAAAAAAAAAAAAAAATCTACTCACAATAACCCAAATCCATTAGAACGGAGGGTTGGAATAAATGGAGGGAATGGGAACTCGGCAGCGGGGACCGACTATAGTGAGCGGAGGTGGTGAACGGCGGCAAAGGGGGTAGTTTTTATGATTTGGGGGTGGAATTTTTTTAGGTTTTTTTAAGGGTTTTTGTAGATTCTCTTCTATCCACAAAGAAATATTAAGAATGTGGGGGATTTTGAAGGGAATGAGAGAGATTTAGGAGTGATTTGGGGCAAAGAGAGGGAGAGAGGCCGAGAGCAAACCGGAAAAAATGAGAAAAATAGGGAAGAAGGGTTCTGCAAGTCGGGTTTATACGAGAAATTTGTGAAAATGACTTAACAACAAACTTAAATTAGCAAAATGACTTTCCATTTTATTTTATATTTTTTTAATTCAGCAAATGACTTTCCATTTTATTTTATATTTTTTTAATTCAGAAAATGCTAAATGTGTAATTAAAAAGAACAAGAAAGTAAACTAAAATAATTAAGAGTAACTTCCCCTTCCCCCTCTTGCTTGGAGTCCGCTTTCCTTCGAGAGCTTTCGTCCCTCTTTCTTCTGCTTTTTCTTCTTCTTCTTCTTCTTCGCAGCTCCTCTTCTTCTTCTTCGCATCTCCTCTTCTTCTTCTTCTTCGTCGTTCCCTCCCTCCAAAAGAGTCTCCCCAAATCCGCCGCCTCCACTTCCGGCGCCTCCGCCACCCTAAACGACGCTGTCGAAGATCCGGCTTCACGTTCACAACCTCCTTCAATCCAAGGTAGTGACCATGAGATAATCAGATTCTTAGTACAGACATTACTTGAAAAAACCATTATAATTTAATCTTTTCTTCTTCCAACAAAATTCATTCTTGTCCTGGAAAACAATGACCACAAAAACCCCAACTTTGTTGTACTCTTCCACTGCAAATCTCTAAATTTGGGCGTTCAAAGATAGAGCAAAAATGCAATTCTAATGCATTGCGGCTTCACCAATCTAGTTTTATAATGCTACCTTCCACAGAGGCTTTACTAGTCAAAGTAATAATGGGATGTTTGATTGGAACTAAACTTGATTAATTTTCTAATAATTTTGTTTGCTTTCTCTAATTTATTGTGTGTTTAGCTAGTCCAATACATTATGTTCGTAATTGCTGCTCTGCTTTTCTTGAATTGAAGTGAGACTCTTACACCAATTTCTCATCTTTTATATGTCGTTTTCCCTTCATTGCTGTTATTTTGATACATCTGTTTGATATTTGTGTTTGGAATTGGAGTCGAACAAATTCGTTGTTAATCCTAATCCCCAAATATTATTATTTAATAACAAAGTGTGATTGTGAATTCTCTATTGATAAATTGAAAAATTGTTTGGGTGATAATGATTTCGTGTTCAGATTAAGAAGTACAAAGTTTTGGAACCACTATCATCCCGATTCATCTTATAATATTTGATCCCTCTGCACTTGTTCTTAGTTTGCTAAGCTTTTAGAGGAAAATTTGTTCTATGTGTTTGTTCTCTGTGTTTGCTAAGCTTTTAGAGAAAAATTGGATCCCTCTGTATGATTCATCTTAGTTGATTTCTTCTAAGAGAGGAGTTGATATGGAAGAAATTGGTGATCAGATAGTGAACGAGTTATATTGGCGATCATTCATCCAAGATATCGAGAAAGTTAAATTTGATGACATCAACTATTTCAAGATGCATGATTTAGTTTATGATCTAGCTCAATCCATTATAGAGGATGAATGTCGCATTGTGAATGTAGGTGACAATGCCCGCCTTATTAACTTGTCAAAAAGAGTTCATCATTTGACATGTTATACAAGTGTCGACATACAAAGTGCTCAGTCCTTACGGACTTTCCTGATATTACATAATGGCAAAATTGAGAATACATATGACTTGAAGTTTTCCTCTTTACGAGCTTTTGATGCTCGTTTTTTTAATACATCGACACCTGTCCTAGCTTTGATTGGTAATTTAAAGCACTTACGGTACTTGAATCCATCCTTAAACTTGAGTGCTTTAACATGATTATCTGAAATTAATGTTCTTTTTGGGAGTTATTTGGAACTTGGAATTTGAGTAAGTTGGGGATTTGGTAAATTTGATATCGTCGGCGTTGTGGGTTTCATAAAGTTTAATGTTTGTTTGGTTACAAACTAAGCGAGGAAACTTCAAAATTTTCTGTCAATATTTTTTCTTTTAATTACAGAGACAGAATTAACGTAAAAGGTAGCTTTCCGTTGTTTAGACTTCATCATCGTTTCTCGAAATGGCGTAATGCTGTTATATAGTCAGTTGCTTTTTTATTTTATTTTATTTTTTTGCTACTCGCTGCCATTCTTCATTAATCCTTTAACTCTTTGTGGTCATTTTTCAGTCGTTCCGCCTTCCGAACGCCAACCTCCCACTATTGTCCCCCATTTCCAACTTTCCAACTTTCCTCATACTCCCTACAGCCAACTCTTGAAGCTCAGGATGTCTAAGTCGTGCCTTCTAGCGTCGCCAGCTTTGATGATGCCGTCGGCATCGTCATTGCAGTCAACCACGTCGCCGCTATCGTCCTCACCTCCGGGGTTCGGTAGGAATGTTAGAGAGGTAATATGGGCGTTGTAATTGTATGTAAATTTTTTGTAGTTAATGTTTCTTGTAATATTTATGTTTTTCTAAAAAGTATGATGATATTCGTATGTTGTACGTTATGAGGTGAATGCCGAGGTGATGAAATAATAAGACACTTGTTTTATTTACAATTATCATGCAATGGTTCCATTTTGTTTTTTTTTTTTTTTTTTAAATATTTGTAAACGACATATATTTGTATGTTTAGGAAACAAATCAGATTACAGAAAGTTCGAGTAATGAGGAAGTTGATGAAAAATATCAGGATATTTCTAGGATGGTCCTCACATCAGAGCTGAAAGAATTGCCTCCACTTATCCTGTCAGAATACTTCAGTGCCAAAGTTACAGTCAGATCGAAAATGGCAATCCTTAAAGAAATTTAGATATGGCTAACTAAGGAAGATAAGACCGTTTTTCGAAGTTACCCTCAACTAGGTCCTTTAATAGACTTGCCCATAGGAGGGGAATTTTCTGGTGCGTTGGCTCATAATTTGCTGTTAAGAAAGACAGTATGTCAGAAAGACCATGAAGTGTGGTTCTTAATTGAGGGAAAACCATTGAGGTTCTCTCTCAATGAGTTCGTCTTGATTTCAGGTTTATACATGGGTGGTGGACCTTCTGAGGATGAAATCAAAGCTCAAGAAGAACACAACGAGTTGAAAAACAAATACTGGCCAACAAAGAAAAGTGTTTTATTAGTGGATGTTGCTAAAAAACTAAAAGAGTTGAGCGTTACAAATGATAGGACCAACGATAAACTTAAGTTAGTCTTTCTGTACATGGTGGCAGGGTTCTTGACGTCTTCTGACAGCAAAAAGGTGGTTAATCCTTCTTGGCTCCAATATGCCAACGATCTAAACTTCTTCACTCAATATCCATGGGGGAATGTTTGTTACAATCAGACACTGGATTACATAAAAACTGATCTGGTGGCAAAGTTTAACAAATCTTCATCAGCGTACAACTTCTATGGTTGCCCATGGATATTTCAAGTAAGCTTTTATTTAATACTTTTCTTAGTTAAATATATTTTATAAATTGATTTGTATTATAACCATCATTTAATTTGTGATACAGATATGGGCTTTTGAGGCTATGCCGAAGTTAGGCGAGATGATGGCTAAGAAATTAGCTTTGAATGAGAAGAACAAAAATGGACCACGGTGGCTTCGTTGGCAGAATGTTCAGAAACCTATTAGTGTCTCATTTGATCGTTGCTTGGAGGCCATGAGATCTGCTGAGGTATTAACCAACTCGTTACAGGTAAAATTTTATGATATTTGTTTAGATCTATTAGTCAAGTTAATCAAAATTTTTCCATTGTGTTTATTCAGTTTGCAGTCCGTCCTACTTTGAATCCGTCATCCAAGGAGAGCCAACTAGAATATTATTTGCGAATGGAAAGGCGTGAGGACTGCAGTGATGATGTCATTGATGGCCTGACGAAGTTATTAGAGGGAGATGTCATCCTGTGTAGTGCTGTCGATTCCGATGAGATAAATGCTGAAATTAGATCAAGTCACGTCTCTCGTGATCCTGCTATGCACTCGAGGTCTGTCCCCGCCAGTTCGGCCCATGAGCAGATGATTAGATCCTCTACCCCCGTGGTCTGCCACCAACAACACCCGATGCCCACAAGCCCCACCTCTCTTGAACCTGCTACAGCCTCGAGGTCATTCCCAGCCATACCGACTCATGAGCAGATTCGAGCCTCTACCCCCAGGGACTGGCAAACGCATGGCCTGATGCCTACATTCTCTACCCATTTTGGCCCCCAGATGCACGGCGTGATGCCGACATCCACAACTCCTATTTCAGAGTCATTGATGCATTATATTGACCGTCGTATAGGCGAGCATGAAACGTATATGAAATCAATGTTGGCCAATCACGAGGTGGCAATGATGCAGAAGATGGAGGAAAATAGCAAGGCAATTATGAAAAAAATAGAGTCTGTTGTGGCCATGAATAAGGAGGCATGTAGTGGCGGGGTCAATGTTGAGTTCAAGCGGGAGTTATCACGAGGTGTAGGAACTAGATACAGTGGGGGTGATAATTTCGAATGCCAACAACATCCCTTACAAGATGAACAAATAAGAGATAGTGCCGAATATACCCATGACAGGGTAGTTGATATGCAAGCCGATGCCAATGTTGAAAATGTGAAAAACCACGAGGGCCGGCCGGAGAGGCAGCGGAAAAGAGCGGCAGTCTTACTATCACCTTATGTCGTTCAGTTGCCAAAAAAGATTCAGGCCTCGAGGTCTGATGCTCAAAAAAAGTTGCAAGATGCTTCAAAGCCTACAAAAACACTTTGATCCCTAACCATGTATTATCAATACTTTGATTTGCAATATAGTTATATATTCATATGTAAATACAATATTGGATTCGTGTTTTGGTCTTTAACGCTTTAATGTTAAAGTGTTGGTTTTTTTTATTTTTTAAGCGAACACCAAAATTATCATATCAAAGTCTCAAAATGTTCGGTCGTTCCTTGTAAACATTGCTTTTTTTCCTTTTTTTTTTTTTTTCCGTTAAACGATAAGCAAAATTAAGATCCAGCAATGACTTTTCTCAAATTTTTTACCGTTAAATGAAAAAATTAAAAAAAAGTCACCAACGACAAAAGGGAAGTATGACAAGCCACCAAACCTTCAGAACGACCGCGGAACGTCCAACGAAAAGTGCGGAACGACCACTAAATCTTACTTGGAAATGTTGACTTTTCTCAATTTTTTACCGTTAAATGCAAAAATTAAAAAAAATTCACCAACGACAAAAGGGAAGTATGACAAGCCTCCAAACCTTCGGAACGACCATCGAAAAGTGCGGAATGACCACTAAAATGACTTGGAAATGTTGACTTTTCTCAAATTTTTTACCGTTAAATGAAAAAATTAAAAAAAAGTCACCAACGACAAAAGGGAAGTATGACAAGCCACCAAACCTTCGGAACGACCGCGGAACGTCCAACGAAAAGTGCGGAACGACCACTAAATCTTACTTGGAAATGTTGACTTTTCTCAATTTTTAACCGTTAAATGAAAAAATTAAAAACAATTCACCAACGACAAAAGGGAAGTATGACAAGCCTCCAAACCTTCGGAACGACCACGGAACGACCATCGAAAAGTGCGGAATGACCACTAAAATGACTTGGAAATGTTGACTTTTCTCAAATTTGTTACCGTTAAATGAAAAAATTAAAAAAAAGTCACCAACGACAAAAGGGAAGTATGACAAGCCTCCAAACCTTCGGAACGACCGCGGAACGACCACGGAACGACCATCGAAAAGTTCAAAACGACCACGGAACATCCATCAAAAAGTGCGGAACGACCACTAAATCTTACTTGGAAATGTTGACTTTTCTCAAATTTTTTACCGTTAAATGAAAAAATTAAAAAAAGCCACCAACGACAAAAGAGAAGTATGACAAGCCTCCAAACCTTCGGAACGACCACTAACAATGACTTGGAAATGTTGACTTTTTTCAAATTTTTTACCGTTAAATGAAAAAATTAAAAAAAAAGTTGCCAACGACAAAAGTCATGTATGACAAGCCTATAAACATTCGGAACGACCGTGGAAAGACCATCGAAAAGTGCGGAACGACCACTAAAAATGACTTAAAATTTGAAAAAAATAAAAAATGACTAAAAATGACATTTCCAAGTCATTTTAGTGGTCGTTCCGCACTTTTCGATTGTCGTTCCTTGTCGTTCCGAAGGTTTGGAGGCTTGTCATACTTCCCTTTTGTCGTTGGTGACTTTTTTTTAATTTTTTCATTTAACGGTAAAAAATTTGAGAAAAGTCAACAATTCCAAGTCATTTTTAGTGGTCGTTCCGCACTTTTCAATGGTCGTTCCTAGTCGTTCCGAAGGTTTGGAGGCTTGTCATACTTCCCTTTTGTCGTTGGTGACTTTTTTTTTTTAATTTTTTCATTTAACGGTAAAAAATTTGAGAAAAGTCAACATTTCCAAGTCATTTTTAGTGGTCATTCCGCACTTTTCGATGGTCGTTCCGTGGTCCTTCCTGGTCGTTCCGAAGGTTTATAGGCTTGTCATACTTCCCTTTTGTCGTTGGTCACTTTTTTTTTAATTTTTTCATTTAACGGTAAAAAATTTGAAAAAAGTCAATGTTTCCAAGTCATTGTTAGTGGTCGTTCCGCACTTTTCGATGGTCGTTCCTAGTCGTTCCGAAGGTTTATAGGCTTGTCATACTTCCCTTTTGTTGTTGGTCACTTTTTTTTAATTTTTTCATTTAACGGTAAAAAATTTGAAAAAAGTCAATGTTTCCAAGTCATTGTTAGTGGTCGTTCCGCACTTTTAGATGGTCGTTCCGTGGTCGTTCCTCGTCGTTCCGAAGGTTTATAGGCTTGTCATACTTCCCTTTTGTCGTTGGTCACTTTTTTTTAATTTTTTCATTTAACGGTAAAAAATTTGAAAAAAGTCAATGTTTCCAAGTCATTGTTAGTGGTCGTTCCGCACTTTTCGATGGTCGTTCCTAGTCGTTCGAAAGGTTTATAGGCTTGTCATACTTCCCTTTTGTTGTTGGTCATTTTTTTTTTAATTTTTTCATTTAACGGTAAAAAATTTGAAAAAAGTCAATGTTTCCAAGTCATTGTTAGTGGTCATTCCGCACTTTTTGATGGTCGTTCCGAAGGTTTATAGGCTTTTCATACTTCCCTTCTTTCGTTTGTCACTTTTTTTTAATTTTTTCATTTAACGGTAAAAAATTTGAGAAAAGTCAACATTTCCAAGTCATTTTTAGTGGTCGTTCTGCACTTTTCGATGGTCGTTCCGTGGTCGTTCCTGTTCGTTCCGAAGATTTGGAGGCTTGCCATACTTCCCTTTTGTCGTTGGTGACTTTTTTTTAATTTTTTCATTTAACGGTAAAAAATTTGAGAAAAGTCAACATTTCCAAGTCATTTTTAGTGGTCGTTCCGCACTTTTCGATGGTCGTTCCGTGTTCGTTCCTGGTCGTTCCGAAGGTTTGGAGGCTTGTCATACATGACTTTTGTCGTTTGTGACTTTTTTTTTTATTTTTTTCATTTAACGGTAAAAAATTTGAAAAAAGTCAACATTTACAAGTCATTTTTAGTGGTCGTTCCGTGGTCGTTCCTGGTCATTCCGAAGGTTTGGAGGCAAATCATACATGAAATTTTTCGTTGGCACCTTTTTTTTAATTTTTTCGTTTAACGGCTAAAAATTACAAAAAAGTCAACATTTACAAGTCATTTTTAGTGGTCGTTCCGCCCTTTTCAGTGGTCGTTCCGTGGACGTTCCTAGTCGTTCCGAAGGTTTGGAGGCAAATCATACATGACTTTTGTCGTTGGCATAGTTTTTTTAATTTTTTCGTTTAACGGGAAAAAATTATAAAAAAAGTCAACATTTACAAGACTTTTTAGTGGTCATTACGCCATTTTCAGTGGTCGTTCCGAAGATTTGGAGGCAAATCATACATGACTTTTGTCGTTGGCACATTTTTTTTAATTTTTTCGTTTAACGGGAAAAATTAAAAAAAGTCAACATTTACAAGACTTTTTATTGGTCGTTCCGCCTTTTTCAGTGGTCGTTCTGTGGTCGTTCCTGGTCATTCCGAAGGTTTTTAGGCAAATCGTACATGAAAAAATTCATCGGCATAGTTGTTTTAATTTTTTCGTTTAACGGAAAAAAATTAAAAAAAAATTCAATGTTTACAAGGAACGACCGAGCGGTCGTTCCGTAATTTTTAGTGGTCATTCCGTGGTCGTTCCTGGTCGTTCTGAAGGTTTTTAGGCAAATCGTACATGACAAAAGTGATTGGCATAAGTTTTTTTTTAATTTTTTCGTTTACTGGAAAAAAATCAATGTTTACAAGGATCGTTCCGTAATTTTTAGTGGTCGTTTTAAGTGTTTTGAGGCAACTAATACATGACATAATGTGATGGTACAGTTATTTTGCTTCTCGCTTAAGGAAAAAAAATTAAAAAAAGTCACTCTTTGGATGGAACGACCGTATGGTCGTTCCGAAAATTTTAGTGGTCATTCTTCACTTTTGTGGTCGTTCCATGGGTTTTTAGGCCAATAATACATGAAGTAAGGTGATGGTATGGTTATTTTTACGTTTCGTTTAAGGGAAAAAGTAAAAAATAAAAAATCAATAACTCACTAACCTTGGACATGTTGTTTTATGAATGAAATTCATTAAGTGTGTGTGAGAATCTTATTAATTTGGTTTTTGGGATGATTTTTTTTTTTTAATTTTTTCCCTATAACGAAATTCAAAAATAACCATATGCGATATTTGTTCATGTATTATTTGCCTCAACAACCACTTGTTCGTTGTTTTCAAATAGTCCATTTTTTTGTTCTTTAAAAAAACTAATAAATGAAATATCAAACATTTAACATTCACAAAAAAAAAAAACAAAAAAAACAAAAAACAAAAACAAAAAACAAAACACAAAATTAATGACTTTCTCAAACATACTTAATGAATTTCACAAATTACTAGCATTCGTAAAACGAAATTAATGAAAATGTAAACTGTCAAACTCATAATTGTCATTATTAGGTGTTCTGTCGTAGATCGTCTCTTCCAATTCCAAAAACTTGATACTCCTATCAACCACAAAGCCCTTGCTCATACCAACTCCTAACCACCTCCAAAATCCACCATCCACCTTTTCCCACTTTCCATTATACTCCACGATAATGTAGATCTGACTCATACCTATCATGGATTTTTAGATTATCAATTAACAAACAATATCAAGAATACAACTACAAATTTTACATCAATCAACACAAAAAAATAAAATAATAAATCAAACAAGAATCATGTAGGAACAGTCGTTATTATTCCACACTATAAATATAAGGAACACTCAATCAAAGGAACAGAAATCACTATTAGCCAAAAATCTTATTTCTCCTTTGATGGAAAACTCAATCAAAGGAACATAAATCAAACCAAAAAATTAGCCTAAGTTCACATTTTTCAACGATAACCAGTAGGGGCTAACTTGAATGTCAATTGCTGAAATTTACTCGAATACATTTTAACTGGAAATTATTATTTCTTAAATATTTTTTAAGCCTGTCATCCAATGCTTTCTTTGAGGACCAATATAGTTCTCACCCTCTCCTCTTTCATTCTTTTACTTTGTTAACAGAACGTGCAATAGAAGTTCAAACACCAACAAATACAGAAAGATGTTTACTTAGACGATCAGACATTTCCACATTCAAACAAAACAACAAAAATGTGTAGCAAAAAAATAAAAATAAACAACCCATACTTCTAACTATCAAAACCCAATCACATAATTCTAACTCTCAGATGTGGAACTTTCGATTTTAAAAATTTTAAAACTCATAATTCTAACTATCAAAAATCAGTCACATGTAGGGATAAAACAAAGAAACAAAACATAAATATCAAGTACCCAGTAGTAAAATGTTAAAAGTTCAAACTACTCAACAAAGGAATTAGCCACTTATTACATGCCTTAAAAACCGAAAAGCATATCTTTGTAAGCCAACAACCAACGCAAAATAAACTAATTAAGATTTCCTAACATAAAACAGTACAGAGAGTCAAGTTACTCACATTCAATATGCTTCCAAATTAACAAGGAAAAAAAAAATAGAAACGAATTGTGAATTGTGAGATAAGTTTCCAAAAATTAAAAATTAGAAAAAAAAAAATTTCAATATGCTTCCAAATCAACAACCTAATCAGTGACCACCATAATCAAACACAACAAATCTCAAAGATAAGTTTTGAGTAAAAATGTGAAGAACAAGGGTTGATTTTTTACTTGTTTATTTTTTCTCTGGTGGTGGGGTTCGGTTTGGGCTTTGGCAGACCTCTGAAGATTTTGTTGGTTTGGACGAAGAAGAAGAAGTTGAAGAAGAAGAAGAAGAAGAACGGTCGAAGAATTTGGTTTGGACAGAGAAGACGGAGAAGAAGAAGAAGAACGGTCGAAGAATTTGGTTTGGACGGAGAAGAAGAAGAAGTGGACGAAGAAGAACGAAGAACCATGACTCCAGCAGAAGAAGAAGCAGCAGAGGACTCGAAGAAGAAGAAGAAGCAAGGGGCTATTTTACTAAAGCACTCCAAAGATGAGTCAGCAGTTTTTCTTTTTTATTTTTTAGTTTTTTTTTTTACTTCATATTAATATCTTTTCTTTTTACATAATTTTTTTTTATAAAAAAAAGTCATTTTGCTAATTAAAATTTTTTAAAGGTTATTTTGCTAAAAAAACAAAGTGAAAACGTTATTTTACTAAATCACTCGGTTTATACACAAGAGCATTAACAGCGACAGGTCGTCACAAATAAGTTTTAAAAAATCCCAAAATTAAAATAGCTGCCTTTATTTGGGTAAACATTCTGGGATCATAATTGGCGGTGACAATTTTTACATGTCATCATAAATAATATTTGGGGAACCGTCTTTTTTTCAATAAAAATTGAATGATAATTTATTTGCAACGATACATGACGTCACAAAAACCCTCCCTATAAATATCTCGGTAACTGATGCAAGCTGTTAACCACTCTAGCAAATAGTTGATATTTGGTGCCAATTGTCTCCCATCATTTTGTGTTTGGCGCCAATATACTTATTTGCGACAACATATCATCACAAATACTAAGCATTTGTTTTCGGTTTATTTGCGATGATATGTCATTGCTAATACCTAATTGTAAGTGACGACGTGTTGTTGCATTTGCTATTTACGACGACAGTTCTTCATAAGCGACTACATGTCATCACAAATGAGTAACTAATGTCATCGCTAATGATGTTAATTGCAGTAGTGGATGGAGAGCCTCCCGCTTGATTTATGAATCCATTATAAAGTGAATTGTATATATACCCCGTCTATTACAGCAATGACGACTTGAACTCAAGACCTATAATCTAGAAAGCAAGCATCTTACTACAACACATGGTTGCTTGGTGGTCACCAACAATGCATACGTGAAATAAAATAAAGGATAATTGACACAATTGATCCCTTAACTCTTTAGTAGATGATGATTTGATACTCATTCTTTTAATTTTGGCATTTTGGCTAAACAATCCTCAAACGTTGACAATTGAAGGACTTCTTTTAACTTCTTCAATTTTTTGGTTGGTTTCTCATTAATTTGCTTAGTTTTTCCCAAAAAAACAAAAACAAAAACAAAACAAAAAAAGGATTAAAATAGCCCTTTTTTTTTTTTTTTTTTAATATAGGAAAAATGCTCAGAGGAAACCTTAATCCGAACATAAAATAAAACAAACAAAAAGTGATAGAATGGATCAGGACTACAACTTCAACAATTTCCTTGCAGCTGCTTGGATTATCAGTTAGCACCAAAAAAACAAAGGAAAGAAAGAATGAAATCTCATACATATATATTATATATATATATGTGTGTGTGTGTGTGTGTAAGCATTCAAATAACAGAAATCGATCAAAACTCAAAAAGTCTGAAACCAAAACCATTTGTAATTTCCATCACACCTACTTCCCGTCCAAATCCAAGTCCTCGTCGAGCTCAGTGTCGCGAGAGAGAGAGAGAGAGATTTAAGCCTTCAGTCTCTCCAGGTGTGCATGCACTACTACAAAAGATAGATTACACGACGGAGATTACATGACGGTTCCTTGGAACCGTCGTGTAAAGTGGATTTTACACGACGGTCCCAAGGAACTGTCGTGTAAAGACGCACTTTACACGACGGTTCCTTGGGACCATCGTGTAATCCGCCCCTCGGGGGGGACATTACACGACGGTCCCCTGGGACCGTCGTGTAATCCGCCCCTCGGGGGGACATTACACGACGGTCCCCTGGGACCGTCGTGTAATTCCCGGTACTACACGACGGTTCTAAATAGACCGTCGTGTAATCTTTTAAAAATTTTGAAAATTTTCAAATTTAATTTTTCGAAATCCGCGCGTCAAAACTCATAACTTAAATACAATTTCCTCCTCGTTTCTCTTCATCTCCGCACGAATTTCTTAAGTTCTCTCTTCATACTCTCTACATTTCTCAAGTACCCATATCCTTCACCAACCCGTTGCCACCACTCTTTTAGAATCCGGTCAAGCCGCCGTTGCCGAAGTTGCCTCCCTCTTCGTGTGGCCGTGCATATTCTTTTTAAAAGAAAAGCAAGGTGACTTCGTATATAAACTAAAATACATTTGCTCTCTTGTATTGTTGTTTTCCATTAAATATCCATTTTTGAACATGAATTTTTTTGTTTTTAATGTTGCTCTTTGTAGATGAATGGTTTGTGATTGGTTTTGGCACTTTACACACATTTTTCAACATAAAGTTTTTGCGCCCACAAAATACTCGATGAAATGCCTTAATGAGTTTTTCTTTATTTAATCTTAATTATATACATCTTAATTAGTTTGAACTTTATCAATTTGCTAGGGCCCTAACGGATTGGAAGATTATGACCGGAGAAGGGATTAGAAGAAGGAGACGAGACTGTAAAACAAAAATCTCGAACCGTCCTTGTCCTCTTCAAGAGGGAAGTGTTGAATGTGGTTATTTTATTTTAGGTTTTATGAGGGACATAGTGTTGAATGGAATTGATGTACTTGAAAGTAAAGAATTTCTGAGAATTTGAATTTGATTAGGGGAGAATGGGCTAGCTATGTAATGCAATTCATTAATTATGATATGTGAACTTGTAATGTAAAAATTGATATGTAATTTTACTTTGATCATTGAAGTTACCATCTTGGATCGTGTATTGGATAACATACAGGTTAGGCCAGCCATGAGAAATCACCAAAAAACCATAATTTTTTTTTTTAATAAAAGAGACATTACACGACGGTTCGGCCAAATACCGTCGTGTAATGTCCGCATTACACGACGGTTCGGACAAGACCCGTCGTGTAATCTCCGCATTACACGACGGTTTGGCCAAGAACCGTCGTGTAATGTCCGCATTACACGATGGTTCGACCAAGTACCGTCGTGTAATGTCTCTATATTACTTGTATCTACTACGGTGTACCTTGTTTCGACAACGGTTTTTAACCGTCGTGTAACATTGAGATACCACGACAGTTCAATAACCGTCGTGTTATCTTCCACGACACTGGATTACACGACGGTTGGGTAACCGTCGTGTAAACTTTACACGACGGTAAAAAACCGTCGTGTAATCCACAATTTTTTCTAGTGATGCCTCAAAGTTGCCTTGACTTGCCTATGTTCACTATGGTGAAATCACGGAGTTACCCTTCGGCTCCGCCACTAAGACTAAGACGAGGACGAAGGCGAAGGCAAGGCGTAGCTGCAGGTGGCTCGTCTGCCATGGATCATGGAAATCGGAGAGGAGAAGCTATACGGTTTTTCGAATTTTAGAGACAAATCTGTACTTTGATTTTGGAGTATTGATTGGTGATTATTTTAGTGTTGTATTAACCCCTAGGCAATTATCCCAATCTAAATAAAGGCCCCAAATTAATCTTATCTTTATATTTATCATATATTGATATTATATGTACATTAAATAAATAAAAACAAATTGTCGAATCATTGCTCACCCTCGCTAGCCAACATGTCAACAAGCTTCTGACGGTTTGGGATCCAGTGATGCCTTGGTCGTCTGATGGTAGGTGCGACGATCTCTTACCTCAAGCCGATTGTTTTCCTCCAACTTGTGGCGTGCGGCAGAGTGGTTGCTTCATATGAGTGAGAATTTTGCAGTTGATATTTTTTTTTATATTAACGGTTTATTCTTGTGTTTTAGTTTTAATTTTGTAAAAAAGAAGGTAGTTCTCCCACCTCTAATTAATTTGTTTTTATGTGTGTATTCTGCTTGAGTTCTTTTCTAGCGATATATGTCTATTGGTTTCGCTGGTATTATAGTTAGGTGGAGTTTGTTGCAATCTCTGTGCTGTGAGTGACTGTCTCTCGATCGATCGTAATATTTCATTCGATTGTAGATTTTTTTAAAAAGAGATTTGTACGTACTCGATTATAGGATTGTCGAGGAATTCGAGAAATTTTCTCGTCAATGGGTTTCAACTTATGTCCTCCTCACTGAGCTTCATCAAATTTTATTGATGGAATCGGTCTTAATCGAGGGTTATGTCTCTTGTACCACATTATTGTTTTATTTTTGGTATTGGTGTTTGTATCCCGTTTTATCTTTAATGATAATTTCCATTTAAAATAATAATAAATCAATAAATAAACAAATTAAATAGATAAAGATTTTGGAGAATTAAGAAGTAGAATAGATACTTGTTAGTTGAAATATAGTAATCTAATTTTTTGAAAGTTTAATGATAAAACAATTTTTTTTTCTTTTTCTAATAAGTTACATACTATATTTTGTATTAATATGTATTATAGCCTCGAAAATGATGAGAGATCTATCCTATAGTCACACTTTTTTTTTTTTTTTTGGCTGGAAACAACTACTTTTTAGCACTATTAATGAAATATTTTAAATGTTATAATTTCGGAAGCAGTAAGCACCCTTTAATAGGTTTTTTATTGTATTTTATTTTATTTTTAAGTTGTAAAGAGTTAATAAAATTTTTAAATAAAATTTACATAATCAATTAATTTTTAAAAAGGTCCTTTCGAGAATTTTTGTCTAAGGCCTCAAAATTGTGAGGGCCGGCCCTGTTTGATAGCTTGGCATCAGTGCGCGCGCGCGCGCGTGTGTGTGTGTTTTTTTTTTTTTAAGCTTTGTTTGGACAAAAGGGTGTGATCTTACATTTATGCCCCTAAAGCAAGATGCATGTTCTGCTCACGTGTCTCTTCCTGTGTGTTTTTGATGGATTTAAACGAAAAGGCAATAATTGCCAAGAATTCAGTAGTTTGAGGATGTGTTTGCCAAAATTAAAAATTCTAGACTAAATTATCACTTAACAAAAAAGTTTAGGGAACATTTATATCAATTACCCCAAAATAAAAAAGCACGCCAATAATGCGTAATGCATCCTTGAGGAAAAAACTTGCAAAAATGAAAACAAATGACGTGCAATGTAGATGGATAGATTGAGCTTCGCGGGACGATTCGATGGCGAAGGAGATGGATAGATTGTCGTGATTCGGCTTCTCGATGGATGGCGCTGGTGGCAGCGAGGATCACGCACTATTACAAAATGTGAATTCCACGACGGAGCTTCCACAACCATTTTATAAAAAAATCGTCGTGGAAAATGCGGCAAAAACACGGAGCGGAACAGGATTTTCGAAAACCGTCGTGGAAGCTAGAGATACCACGACGGTTAAAAAAACCGTCGTGGTATCTCAACTAAAATTTTGAAAAAAAAAATTTTAATTTAAAAAAAAACCATCGTGGAATTTTTTTAAAAAAAATTAAAAAATTAGCTACCACGACGGTTAAAAAAACCGTCGTGGTATCTCAACTAAAATTTTGAAAAAAAAAATTTTTAATTAAAAAAACGTCGTGGAATTTTAAAAAAAAATTAAAAAATTAGCTACCACGACGGTTAAAAAAACCGTCGTGGTATCTCAACTAAAATTTTGAAAAAAAAAATTTAATTTAAAAAAAAATTGTCGTGGAATTTTTTTAAAAAAATTAAAAAATTAGCTACCACGACAGTTAAAAAAACCGTCATGGTATCTCAACTAAAATTTTGAAAAAAAAAATTTAATTTAAAAAAAAAACCGTCATGGAAATTTTTTTTAAAAATTAGTTACCACGACGGTTTCCAAAAACCGTCGTGGAAGCATGAATCTTCCACGATGGTTTTTTAGAAACCGTCGTGATAGGTACGAAAGAGGGAATTTTTTCTTTTTTTTTTTTTTTTTTGAATTTTTCACCCTACCACGAAGGTCTTTCCTAAAAACCGTCGTGGTAGGTATGAAGGCGAGAATTTTGAAAATTTTTGAAATTGTTCAATTTTTTGTAGCGTATATTAAAACCCAAAAAAATACCCTCTTTCTCACCCCATTACATTCCGAGCCTTTTTCACTTTCTAATACAATCTCTAACTCCAAACCCAAAGCCGTCCATATCCTCCCTCCATTTATCTATCTCCGCTCCCTCTCTACATTATCGCCGCCATTCCTCTCTCTCTCTCCCTAACTCCGAGCCTTTTTCCCTCTCTCTCTAGCCGTCTATCTAACTCCGAGCCTTTTTTCCTCTCCCTCTCACCGCCATTCCTCCGTCCCCTACATTATCTACTACTCCGCCCGTACCTACGCTCAACAATCCGGTAAGTTGAAATGTATCTTGCTTGGATAAGGCATGGATTTGGAAATTTTCCGTCCAAAATGTTGATTTTGTTGATTGTGGTTGTTGATTGTGAAATTTCCGTCCAAAATGTCAAAAATCAACAATGTTCCTTCCAAAATGTTGATTTGGTTGATTGTTGATTTGGGAATTTTCCGTAGAAAAATGTCCAAAATCCGTCCTTTTGGTGACTGTTGATTGTCTATGTGATTTATATTGCTTTAAAATTGATTGGGTAAGGCACGGATTTGGGAATTTTTCAGAAAAAATGTTGATTTTGTGAGTTAAATTTTCCAGATTTGCCACCCGTGGGAAATGAAATGAATTAGCAAAAAAAAAAATTTCGGTGGACCCTACCACGACGGTTTTTCCATCGTGGTAGGTCCGCCTATCACGACGGTTTTTTGCGTAGAACCGTCGTGGTATGTTCTTAAATGTTCACATTTAGGCCCTATTTTTTACCTATTCCACTACAGGTAAAAAACCGTCGTGGAATATGCCATGGATTCCACGACGGTTAGAAAACTGTCGTGGAAATGTTACCACGACGGTTAAAAACCGTCATAGTATCCACATTCTGTACTAGTGACGTCGGGACAACCGGAGAGACTGTAGCGATCTCGACGTCACGACGGTGGCAGAGCTATCGATTTACGTGTCTCTCACGATGGCTGCGTGGAGATCGTCGTAATCAACGCTGGTGGTGTCCGCCTTCTTTTATCCTTGATTTCATGCTTGTCTTATTCTCTGTTCTACGGTTCTTGACTATGGGTGCACAGGAGGGCGCTGCTTTAGTGAGGAATTATAGGATTCTCTATTTTTTTATGATTTCATTATTTAATGGTAATTATTTAGTGACCAATAAAAGTTTGATTATGGATTTCTAGTAAATATGGTTTTTTCTAGTATTTTCAAGTAAAAATTGTACTTCCTAGTACTTCTGAGTAAATATAATATTTCCTAGTAAATATGATATTTCCTAATAATATTTTTTTTGTAAATATGATATTTACCAAATAATGCTTTTACTTACTTTATACTTTGAGATTTTAATTTTTTATACATAGCAAACCAATACTTAGTAAATACGTTACAAATTTCCTAATATTTCCTAGTAATTAGGGTATTTCCTAGTATTTTCAAATGGTATTTCCGAGTATTGCTTAGTAAATATGGTATTTCATAGTATTTCCAAGAAATTATAGTATTTCTTAGTAAATATGGTTTTTTCTAATATTTCCTAGTAAAATATAATATTTCCTAATAAATATAATGTTTTTTTAATAGATATGATATTTATCAAATAAAGCTTGTACTTACTTTATCGTATACTTAGTAAATACGTTACAAATTTTTTTATTTATTTCCTAAATACAATGATTTTGAATTTATATAGAAGACAAATATTTACCAAATATATTTAATTTATTTCCTAATGTTTATGATGTTATTACGTAAACACAGCATATGCATTTATTATCATATAAAATAGATATATTACAGTAAAATGGTTTCAGATCCATTTTTGTTATTAAGTCACTCCGGCGCGAGGTTCTGTCGTGATTTTACGTTGCCAATGGCACGAGGTTCCGTTGCGATTTTCTAGTCTCGTGGCGCGAGGTTTCGGTCGAGATGCTGGATTGTCCGACGGCCCTTTCCTCGCTGTATCACTTTCTCCATTCCAACGGCGTTGCGTTCTCCCCAGCGACGGCGACGGTAGATCTGATCTCGAGCTAACGGTTGACGACAGCGGCAGATCTGATCCCGAGCGAACAGGCGACGACGATGGGCAGATCAAATATGATCTTGCGACGGCGAAGGAAAGGACACTCGGAAGATCGAGTTCGCAGCTGCGAGCTTCAGGCGGAGATGACGATGACTGCGACAGTGAAGCAACGATGACGGTGACTGCGACGGCGGCTTCCGATCGGCGACGATGGTGGATAGCCGGCAACAGTGACCTTTGCGAAGCTTGGACCGGATGGGAAAGGAGATGAGAGGTCAGGGGTATTTTGGGGATTTTTAAATTTTTTAAACATGTTGTGCTATTTTCTTCTAATTCTTAAAAATTATGCTATTATTTTCTTATACACTCTACAAATATGCTATTTCCCTCTTTCTATTTTTTTTTTAGATTAATTCCTGATGGAAACGATATTGCTTTCCTTATGTTTAGAACATAGATTTGAAAAGAAAATTTCGAAAAGCTTCCTATTCAAATAGAGAAATTTAAAATAAAAAAATAAAAAATAAAAAAATCGTTCATAGTTCAAGTAGAGGACGTTCAATGCATGTAGGGTTAATTAAATAAGACCTGATCTGGCCACGTACACCTTTTGGCTTTGGAAATCATGGTTAGTGGTATGCTAATTCAAAGTAAACAAAATGCTTCACTTTACAACAATAAATAGTGTACATCAATACGATTACAAAACTGTTTATTGCACCACAATTCCATAAAATATTTAAAGATTCTAATTATATTTTTATCTTACAATAAAATTATTTTAAAACTCATTAGGAATGCTCATACCCCTGAATACCTATAAATAGAAGTATTCTCTTTTATAAAATAATTAAAAAAAATAAAGAATATTATGTGCACTTGAGATGAGACTCTCTTGGACACTTTTTTTTCTCTCAAGATGACACATGTCTTTACTTTTTTTTTTAAAAAAAAAAAAGAAAATTATCAGCATAATAATAAGTCATTCTTGTACATTATTATTACAAGTTTGCCATTACAGTAGTAGGCTTACTCATGTCAATCAAATTTACAATTTTACCCCTCATATAAGCGGGAAATGAAAAGCTGTTTCCCCAAGTTTTGCCTTTTCGTCTTCATCCTATTGATGCAAAATGAACAGAGTTTTTCTTCAAAAAATATTCAAATAATGCTCAAGTTATTCTTCCTTCCATAAAAAAAAAATAAAAAATTTATTTTCAAAGAAATATCCTCCCACGTTCAAGAAATTCGTTTGGGTCAAAGGTCATTCTTATTTTTTTGTTTATGTATTTAAGTGTTTTCTTTCTTGTTCTTTTTCATTTTTTTTCTGGTTGATTTAGTAGGGAAAAATATTAGAAACTGATGCTAGTTTTGGTTTATATTTGTATAGTTGAATAATCTGGAAAAAAAAAACTGAAAATTTTAGAAAAAAATCTTGAAATTGTAAAAAATCAATATGTTGTAGACAAATTTTATTTGGTCTATGTGTTCTGTATGATGGACAACAAATGATGTTGTTTAGCAGTAGGATTCTCCCAATAAATATGTTCATTCTTTTGTTTTCTTTTTTATTTTTGATTTTTGATTTTTTTTTTTTTTTTTTTTTTTTTTTTTTTTTTTTTTTTGCATAGGATTATGACTGGTTGGATGGATTTTTATCTTGTCATGATCCACACAAAATAGAGAAAGATGCAATTTTTAATTCACATTTCAAGATATAGAAGATGGTATGCAAAGAACTCAATGCTAATTTGATTTGTGACTATTTTGTTTTATATTTTGTTTAAGTTACAGTTAATTCTTAATTATTTAATTTAAACTAATAATTTATTCTTTTTACCAAAGGATTTTTTATACCCATCTTTTTGTTCTTAGAAAATGAAAGTTAGATCGTTTGATCCATGATATTTGTAGACAATGAAACAATTGAAATCTATTTGATTTTGAATTGGTTGATCTATAGTATCTTTCAGTTGGTAAAAATATACCCCTAATTTGAAAAATATAAAATGAAGTAAATTCTATTTTCTTTTCTTTTTTGTTTTATAGAAAAACCACCATAGAACATTGAGGAGTAAGTCTCACATTGGAGAAGCCCAACATGGCCACACAAAAAATAAATAAATAAATAAATAAATAAAGAGACAGAGCATAGAGCTCACAAATTGGGCTGGGGGGGGGGGGGGGGGGTCTCTGGCAACAGCCAACAGGCAAGTTCAAAGGCTTGCAAAGATTTTTTTTTTTTTTTTTTTTTTTTTTTGTTACAAGAAGTGGCAAACTTGTAATATCAATGTATAAGCATGATTTATTATGATTTTGATGATTTGCTTTTTTCAAAAAGCAAAAAGTAAAGACCTTTGTCATCTTGAAAGGAAAAAAAAAAAAAAGTGTCCCAGAGAGTCTCATCTCAAATACACATAGCATTCTTATTAAAAGATACATAACAATAACTATAAATGGAAATAGTATTATTTTAAGGAAACAAAAAAATGCCTACAAATTCAATTATCATTAGTTTCATTTTATAAACTCTAAATTGTTCTTCTTCAATTTGTTTTCTAAAAAAATATTTATAACTACATGAAAACTTTGAATTGGATGTTCAACTAAAACAAAAATAAAAAAAATCATGTCACTTGAAGAGCTAACAACTATTTAAGTACATCTTTTTAAATTTTTTATGCTCCGTTTGATGAAACATCTTAAACTTAAATTTTTCATCTCAGTTTTTGTTTTTTTTCTGAAAAGTCAATAAAATTATAACTAATTTTTAAAACGTCAACCAACTGAAACTTAAAAATTTCAACTCAAACTGTTTCACCAAACGGACCTTAGATGATAATATTATGTGTTCTCTTTACTTTTAGTATTTGAAAATGATTCTTTGTGTTTTTTCTTTTTTCTTTTTTTTTAATACTATTCTTCTTTTTATTTAGGGTTAATTTCAAAAATAATACATGTGGGAAAAAATTCTTAAAAATAGCACCATTATTGTTTTTTTTACTTTCTATACTAACACTGTTACGTCAGATCCAATAATTAAGAAGGCTTGAAATTATTGAAAATGCCCTCAAATATTTGGCAACCCAAAAAATATTCTTCCTTTCCCACCCATTCCCACCATATATAGCTCTCTCTCTCTCTATCTCTCTCATTTTTTTCTTGTTTTCTCTCTCTTCACCTCATGTTCTCTTTCTTCACATTGGGATTTTGAAGAAGTGAAGCTCGAATCTCTCACCCTCACTCTCTCTCTCTCTCCCTCTCTTTATCTTCATGTGTCTTTCCTTGCTCTCTCTCTTCACCATAATTGAAGAAGGTTCGCGGTTCAGCTTCTGATCCACTTGTTCAAGGTTCGTGGTTCAGCTCACTTTTCATCAATGACTTTTCAACTCAGCTCAGGTCTATATCTAAGGTACTTGAAAATGGCTTATAAGTTTGAAAGAAAATTTGGGCTGGTGGAAGACAAGGGCAAGCTCAGAATTTTGCCTCTATTAACAACAAGAGGACCCCACAAATCAGATAAAAATTTGACGTGGCAATGCTAGTATGGAAAGCTAAAAAAAACAAAAAAAGGTGGTGTTATTTTTAAGAATATTTTTCTACATGTGCTATTTTCGAAATTAACCCTTTTGTGTATTTTTTTGCTAGGTTAGTTTATGTGATTCTATGCATACATTTTTTTTTTAATGCAGGATGACAATCTTTGATTTTTGATTTATACAGTCCTTGAATTACTGTTTTTTGTTTTTTAGAGATACTTTATGTGCTTTTTTTAAGAACGAATTTTTATTTTCCTATTCAGATTTGTTAATTGATTTTAGTAAGACAAATTAAATTGAAACTAAAATTAAAATGGGAGGGGGTTAAATATGAAATTATACAAAAAGTACATATAAAATGATAAATTTACTATGTTTATATTAAGAAACTTTTATTTGGTGAGAGTATTTATCAATATTGTGAATGCAATTATAACCTTGTCAAAATAAATAAGGCTTGTGGGTCTTTCTAGATTTTCCTTTTTTTTTTTTTTTTTTGGCTCCGAATGGATCTTTTTTAGGACATGGTATCTTAATAATAGTGCACTTTATTTTTTTAATGTTAAAACTGATTAAAATATGAGTGATAGGGCCAAATGGTATTTTTTTTAACAGAATAATATTAAATTATAATATAAATTTTTAAACATAATAGCAAATTATATAATCATGGGGTTGGGTCTGGATTAGGTTTCTGGCATTGTGTTGATTTGGGATTTTGGGGTTTTTTTTGTAATTACATGTTTTTGTGTGGAAGTTTGTAAATTTAATTTTCACTAAAAAAATTAGTAAATAATTGGATTTACAAAAAATATTATTTTTATCTTTAAATAAAAAATCTGAAATTAAAGTAAATATTGGATTTACTAAATATACTAATATTTTAGAAACAATATAAATATTTGAATTTACGTAGTAAATATTGGATTGACATAATAAATATTTTGATTTTCTAGAAATACTAAAAGCCTATAAACACTAAAAACGAAGAATTTGTAAATTATCAGATTTTCATGAAAATAACAAAAATTGTAAACTAAATCAACTAATAGATTCATTGAGTAAGTATCAGATTTACTGATAAATATCACATTTTTTTAGTATATGCTATTATGTAAATATGTGGATTTATTAGTAAATACTATAATAAATATGTGGATTTACTGAAAAAATTAAATTAAAATTAAAGTAAATATTGAACTCACATAGTAGATATCATTTTTACAAAAATAAATCAAAAAATCAAAAAAAAAATTTGCAAACACTATATTTATTAGTAAGTATCAGTTTACTTGTAAATACTGGATTTACAAATAAATACTCAAATTTACTATGTTTGTCTAGTAAATCATGTCCAATAAATATTAGTTTTACCTGATAACAAATAGATTTACAAGATAATTTTAAATCTAAACAATTTAGGACTAATTTATAAATTAGTAAATTTTAAGATTTATGAGTAAACACTAAAATTTACAAGTAAACATTTTGATTTACTTGATAAACAGATAATTTTACAACTACGTAAATACACTATATACTCGAAAATATTATATTTATCAATAAATATTAAGATTTAATATGCCTCACTCTTTACTAATAAATTTCATTATTTTCTTACCATTTTCATAATTGCATTCAGCCCCCTAATTATTAAAAAATCCTAAAATGACCCCTAAATCCAAATCCCTAACTCACCAAAGCCACCGCACAGGTGGCCGTGGTCAAAGAAGATGACATGCTCGGCGCGTGGAAAACTAGAAACCGGAGAAGAAGACTTGCTCAGCATGGAAAAGAAGGCTAAAGATCTCCCAAGCCGTGAGAAGGTTTGTAGGCACGTTTCTGGATGATGTTAGATGAGTGAGACCGGTCAAAGAGGATGGGCATAACAGGGAAAAGACGCATGTAGACTGAGTAAGTGGAGGAGAAATTAGTAATTTTGGGTGGCAGGAATAATTTATTAATAGGTGAAGTAGTAGTTTGCGATTGGGAAGGCAGACGTCTTGATTGGCTTTGGCAGAGTAGCAGAAGCACGAAACGAGGAAAGGCATCATAGAGGTATGGGACGACACGTCGCATTTGAAATGATGGCGAAATATACGAGAGTAAAATGATGGTGAGAGTCAGTGAAATTGATTTGGAATTGTGTGGTTTATTTAGAGCAAATTAGAAATGTAAACTGGGAATAGTAGAAAGGTAAAGTGGGAATGTTACGTAAGTGTGAAAGTGATGTTGAAGGTGATTAGTAGTAGAGTCATGTAAAGTAAAGCACATGATTGTAGGAATTAAATATGGTTCATGCAATAGTTTCTGAAAATAAGGAAGCTGTCTGTGGGGGTGGGGGGTGGAGGATGTATACTGTTGCCGGCGGTAGATATCTTGTTGGTGATGAAGAAGAATGATGGATAATACGGAACTCCACCATCGGGGTAGATGTTTGTGTGGTGATCCGTTTCAGAGAAGGACGGCTATTGTATGGCGGGATGTTGATGTTGACCAAGTCCGGTGTTTGTGTAGTTGCCCTGGGAAGAGTCATAATGTTGACTAGAAGTACCGGCATCTGGATCATCCTTGCTTGTGTAGGAAGGTGGATGCAGGTTGTCAAAATTGTTCTTGGCTGTGGGTTGACAGCAATTTGCCCTGTTATGTCCCAATTCATTGCAGACGCGGCATCTTTTTTGCTTGGCGCCAGACCCACGTTCCGGACCTTGGCGGGGCTGGCTTCTGGCCCTTGCATTTTCCCTCTCCATGCCTTTGCTCTTCACCACAATGGGGTCTCTAATAATGTTATGAGTGGCGGCGTGGGCCTCGTCAAACCCGGTACTTGTGGGGGTGTAGATTGGCTCTTGGGTGTCCTGCTTGGCTATGAACTTTCGAATCAATTGGTTTATTTCTTGCATGGCTTCTGCGAAGGCTTCATCAGACTTGCTGGCGTATACCCCGAGAGTGGCGAAATCAGCAGCAATGGAACTGAGTCTAGTTGCCTCCATGATGTCGTCTGGGACCAAGACTTGCTGAGCCATGGGGACTTTTGTAGCGGCCTTGACATCCTTGCGCCATCGAGGCAAAATAAGCGAGTCGGGGACATGAGGCAGGCTTAGGTGTTTTATGACTGTGAAAATGTGACTGCAAGGGATGCCGCCGCTCTCGAAAAGCATGCATGTGCAGCTGAGGTGATTTTGTGTGGAGTAGTAACGACCCTGTGTCTGACTTCTCCGGACATGAACTTGGATAGGACAATTTCTCTATGGTGGATGGTGTACTCATCGGATGTGACAAAGTAACTACTGTGGTCGTCCATTTCGTTCTTGAAAAGATTGTATACATTTCTGGTTACGGTCTGCGACAGTTGACGAAAGTATGGTAACATGACGGGTGTATGAGGCAGCTGGGCGGATGCATGCTTCGTGTTGGAGTCGTCTTGGGACTCCCGGAAGCGTATCTTTACAATTGCAGAGTCAATCTGGCAGACGAAGTTGCGGAGCAGGTGCTTACTGTCGAGGAATACTTGAAGGAATGAATTCATTGACTTGCAGTGCTGAGTTGTACGCATCCCTGGGAAGAATCAGCGGAGGAAAGTCTCGGCCCAACTGTGGCGTTTCTCATACGTGCTGCGCATCAATTCATTATCGTGGAGGTTGAACTCATGGACTAGTGCGCGCCATATTTCCTCAAACTCATCTTCTGTGTAGTAGTTGTACATGAGACGGGCGAATCTAATTTGAAACTCTCCCTCCTTCACATTGGACCCCGCATTCTTGTCCAGACACCAGCCACACAGTCGGTGGACAGCGGATGGCAAATCATGGAGAATTGATGCCCTCATGATGTGGTCCCCGTCAGTTACCACAACTGTTGGACGCTTGTTTCCCATGCAGTCAAGGAACTGCTCCAATACCTAAGTGAAGGATTCAATGGTCTCGTCTGACAAGAGTGCGACGCCATATATTGCAGAATTGGTGTGATGGTTGACCCCGAGGATGATGAGGAGGGGCTTGTTGTAGGTATTTGTCCTGTATGTGGTGTCAAACACAATTGCCACGCCGAGCAATGCATAGTCCCGTCGCTGAGTCATCGTCTGCCCAGAACAAGCTGTGCTGTGCTCGTCACTGACCCGGTATCTATAGAAGAATTAGTCATCCCTTATGGCCAGGGCTGTGAGGTACCCAAGCGCTCCTTCGGAGTCTGTATCGATGGCATTGATGTGTTTGCGGCATTCTGCAGCGACCTTGTTATACAGATCCTTTGGGAGGAAAGGCAACCGAGATCTACCCCCGTACAGCTGTGCAATGTAGTCCAAAATGTCACAGGTCTTGATTCCTACCCGCCTCATGAAGGTAGCCTGAGCCATGACGGAGTCTGGAATCTGTCGGCAGGACCTGAGGAATTGAATCTCTGAAGGGGAGGCCAGTTCGTGGTTGTGAGTCGGGTTGAACCTTGTAGCCACCCACTTGGAGGTTTGCCGGGAAAGGATTACTTACAGATGTGCCTCGCAGCCTATCCTTGTCTCTGACTTTGGTTCCCTTTTTCTGCCAGGTAGATGGTACCATTTCTTGCTTCTTCATCCTTCTCTGTAGCATACATACAATCTCTGGCATATCTTACCCTTGCTGTCCTTTTGGACGTCTTCCATTCGGACGCTAAATCCGGTCCACTTGGAGTAAGTGTAGTAGAAATCCCTCCAATTGTCAGGCGTGTCCAATTCTTTGCCCTCAATGTCAGACTGAGTGAGAAGGTGGGGAGGACTGGTAATGTTTAGCGCAGCGGTAAGTGTGTGCGTTGTCTTAAATCTGCAGGATTCATTTTCCCTACATACAACCATGCCGTGGGATTGATAATGTCAAGTGTAAGTATTAAATTTCAGTAGACGGGAAAAGTCCAACCTGGACACAGTTGTGGGCAATAGCAACGTAAAACGAGCAGTAAGATTGAACGAAATAGATATCCGTTAAAAAGAGCAAATGAACAAATTAGGAATGGGCCAATGTTAGGTCAGTAACATGAAATCATTGGAGAATGTCGAAGTAAAAGACATTATGGTTGTGTTAAACCCATCAGAAACTGTTTGTGTGACATTACAAAGTTGTAACCAGAGAGAAAAAGGGTGATATTGAGTGATCCGAAAAAAGATGTTATGCTATTGAGTATGCGGAATGAAAGTAATGACCAGATAGTAACGGTGCATTTCATCAATTAATAAGATAATGCTATATCAATGCAATGTATACATAAAGCATGTTCGTTGGTAAAGTAATACTAGTTTTAACATTTACAACCATTACTGGGGGAAAAAAATAACCAAGTTTTCTCGGTTTGCAATAGTATTAATGGTGGAATTAATGTACGGATAATCAAAGAAGAGGGAATGAGTTACCGGCTGAGGGGAGTGGATGATATGATCAGTCGCTTGAAGGAGCTGACAGACGATGGGGAGAAATGGAAAACAATCTACGTTGCTGATAGATCAATATGTTAAGCTTGAAAGTGTTCCAAATTTTGCATCGATGAAGGTGGAGATTGTGAATGAATGTTGCGTCAGTAAGAAAGAGAAGGAAATAGAATATAAAGAAATGGGAGATTGGTTGAGGTGGGAGACTAATTAAATGGCTGATTTGGGGGAAGAAATAGGCCTCCACCTAACAAGTAAATCAACGGCAGTGATGGGCTCTTAATTATGATAAGACAATGATGTGGGGTCATATCTACCATTTACGGGTTGGTGATGTACTGAACAAGTAATGGGATGACGGTACGAATTGTGCACAATAAGCAATGTTATGGAATATCAGTGATGTTTAACATCATTTATTAATAAAGGGTGGATCCCATGACAAATAATCAATCAAATGGAGCACACTTCTATATTTATGTGATGTTGAACTCATCTGTATAAAAAATAACGATTACATGAATTGAAAGTATTTAAGACAAATGAGAAAAGATGAGGTGAGATTGAATTTATAATTAAAATCATCAACAATGATGTGCTAGAAACAGAAATCTCGTACCAATGCGTACAGATGAGGGTAGAGGTCGAAGGCCGTAATGAAGGCAACTATTACACTTGTCGTGCCGGTGTCGTGTACGTCGTGGAAGCGTGCGGTTATTTGTTATTTATTATAAATATATAAGTTTTATTTATTGACGAAACGATGTTGTTATTTGATTAAACGAATGTAAAATTGTGCGATTGAACTCAATGATAAATTTATGAGTATCCGACTATCCGTAACCAACCTGGTATAAAGTTCATCTTTGCAAGATTGTAGAACTCAACAAGATGGAAGAAGTTGGGTGTCTGTGGAAGTTAAATTCAGTAACATGACAACTTATAAATTTTAATTAAATTAATCCCATAGATTGGAGAGTTTTCAGTTTAATGAGCAGTGAAAGTTTTCAGTTTTGGGCCACGCAAGGGCCCATCAGAAGAAGGGGGTGAACATAATGGACATGTGGATGGAGAGGCATGTGGGCCCAGAATAGTGAAGCATCCATTTTCCAGGCGGGTAGGGCATAAACAAGTGCATGGGAAAGTACATTAAATGGAGACACAAGGACAGAAGGGAAGAGAATTTTTTTTTAGTGAACAGAATGTAACATTCACGTGCGACTCGAGTGGGACGTCGATAACAGAATGACAACCAAATAACATTATTTATATTCTATAAACTGTAAGAAGATGTGATTTTTTTTTTTTTTTTTAATTTTTTTAGCAGTATTTAGAACAACATGAAATCCTTGAACAGAGGACTGAAGCGAAACAAATACGAATGAACGGATGTATCAGGAAGACGCACAAAATGTTGAATCAATTTAAGTTATAGTTGTAGTCGTTAGAAAGTATATTAAGTTTTTAAATATAATGTTTTGTTTTCGGTACATGATGTTTCCTATTTTAGAAATTAAAATATATTCCATTATTTGTGTTTGGTAATTTATTACTCGTGACAATAAAGATGTAGACGACCAATGATTTTCGAGGGGACAATGCTAGTTTATGCAAAGAACAAGTCATGTTAAAAAAGTTTTGACCAAGAAAGAAGAAGATGAAAACCAAAAGTCTAAAGAATAAAATAAATGTAGTGAAGCAGACACGAATAACATGACACGACAATTAAATGATCCGGATTGGGTATCGCACGAAAACGACATGAATATGGGCCGATGAAATTATAAATGTTAATATAGAATAAGTTAACATAGGGTCGAAAAAAAAATTCTGCGATTTCAATCTTCATAATAGTTACTTGACACGTAAACAAAAATTAACATCTATAAAGTGTGATTTTGCGTTAAAAATTTTTAAAATTTTTTATATTCCGCCTATCAAATGCCATTGTTGGGGTGGGACGACTATGACATGTATAATAAACCGTGTTAATTATATATGTTAAGATTGAAAAAGAGTAAAATAACAAATTAAAACTAATAAAGTTATGAAAGTATGAAAATAGAAACATGATAGTATAGACATATTATGATAAAAACAAATAAATGAAGTTCTTTATTTACTCTAGTAAAGTTAATATTAATTAGGATAGGTTTGTAATATTACGTTAATAAATTTGTATTATATTTTGTTAGTTAAAATAATTAATATAGGCTTTTATTATGTTTTAATATTGTAGTTTGGAGGCAAACTAAGGATAAACTGGTAAAAAAAAGTTAATATTGTCCAATTTGGCCTCAGTTATGACAAAAAAAAAAAAAAAAATTGTAGTTAATTCTCATTAAAATTAATTAATGATATCTTGATAATGTCACAGATTTGGATCCACTATAAATAAAAAAAATATAGTCATAACCACACTATCAGTAATAATTTTCACAAACGCCAGACTAATGAATTATTTTACAATGATTCAGTGCATCATGGTGTACGGGCCCACTATAATATAAGTATGCGTACCCGACTATATTACTCCCAGTCATAATATTAAAGTTCAATGACCTTGTTACTGTTAGTTTAGATGCAAAATTATTTTGTACATGTTTGTGTTAGGTTTATTTAATTTAATTGTCATACTGAGACAATCGATTTGTAAATGGAAATGAGATAAATTTAGCAATTGCAGTTTATCTTCGAACGAAATTGTTATATTAGAAAAATGTGGCTGATGTTGAAATAAACTTAAAGTGAATTTGGGTGTTACGAATAATTGCTATGAGGAGAAAATAAATTGTTATGCACTTATCTACAAGGACTCAATTGGTAAAAGGCACCGTTAGACGCAACAATAGATGATGTAAATCACTGCGAAAATAACTTAAGGGTTTGTTTGGTGTATG
>CM019750.1:11326142-11692543 GCA_009761775.1 Ficus carica | reverse complement strand
AATTGTTTTATCATTAAACTTTCTAAAAATTAGTGATTATAATTTCAACTACAAGTATCTATTCTACTTCTTAATTCTCCAAAATCTTTATCTATTTAAGTTGTATTTATTGATTTATTATTATTTTAAATGGAAATTATCATTAAAGATAAAACGGGATACAAAACACCATACCAAAATAAAACAATAATGTGTACAAGAGACATAACCCTCGATTAAGACCGATTCCATCAATAAATTTGATGAAGCTCAGTGAGGAGGACATAAGTTGAAACCCATTGATGAGAAAATTTCTCGAATTCCTCGACAATCCTATAATCGAGTACGTACAAATCTCTTTTTTAAAAAAATCTACAATCGAATGAAATATTACGATCGATCGAGAGACAGTCACTCACAGCACAGAGATTGCAACAAACTCCACCTAACTATAATACCAGCGAAACCAATAGACATATATCGCTAGAAAAGAACTCAAGCAGAATACACACATAAAAACAAATTAATTAGAGGTGGGAGAACTACCTTCTTTTTACAAAATTAAAACTAAAACACAAGAATAAACCGTTAATATAAAAAAAAATATCAACTGCAAAATTCTCACTCATATGAAGCAACCACTCTGCCGCACGCCACAAGTTGGAGGAAAACAATCGGCTTGAGGTAAGAGATCGTCGCACCTACCATCAGACGACCAAGGCATCACTGGATCCCAAACCGTCAGAAGCTTGTTGACATGTTGGCTAGCGAGGGTGAGCAATGATTCGACAATTTGTTTTTATTTATTTAATGTACATATAATATCAATATATGATAAATATAAAGATAAGATTAATTTGGGGCCTTTATTTAGATTGGGATAATTGCCTAGGGGTTAATACAACACTAAAATAATCACCAATCAATACTCCAAAATCAAAGTACAGATTCGTCTCTAAAATTCGAAAAACCGTATAGCTTCTCCTCTCCGATTTCCATGATCCATGGCAGACGAGCCACCTGCAGCTACGCCTTGCCTTCGCCTTCGTCCTCGTCTTAGTCTTAGTGGCGGAGCCGAAGGGTAACTCCGTGATTTCACCATAGTGAACATAGGCAAGTCAAGGCAACTTTGAGGCATCACTAGTAATATTGTGGATTACACGACGGTTTTTTACCGTCGTGTAAAGTTTACACGACGGTTACCCAACCGTCGTGTAATCCAGTGTGGGAAGATAACACGACGGTTATTGAACTGTCGTGGTATCTCAATGTACACGACGGTTAAAAACCGTTGTCGAAACAAGGTACACCGTAGTAGATACAAGTAATATAGAGACATTACACGACGGTACTTGGTCTAACCATCGTGTAATGCGGACATTACACGACGGTTCTTGGCCAAACCGTCGTGTAATGCGGACATTACACGACGGGTCTTGTCCGAACCGTCGTGTAATGCGGACATTACACGACGGTTTGGCCGAACCGTCGTGTAATGTCTCTTTTATAAAAAAAAAAATTATGGTTTTTTGGTGATTTCTCATGGCTGGCCTAACCTGTATGTTATCCAATACACGATCCAAGATGGTAACTTCAATGATCAAAGTAAAATTACATATCAATTTTTACATTACAAGTTCACATATCATAATTAATGAATTGCATTACATAGCTAGCCCATTCTCCCCTAATCAAATTCAAATTCTCAGAAGTAAAAAATTCTTTACTTTCAAGTACAATCAATTCCATTCAAACACTATGTCCCTCATAAAACCTAAAATAAAATAACCACATTCAACACTTCCCTCTTGAAGAGGACAAGGACGGTTCGAGATTTTTGTTTTAACAGTCTCGTCTCCTTCTTCTAATTCTAAATCCCTTCTCCGGTCATAATCTTCCAATCCGTTAGGGGCCCTAGCAAATTGATAAAGTTCAAACTAATTAAGATGTATATAATTAAGATTAAATAAAAGAAAAACTCATTCAGGCATTTCATCAAGTATGTTGTGGGCGCAAAAACTTTATGTTGAAAAATGGTGTGTAAAGTGCCAAAACCAATCACAAAACCATTCATCTACAAAGAGCAACATTAAAAACAAAAAAATTCATGTTCAAAAATGGATATTTAATGGAAAACAACAATACAGAGAGCAAATGTATTTTAGTTTATATACGAAGTCACCTTGCTTTTCTTTTAAAAAGAATATGCACGGCTACACGAAGAGGGAGGCAACTTCGGCAACGGCGGCTTGACCGGATTCTAAAAGAGTGGTGGCAACGGGTTGGTGAAGGATGTGGGTACTGAGAAATGTAGAGAGTGTGAAGAGATAACTTAAGAAATTCGTGCGGAGATGAAGAGAAACGAGGAGGAAATTGTATTTAAGTTATGGGTTTTGACGCGCGGATTTTGAAAAATTAAATTTGAAAATTTTCAAAATTTTTAAAAGATTACACGACGGTCTCCTGGGACCGTCGTGTAATTCCGGGAATTACACGACGGTCCCAGGAGACCGTCGTGTAATGTCCCCCCGAGGGGCGGATTACACGACGGTCCAGGGGAACCATCGTGTAATGTTCCCTGAGGGGCCGACATTACACGACGGTCTCCCAAGACCGTCGTGTAATGTCCCCCCGAGGGTGGGATTACACGACGGTCCCCCGGGACCGTCATGTAATGTCCCCCCCGAGGGGCGGATTACACGATGGTCCCAAGGAACCGTCGTGTAAAGTGCGTCTTTACACGACAGTTCCTTGGGACCGTCGTGTAAAATCCACTTTACACGACGGTTCCAAGGAACCGTCATGTAATCTCCGTCGTGTAATCTATCTTTTGTAGTAGTGCATGCACACCTGGAGAGACTGAAGGCTTTAAATCTCTCTCTCTCTCTCTCTCGCGACACTGAGCTCGACGAGGACTTGGATTTGGACGGGAAGTAGGTGTGATGGAAATTACAAATGGTTTTGGTTTCAGACTTTTTGAGTTTTGATCGATTTCTGTTATTTGAATGCTTACACACACACACACCACACATATATATATATATAATATATATGTATGAGATTTCATTCTTTCTTTCCTTTGTTTTTTTTGGTGCTAACTGATAATCCAAGCAGCTGCAAGGAAATTGTTGAAGTTGTAGTCCTGATCCATTCTATCACTTTTTGTTTGTTTTATTTTATGTTCGGATTAAGGTTTCCTCTGAGCATTTTTCCTATATTAAAAAAAAAAAAAAAAAAGGGCTATTTTAATCCTTTTTTTGTTTTGTTTTTGTTTTTGTTTTTTTGGGAAAAACTAAGCAAATTAATGAGAAACCAACCAAAAAATTGAAGAAGTTAAAAGAAGTCCTTCAATTGTCAACGTTTGAGGATTGTTTAGCCAAAATGCCAAAATTAAAAGAACGAGTATCAAATCATCATCTACTAAAGAGTTAAGGGATCAATTGTGTCAATTATCCTTTATTTTATTTCACGTATGCATTGTTGGTGACCACCAAGCAACCATGTGTTGTAGTAAGATGCTTGCTTTCTCGATTATAGGTCTTAAGTTCAAGTCGTCATTGCTGCAATAGACGGGGTATATATACAATTCACTTTGTAATGGATTCATAAATCAAGCGGGAGGCTCTCCATCCACTACTGCAATTAACATCATTAGCGATGACATTAGTTACTCATTTGTGATGACATGTAGTCGCTTATGAAGAACTGTCGTCGTAAATAGCAAATGCAACAACACGTCGTCACTTACAATTAGGTATTAGCAATGACATATCATCGCAAATAAACCGAAAACAAATGCTTAGTATTTGTGATGATATGTTGTCGCAAATAAGTATATTGGCGCCAAACACAAAATGATGGGAGACAATTGGCATCAAATATCAACTATTTGCTAGAGTGGTTAACAGCTTGCATCAGTTACCGAGATACTTATAGGGAGGGTTTTTGTGACGTCATGTATCGTTGCAAATAAATTATCATTCAATTTTTATTGAAAAAAAGACAGTTCCCCAAATATTATTTGTGATGACATGTAAAAATTGTCACCGCCAATTATGATCCCAGAATGTTTACCCAAATAAAGGCAGCTATTTTAATTTTGGGATTTTTTAAAACTTATTTGTGACGACCTGTCGCTGTTAATGCTCTTGTGTATAAACCGAGTGATTTAGTAAAGTAACGTTTTCACTTTGTTTTTTTAGCAAAATAACCTTTAAAAAATTTTAATTAGCAAAATGACTTTTTTTATAAAAAAAATTATGTAAAAAGAAAAGATATTAAAATGAAGTAAAAAAAAAAACTAAAAAACAAAAAAGAAAAACTGCTGACTCATCTTTGGAGTGCTTTAGTAAAATAGCCCCTTGCTTCTTCTTCTTCTTCGAGTCCTCTGCTGCTTCTTCTTCTGCTGGAGTCATGGTTCTTCGTTCTTCTTCGTCCACTTCTTCTTCTTCTCCGTCCAAACCAAATTCTTCGACCGTTCTTCTTCTTCTTCTCCGTCTTCTCTGTCCAAACCAAATTCTTCGACCGTTCTTCTTTCTTCTTCTTCTTGAACTTCTTCTTCTTCGTTCCAAACCAACAAAATCTTCAGAGGTCTGCCAAGCCCAAACCGAACCCCACCACCAGAGAAAAAATAAACAAGTAAAAAATCAACCCTTGTCTTCACATTTTTACTCAAAACTTATCTTTGAGATTTGTTGTGTTTGATTATGGTGGTCACTGATTAGGTTGTTGATTTGGAAGCATATTGAAATTTTTTTTTTTTTCTAATTTTTAATTTTTGGAAACTTATCTCACAATTCACATTTCGTTTCTATTTTTTTTTCCTTGTTAATTTGGAAGCATATTGAATGTGAGTAACTTGACTCTCTGTACTGTTTTATGTTAGGAAATCTTAATTAGTTTATTTTGCGTTGGTTGTTGGCTTACAGAGATATGCTTTTCGGTTTTTAAGGCATGTAATAAGTGGCTAATTCCTTTGTTGGGTAGTTTGAACTTTAACATTTTACTACTGGGTACTTGATATTTATGTTTTGTTTCTTTGTTTTATCCCTACATGTGACTGATTTTTGATAGTTAGAATTATGAGTTTTAAAATTTTTAAAATCGAAAGTTCCACATCTGAGAGTTAGAATTATGTGATTGGATTTGATAGTTAGAAGTATGGGTTGTTTATTTTTATTTTTTTGCTACACATTTTGCTGTTTTGTTTGAATGTGGAAATGTCTGATCGTCTAAGTAAACATCTTTCTGTATTTGTTGGTGTTTGAACTTCTATTGCACGTTCTGTTAACAAAGTAAAAGAATGAAAGAGGAGAGGGTGAGAACTATATTGGTCCTCAAAGAAAGCATTGGATGACAGGCTTAAAAAATATTTAAGAAAGAATAATTTCCAGTTAAAATGTATTCGAGTAAATTTCAGCAATTGACATTCAAGTTAGCCCCTACTGGTTATCGTTGAAAAATGTGAACTTAGGCTAATTTTTTGGTTTGATTTATGTTCCTTTGATTGAGTTTTCCATCAAAGGAGAAATAAGATTTTTGGCTAATAGTGATTTCTGTTCCTTTGATTGAGTGTTCCTTATATTTATAGTGTGGAATAATAACGATTGTTCCTACATGATTCTTGTTTGATTTATTATTTTATTTTTTTGTGTTGATTGATGTAAAATTTGTAGTTGTATTCTTGATATTGTTTGTTAATTGATAATCTAAAAATCCATGATAGGTATGAGTCAGATCTACATTATCGTGGAGTATAATGGAAAGTGGGAAAAGGTGGATGGCGGATTTTGGAGGTGGTTAGGAGTTGGTATGAGCAAGGGCTTTGTGGTTGATAGGAGTATCAAGTTTTTGGAATTGGAAGAGACGATCTACGACAGAACACCTAATAATGACAATTATGAGTTTGACAGTTTACATTTTCATTAATTTCGTTTTACGAATGCTAGTAATTTGTGAAATTCATTAAGTATGTTTGTAAAAGTCATTAATTTTGTGTTTTGTTTTTTTTTTTTTTTTTGTGAATGTTAAATGTTTGATATTTCATTTATTAGTTTTTTTAAAGAACAAAAAAATGGACTATTTGAAAACAACGAACAAGTGGTTGTTGAGGCAAATAATACATGAACAAATATCGCATATGGTTATTTTTGAATTTCGTTATAGGGAAAAAATTAAAAAAAAAAAATCATCCCAAAAACCAAATTAATAAGATTCTCACACACACTTAATGAATTTCATTCATAAAACAACATGTCCAAGGTTAGTGAGTTATTGATTTTTTATTTTTTATTTTTTCCCTTAAACGAAACGCAAAAATAACCATACCATCACCTTACTTCATGTATTATTGGCCTAAAAACCCATGGAACGACCACAAAAGTGAAGAATGACCACTAAAATTTTCGGAACGACCATACGGTCGTTCCATCCAAAGAGTGACTTTTTTTAATTTTTTTCCCTTAAGCGAGAAGCAAAATAACTGTACCATCACATTATGTCATGTATTAGTTGCCTCAAAACACTTAAAACGACCACTAAAAATTACGGAACGACCGCTCGGTCGTTCCTTGTAAACATTGATTTTTTTTAATTTTTTTCCATTAAACGAAAAAATTAAAAAAAACTTATGCCAATCACTTTTGTCATGTACGATTTGCCTAAAAGCCTTCAGAACGACCAGGAACGACCACGGAATGACCACTAAAAATTACGGAACGACCAATAAAAAGTCTTGTAAATGTTGACTTTTTTTAATTTTTTCCCGTTAAACGAAAAAATTAAAAAAATGTGCCAACGACAAAAGTCATGTATGATTTGCCTCCAAATCTTCGGAAAGACCACGGAACGACCACTGAAAATGGCGTAATGACCACTAAAAAGTCTTGTAAATGTTGACTTTTTTTTAATTTTTTCCCGTTAAACAAAAAAATTAAAAAAAACTATGCCAACGACAAAAGTCATGTATGATTTGCCTCCAAACCTTCGGAACGACTAGGAACGTCCACGGAACGACCACTGAAAAGGGCGGAACGACCACTAAAAATGACTTGTAAATGTTGACTTTTTTGTAATTTTTAGCCGTTAAACGAAAAAAATTAAAAAAAAAGGTGCCAACGAAAAATTTCATGTATGATTTGCCTCCAAACCTTCGGAATGACCAGGAACGACCACGGAACGACCACTAAAAATGACTTGTAAATGTTGACTTTTTTCAAATTTTTTACCGTTAAATGAAAAAATTAAAAAAAAAGTCACAAACGACAAAAGTCATGTATGACAAGCCTCCAAACCTTCGGAACGACCAGGAACGAACACGGAACGACCATCGAAAAGTGCGGAACGACCACTAAAAATGACTTGGAAATGTTGACTTTTCTCAAATTTTTTACCGTTAAATGAAAAAATTAAAAAAAAGTCACCAACGACAAAGGGAAGTATGGCAAGCCTCCAAATCTTCGGAATGAACAGGAACGACCACGGAACGACCATCGAAAAGTGCAGAACGACCAATAAAAATGACTTGGAAATGTTGACTTTTCTCAAATTTTTTACCGTTAAATGAAAAAAATTAAAAAAAAGTGACCAACGACAAAAGGGAAGTATGAAAAGCCTATAAACCTTCGGAACGACCATCAAAAAGTGCGGAACGACCACTAACAATGACTTGGAAACATTGACTTTTTTCAAATTTTTTTACCGTTAAATGAAAAAATTAAAAAAAAGTGACCAACGACAAAAGGGAAGTATGACAAGCCTATAAACCTTCGGAACGACTAGGAACGACCATCGAAAAGTGCGGACGACCACTAACAATGACTTGGAAACATTGACTTTTTTCAAATTTTTTATTTTTTACCGTTAAATGAAAAAATTAAAAAAAAAGTGACCAACGACAAAAGGGAAGTATGACAAGCCTATAAACCTTCGGAACGACCAGGAACGACCACGGAACGACCATCTAAAAGTGCGGAACGACCACTAACAATGACTTGGAAACATTGACTTTTTTCAAATTTTTTACCGTTAAATGAAAAAATTAAAAAAAAGTCACCAATGACAAAAGGGAAGTATGACAAGCCTATAAACCTTCGGAACGACCAGGAACGACCACGGAACGACTATCGAAAAGTTGCGGAACGACCACTAAAAATGACTTGGAAATGTTGACTTTTCTCAAATTTTTTACCGTTACATGAAAAAATTAAAAAAAAGTCACCAACGACAAAAGGGAAGTATGACAAGCCTCCAAAACTTCGGAACGACCAGGAAGGACCACGAAACGACCATCGAAAAGTGCGAATGTCCACTAAAAATGACTTGGAAATGTTGACTTTTCTCAAATTTTTTACCGTTAAATGAAAAAAATTAAAAAAAAAGTCACCAACGACAAAAGGGAAGTATGACAAGCCTCCAAACCTTCGGAACGACTAGGAACGACCACGGAACGACCATTGAAAAGTGCGGAACGACCACTAAAAATGACTTGGAAATGTTGACTTTTCTCAAATTTTTTACCGTTAAATGAAAAATTAAAAAAAAGTCACCAACGACAAAAGGGAAGTATGACAAGCCTCCAAACCTTCGGAACGACCAGGAACGACAATCGAAAAGTGCGGAACGACCACTAAAATGACTTGGAAATGTCATTTTTAGTCATTTTTAATTTTTTCAAATTTTAAGTCATTTTTAAAATTTGAAAAAATTAAAAATGACTAAAAATGACATTTCCAAGTCATTTTAGTGGTCGTTCCGCACTTTTCGATGGTCTTTCCACGGTCGTTCCGAATGTTTATAGGCTTGTCATACATGACTTTTGTCGTTGGCAACTTTTTTTTTAATTTTTTCATTTAACGGTAAAAAATTTGAAAAAAATCAACATTTCCAAGTCATTGTTAGTGGTCGTTCCGAAGGTTTGGAGGCTTGTCATACTTCTCTTTTGTCGTTGGTGGCTTTTTTTTAATTTTTTCATTTAACGGTAAAAAATTTGAGAAAAGTCAACATTTCCAAGTAAGATTTAGTGGTCGTTCCGCACTTTTTGATGGATGTTCCGTGGTCGTTCCGAACTTTTCGATGGTCGTTCCGTGGTCGTTCCGCGGTCGTTCCGAAGGTTTGGAGGCTTGTCATACTTCCCTTTTGTCGTTGTGACTTTTTTTAATTTTTTCATTTAACGGTAACAAATTTGAGAAAAGTCAACATTTCCAAGTCATTTTAGTGGTCATTCCGCACTTTTCGATGGTCGTTCCGAAGGTTTGGAGGCTTGTCATACTTCCCTTTTGTCGTTGGTGAATTGTTTTTAATTTTTCATTTAATGGTAAAAATTGAGAAAAGTCAACATTTCCAAGTAAGATTTAGTGGTCGTTCCGCACTTTTCGTTGGACGTTCCGCGGTCGTTCCGAAGGTTTGGTGGCTTGTCATACTTCCCTTTTGTCGTTGGTGACTTTTTTTTAATTTTTTCATTTAACGGTAAAAAATTTGAGAAAAGTCAACATTTCCAAGTCATTTTAGTGGTCATTCCGCACTTTTCGATGGTCGTTCCGTGGTCGTTCCGAAGGTTTGGAGGCTTGTCATACTTCCCTTTTGTCGTTGGTAAATTTTTTTTAATTTAAACGGTAAAAAATTGAGAAAAGTCAACATTTCCAAGTAAGATTTAGTGGTTGTTCCGCACTTTTCGTTGGACGTTCCGCGGTCGTATTGAAGGTTTGGTGGCTTGTCATACTTCCCTTTTGTCGTTGGTGACTTTTTTTTAATTTTTTTCATTTAACGGTAAAAAATTTGAGAAAAGTCATTGCTGGATCTTAATTTTGCTTATCGTTTAACGGAAAAAAAAAAGGAAAAAAAGCAATGTTTACAAGGAACGACCGAACATTTTGAGACTTTGATATGATAATTTTGGTGTTCGCTTAAAAAATAAAAAAAACCAACACTTTAACATTAAAGCGTTAAAGACCAAAACACGAATCCAATATTGTATTTACATATGAATATATAACTATATTGCAAATCAAAGTATTGATAATACATGGTTAGGGATCAAAGTGTTTTTGTAGGCTTTGAAGCATCTTGCAACTTTTTTTGAGCATCAGACCTCGAGGCCTGAATCTTTTTTGGCAACTGAACGACATAAGGTGATAGTAAGACTGCCGCTCTTTTCCGCTGCCTCTCCGGCCGGCCCTCGTGGTTTTTCACATTTTCAACATTGGCATCGACTTGCATATCAACTACCCTGTCATGGGTATATTCGGCACTATCTCTTATTTGTTCATCTTGTAAGGGATGTTGTTGGCATTCGAAATTATCACCCCCACTGTATCTAGTTCCTACACCTCGTGATAACTCCCGCTCGAACTCAACATTGACCCCGCCACTACATGCCTCCTTATTCATGGCCACAACAGACTCTATTTTTTTCATAATTGCCTTGCTATTTTCCTCCATCTTCTGCATCATTGCCACCTCGTGATTGGCCAACATTGATTTCATATACGTTTCATGCTCGCCTATACGACGGTCAATATAATGCATCAATGACTTTGAAATAGGAGTTGTGGATGTCGGCATCACGCCGTACATCTGGGGGCCAAAATGGGTAGAGAATGTAGGCATCGGGCCATGCGTTTGCCAGTCCCTGGGGGTAGAGGCTCGAATCTGCTCATGAGTCGGTATGGCTGGGAATGACCTCGAGGCTGTAGCAGGTTCAAGAGAGGTGGGGCTTGTGGGCATCGGGTGTTGTTGGTGGCAGACCACGGGGGTAGAGGATCTAATCATCTGCTCATGGGCCGAACTGGCGGGGACAGACCTCGAGTGCATAGCAGGATCACGAGAGACGTGACTTGATCTAATTTCAGCATTTATCTCATCGGAATCGGCAGCACTACACAGGATGACATCTCCCTCTAATAACTTCGTCAGGCCATCAATGACATCATCACTGCAGTCCTCACGCCTTTCCATTCGCAAATAATATTCTAGTTGGCTCTCCTTGGATGACGGATTCAAAGTAGGACGGACTGCAAACTGAATAAACACAATGGAAAAATTTTGATTAACTTGACTAATAGATCTAAACAAATATCATAAAATTTAACCTGTAACGAGTTGGTTAATACCTCAGCAGATCTCATGGCCTCCAAGCAACGATCAAATGAGACACTAATAGGTTTCTGAACATTCTGCCAACGAAGCCACCGTGGCCCATTTTTGTTCTTCTCATTCAAAGCTAATTTCTTAGCCATCATCTCGCCTAACTTCGGCATAGCCTCAAAAGCCCATATCTGTATCACAAATTAAATGATGGTTATAATACAAATCAATTTATAAAATATATTTAACTAAGAAAAGTATTAAATAAAAGCTTACTTGAAATATCCATGGGCAACCATAGAAGTTGTACGCTGATGAAGATTTGTTAAACTTTGCCACCAGATCAGTTTTTATGTAATCCAGTGTCTGATTGTAACAAACATTCCCCCATGGATATTGAGTGAAGAAGTTTAGATCGTTGGCATATTGGAGCCAAGAAGGATTAACCACCTTTTTGCTGTCAGAAGACGTCAAGAACCCTGCCACCATGTACAGAAAGACTAACTTAAGTTTATCGTTGGTCCTATCATTTGTAACGCTCAACTCTTTTAGTTTTTTAGCAACATCCACTAATAAAACACTTTTCTTTGTTGGCCAGTATTTGTTTTTCAACTCGTTGTGTTCTTCTTGAGCTTTGATTTCATCCTCAGAAGGTCCACCACCCATGTATAACCTGAAATCAAGACGAACTCATTGAGAGAGAACCTCAATGGTTTTCCCTCAATTAAGAACCACACTTCATGGTCTTTCTGACATACTGTCTTTCTTAACAGCAAATTATGAGCCAACGCACCGGAAAATTCCCCTCCTATGGGCAAGTCTATTAAAGGACCTAGTTGAGGGTAACTTCGAAAAACGGTCTTATCTTCCTTAGTTAGCCATATCTAAATTTCTTTAAGGATTGCCATCTTCGATCTGACTGTAACTTTGGCACTGAAGTATTCTGATAGGATAAGTGGAGGCAATTCTTTCAGCTCTGATGTGAGGACCATCCTAGAAATATCCTGATATATTTCATCAACTTCCTCATTACTCGAACTTTCTGTAATCTGATTTGTTTCCTAAACATACAAATATATGTCGTTTACAAATATTTAAAAAAAAAAAAAAAAACAAAATGGAACCATTGCATGATAATTGTAAATAAAACAAGTGTCTTATTATTTCATCACCTCGGCATTCACCTCATAACGTACAACATACGAATATCATCATACTTTTTAGAAAAACATAAATATTACAAGAGACATTAACTACAAAAAATTTACATACAATTACAACGCCCATATTACCTCTCTAACATTCCTACCGAACCCCGGAGGTGAGGACGATAGCGGCGACGTGGTTGACTGCAATGACGATGCCGACGGCATCATCAAAGCTGGCGACGCTAGAAGGCACGACTTCGACATCCTGAGCTTCAAGAGTTGGCTGTAGGGAGTATGAGGAAAGTTGGAAAGTTGGAAATGGGGGACAATAGTGGGAGGTTGGCGTTCGGAAGGCGGAACGACTGAAAAATGACCACAAAGAGTTAAAGGATTAATGAAGAATGGCAGCTAGTAGCAAAAAAATAAAATAAAATAAAAAAGCAACTGACTATATAACAGCATTACGCCATTTCGAGAAACGATGATGAAGTCTAAACAACGGAAAGCTACCTTTTACGTTAATTCTGTCTCTGTAATTAAAAGAAAAAATATTGACAGAAAATTTTGAAGTTTCCTCGCTTAGTTTGTAACCAAACAAACATTAAACTTTATGAAACCCACAACGCCGACGATATCAAATTTACCAAATCCCCAACTTACTCAAATTCCAAGTTCCAAATAACTCCCAAAAAGAACATTAATTTCAGATAATCATGTTAAAGCACTCAAGTTTAAGGATGGATTCAAGTACCGTAAGTGCTTTAAATTACCAATCAAAGCTAGGACAGGTGTCGATGTATTAAAAAAACGAGCATCAAAAGCTCGTAAAGAGGAAAACTTCAAGTCATATGTATTCTCAATTTTGCCATTATGTAATACCAGGAAAGTCCGTAAGGACTGAGCACTTTGTATGTCGACACTTGTATAACATGTCAAATGATGAACTCTTTTTGACAAGTTAATAAGGCGGGCATTGTCATCTACATTCACAATGCGACATTCATCCTCTATAATGGATTGAGCTAGATCATAAACTAAATCATGCATCTTGAAATAGTTGATGTCATCAAATTTAACTTTCTCGACATCTTGGATGAATGATCGCCAATATAACTCGTTCACTATCTGATCACCAATTTCTTCCATATCAACTCCTCTCTTAGAAGAAATCAACTAAGATGAATCGTACAGAGGGATCAAATTTTTCTCTAAAAGCTTAGCAAACACAGAGAACAAACACATAGAACAAATTTTCCTCTAAAAGCTTAGCAAACTAAGAACAAGTGCAAGGGATCAAATATTATAAGATGAATCGGGATGATAGTGGTTCCAAAACTTTGTACTTCTTAATCTGAACACGAAATCATTATCACCCAAACAATTTTTCAATTTATCAATAGAGAATTCACAATCACACTTTGTTATTAAATAATAATATTTGGGGATTAGAATTAACAACGAATTTGTTCGACTCCAATTCCAAACACAAATATCAAACAGATGTATCAAAATAACAGCAATGAAGGGAAAACGACATATAAAAGATGAGAAATTGGTGTAAGAGTCTCACTTCAATTCAAGAAAAGCAGAGCAGCAATTACGAACATAATGTATTGGACTAGCTAAACACACAATAAATTAGAGAAAGCAAACAAAATTATTAAAAAATTAATCAAGTTTAGTTCCAATCAAACATCCCATTATTACTTTGACTAGTAAAGCCTCTGTGGAAGGTAGCATTATAAAACTAGATTGGTGAAGCCGCAATGCATTAGAATTGCATTTTTGCTCTATCTTTGAACGCCCAAATCTAGAGATTTGCAGTGGAAGAGTACAACAAAGTTGGGGTTTTTGTGGTCATTGTTTTCCAGGACAAGAATGAATTTTGTTGGAAGAAGAAAAGATTAAATTATAATGGTTTTTTCAAGTAATGTCTGTACTAAGAATCTGATTATCTCATGGTCACTACCTTGGATTGAAGGAGGTTGTGAACGTGAAGCCGGATCTTCGACAGCGTCGTTTAGGGTGGCGGAGGCGCCGGAAGTGGAGGCGGCGGATTTGGGGAGACTCTTTTGGAGGGAGGGAACGACGAAGAAGAAGAAGAAGAGGAGATGCGAAGAAGAAGAAGAGGAGCTGCGAAGAAGAAGAAGAAGAAGAAGAAAAAGCAGAAGAAAGAGGGACGAGAGCTCTCGAAGGAAAGCGGACTCCAAGCAAGAGGGGGAAGGGGAAGTTACTCTTAATTATTTTAGTTTACTTTCTTGTTCTTTTTAATTACACATTCAGCATTTTCTGAATTAAAAAAATATAAAATAAAATGGAAAGTCATTTAAGTCATTTTCACAAATTTCTCGTATAAACCCCGACTTGCAGAACCCTTCTTCCCTATTTTTCTCATTTTTTTTCCGGTTTGCTCTCGGCCTCTCTCCCTCTCTTTGCCCCAAATCACTCCTAAATCTCTCTCATTCCCTTCAAAATCCCCCACATTCTTAATATTTCTTTGTGGATAGAAGAGAATCTACAAAAACCCTTAAAAAAACCTAAAAAAATTCCACCCCCAAATCATAAAAACTACCCCCTTTGCCGCCGTTCACCACCTCCGCTCACTATAGTCGGTCCCCGCTGCCGAGTTCCCATTCCCTCCATTTATTCCAACCCTCCGTTCTAATGGATTTGGGTTATTGTGAGTAGATTTTTTTTTTTTTTTTGGTTTTTACCCATATATTTTTTCCCACCCCCGTTCTTATTTTTCAATGGAAAACACCGGACATTCCTATTCTTTTATCATAATAGCTATTAATATTTATCCAGATTTAATTTTTTCACCAACATAGCAATCTTATTCCAAGAAAGACAACAATTAAAATTACATGCATGGATTTTCACGTACCCCAAACCAAGCTTGCTTAATTTCTTCTTTGCATCGTAATGAGAACCAGGGATCTTGAAATCTCCCGAGAATGCATCTTTCATCAACTGCAGCAGCAAATCCAAAGACTGGTTCGTCCATTAACACATCACTTTAAGTGCATCAACTTCGCCATAAAACTAAGAGACGAATACTTTGTACAATCCGGATACAATTCTGTCTCTAATTACGTGAACATGTCTTTGTATTCTCCATGAACAATTTGTCAAAATGACCTAACAACAAAGTGAAATTAGGAAAATGACTTTCCTATTTCTTTTTTATTTTTTTTATTCCAAAAAATACTGATTGTGTAAATACATTTTTTTTAATTAATAAAATTAATTAAAATCAAAGTTTTGAATAAAAGAAGAAATATGGGCATCGAACTTCACCCTTCCCTTCCTTCCTTCCTGCCTGCGCTTCTTCTTCTTCCTCGTTCCCTTCCCTTCCCTTCCCTCCCCCAAAAGAGTCTCCCCAAATCCGCCGCCTCCACCTCCGCCGCCACCGCCACCTAAACGACGCCGTCGAAGATCCGGATACCGCACCACAAGCTTCGACCACGCCTTCTTCTTCCTCTTCTTCCCCTTCGACCACCACAAGCTCCGCCGCCACCTCTACCACACCTTCTCCTTTACCGAAAACGCCTTTGCTCTTCGTTAATCAGATTCACTCATTTTTCAGTGGTCCAGAATTCTTCTAGTCAGGAAAATTTGAAAGTCATCTTCACATGTATTGCCATAGATTTTGTTTAATGTCCACTTCTCGAAAAATCTGAAGCTGTCTTTCATGTTCGTTTCGGTTTTGCTTTTGTTTCGATGGCTAATTCTAATTTATTTTCGTGTATGTTATGTTTGTAAGTTGGTATGTGTCATATTTTGGTTACTATCTCTTTTCTAAACATCTAAAACAGCTTTCAACCACTTTGTTCAAGATCTCGTTCATCAAAAAAGTCTACTTGGTTTTGTTTTTATATAAAGAATGCTCTTAATACTGGTTCATGGATTCTTAATAGGACCGTGTTAATACCGTGTTAGACGGAATCTAAATACACTTGGATGGTATGCCTCTTGGTTGCAGCGAGTTTACTTTTTGGCCTTTGCTTATAGGGGAGAAAGAACTTTAACTCAAGGCGGCTGCTATTGCACACCCAAACCGTAATCTCAACGACCCAATAATGCAGAAATATTTTGATCTTTAAGCTTTCTTTTCAAGAGAAAAATAATTCTTAGTTTGTGGGGTTTTTTGTCCACGCATGATTGTGTGGAAAACCTTGGAACGACAAAAAAAAAAAAAAAAAAAAAAAAAAAAGAAACGACCACTAAAATTTCAGGAACGACCATACGGTTGTTCTTTCCAAACCATGACTTTTTTTTTTCTTAAGCGAAAAGCAAAATTAATTATACCATCACCTTATGTCATGTATTATTTGCCTCAAAACCCATGGAACGACCACAAAAGTTAAGGAACGACAACTAAAATTTCCGGAACGACCATACGATCATTCCGTCCAAAGCGTGACTTTTATTTTATTTTTTCCCCTAAGCGAAAAGCAAAAATAATAATACCATCACCTTATGTCATGTATTATTTGCCTCAAAACCCATGTAACGACCACAAAAGTAAAGGAACGACCACTAAAATTTCCGGAACGACCATACGGTCGTTCCTTCCAAAGCGTAATTTTTTTTTTTAATTTTTTTCCCTTAAGCGAAAAGCAAAAAAAAACCATACCATCACCTTATGTCATGTATTATTTGCCTCAAAACCCATGGAACGACCACAAAAGTTAAGGAACGACCACTAAAATTTCCAGAACGACCATACGCTCATTCCCTCCAAAGCGTGACTTTTATTTTTTTATTTTTTCCCTTAAGCAAAAAGCAAAAATAACAATACCATCACCTTATGTCATGTATTATTTGCCTCAAAACCCATGGAACGACCACAAAAGTTAAGGAACGACCACTAAAATTTCCGGAACGACCGTATGGTCGTTCCATCCAAAGCGTGACTTTCTTTATTTTTTTCCCTTAAGCGAAAAGCAAAAATAACCATACCATCACCTTATGTCATATATTATTTGCCTCAAAACCCATGGAACGACCACTAAAATTTCTGGAACGACCATACGGTCGTTCCTTCCAAAGTGTGACTTTTTTTTTTTTTTTTTCCCTTAAGCGAAAAGCAAAAATAAACATACTATCATCTTATGTCATGTATTATTTGCCTCAAAACCCATGGAACGACCACAAAAGTTAAGGAACGACCACTAAAATTTTCAGAACAACCATATGGTTGTTCCTTCCAAAGTGTGACTTTTTTTTATTTTTTTCCCTTAAGCGAAAAGCAAAAAAAAACCATACCATCACCTTATGTCATGTATTATTTGCCTCAGAACGCATGGAAAGATCACAAAAGTTAAGGAATGACCACTAAAATTTTCGGAACGACCATACGGTCGTTCCTTCCAAAGTGTGACTTTTTTTTTTAAATTTTTTTTCCCTTAAGCGAAAAGCAAAAATAATCATACCATAATCTTATGTCATGTATTATTTGCCTCAAAACCCATGGAACGACCACAAAAGTTAAGGAACGACCACAAAAATTTCCAGAACCACCATACGGTCGTTCCTTCCAAAGCGTGACTTTTTTATTTTTTATTTTTTTCCCTTAAGCGAAAAGCAAAAATTACCATACCATCACCTAATGTCATGTATTATATTCCTCAAAAACCCATGGAACGACCACAAAAGTTAAGAAACGACCACTAAAATTTCCGGAACGACCATACGGTCGTTCCTTCCAATGCGTAACCTTTTTTTTTATTTTTTTATTTATTTTTTTTCCCTTAAGCGAAAAGCAAAAATAAACATACCATCATCTTATGTCATGTATTATTTACCTCAAAACCCATGGAACGACCACTAAATTTTCCAGAATGACCATACGATCGTTCCTTCCAAAGCGTGACTTTTTTTTTGTTTTTTTCCCTTGAGCGAAAAGCAAAAATAACCATACCATCACCTTATATCATGTATTATTTGCCTTAAAACCCATGGAACGACCACTAAAATTTCCGGAATGACCATACGGTCGTTCCTTCCAAAGCGTAACTTTTTTTTATTTTTTTCCCTTAAGCGAAAAGCAAAAAAAACCATACCATCACCTTATGTCATGTATTATTTGCCTCAAAACCCATGGAACGACCACAAAAGTTAAGGAACGACTACTAAAATTTTCGGAACGACCATACGGTCGTTCCTTCCAAACCATAACTTTTTTTAAAATTTTTTTTCTCCTTTAAGCGAAAAGCAAAAAATAACCGTAGCATCACCTAATGTCATGTATTAAAAAAAAAAATAGTAAATGTTTAGAAGAAACGACCGTATGGTTGTTCCTGAAATGTTAGTGGTCGTTCCTAAACTTTTGCGGTCGTTCCGTGGGTTTGGAGGCCAATAATACATGACATTAGGTGATGCTACGGTTATTTTTGCTTTTCGTATAAGGAAAAAAAAACAAAAGTCTATGTTTGGACGGAACGACCATATGGTCGTTCCGGAAAATTCAGTGTTCGTTCCTAAACTTTTGTGGTCGTTCCGTGGGTTTGGAGGCCAATAATACATGACATTAGGTGATGGTACGGTTATTTTTGCTTTTCGGGAAAAAAAAAAAGTCTATGTTTGGACTCGTTGCGGAAAATTCAGTGGTCATTCTAAAACTTTTGTGGTCGTTCCGTGGGTTTGGAGGCTAATAATACATAACATTAGGTGATGCTATGGTTATTTTTGCTTTCTGGGGAAAAAAAAAAGTCTATATTTGGACGGAACAACCGTATTCCGGAAAATTCAGTAGTCGTTCCTAAACTTTTGTGGTCGTTCCGTGGGTTTGGAGGCCAATAATGCATGACATTTGGTGATGCTATGGTTATTTTGCTTTTCGGGAAAAGAAAAGAAAAAGTCTATGTTTGGACAGAACGACCGTATAGTCGTTCTTGAAAATTCAGTGATCGTTCCTAAACTTTTGTGGTCGTTCCGTGGGTTTGGAGGCCAATAATACATGACATTAGGTGATGCTACGGTTATTTTTGCTTTTCGCTTGTGGAAAACATTGGAACGACCAGCAAAATTTTCCGGAACGACCGTATGGTCGTTCCTTCCAAACATTTTTCTTTTTTTTTTCCCCCCTCTTAAACGAAAAGCAAAATTAACCAAATTAGCACCTTATGTCATGTATGATTTGCCAAAAAAAAAAAAAAATGAAAAAAAATGCCCAAAAACCAAATTAATGATTCTCTCACACACACATAATGAATTTCACATATAAAACAACATGTCCATGGTTAGTGAGTGACTGGTTTTTTCTTTTTATTTTTTCCCTTAAGCGAAAAGCAAAAATAACCGTACCATCACCTAATGTCATGTATTATTGGCCTCCAAACCCACGGAACGACCACAAAAGTCTTGGAATGACCATTGAATTTTCGGGAACGACCGTATGGTCGTTCCGTCGAAACATAGACTTTTTTTTTTTTTCCCGAAAAGTAAAAATAACCGTACCATCACCTAATGTCATGCATTATTAGCCTCAAAACCCATGGAACGACCACAAAAGTTTAGGAACGACCACTGAATTTTCTGAAACGACCGTATGGTTGTTCTGTCGAAACATAGACTTTTTTTTTTTTTTCTCCGAAAAGCAAAAATAACCGTACCATCACTTAATGTCATGAATTATTGGCCTTAAAACCCATGGAATGACCACAAAAGTTTAGGAACGACCACTGAATTTTCCGGAACGACCATATGGTAGTTCCGACCAAAAATAGACTTTTTTATTTTTATTTTTTTATTTTTCCTTATACGAAAAGCAAAAATAACCATAGCATCACTTAATGTCATGTATTATTGGCCTATGAATTTTCCGGAACGACCGATGGTCGTTCCGTTGAAACATAGACTTTTTTTTTTTTTTTTTTTTTTTTTTTTTTTCCAAAACGCAAAAATAATTGTAGCATCACCTAATGTCATGTATTATTGGCCTCAGAACCCATGGAACGACCACAAAAGTTTAGGAACGACCACTGAATTTTCCGGAACGTTCCGTCGAAACATTGACTTTTTTTTTTTTTTTTTTTTTTTTTTTTTTTTTACCGAAAAGCAAAAATAACCATATCATCCCCTTACTTCATATATTATTGGCCTCAAAACCCACAGAACAACCACAAAAGTTTAGGAACGACCACTGAATTTTCCGGAACGACCATGTGGTCATTCCGTTGAAACATAGGCTTTTTTTTTTTTTTTTTTTTTTTTCCGAAAAGCAAAAATAACCATACCATCCCCTTACTTCATGTATTATTGGCCTCAAAACCCATGGAACGACAATAAAAGTTTAGGAACGACCACTGAATTTTCCGGAACGACCGTATGTTTGTTCCTTCCTTTCAACCAGGTATATAAGCAATGATTTCAAATCCAGAGGTTAAGCGTACTCTGGCAACTTTACGTAAGGCAGAGTTTGGTTTTTTGGGGGTAATAGTGGAAAAGTTGACAGATAAGTCACCCTTACTGCCACTCTACAGAACCGTACATGATATTTTCATCTTATACGGCTCCTCGTTCAATTCTTTTGAAGTCATTGGATCCTTTATCCTCGTTCAAGAACCTCTTCCCTTCTTCCACTCCGTTCCGAAGAGTAACTAGGACCAATTTCTTCGAAAAGCAAAAATAACCATACCATCCCCTTACTTCATGTAATATTGGCCTCAAAACCCATGAAACGACCACAAAAGTTTAGGAACGACCACTAAATTTTCTGGAACGATCGTATGGTCGTTCCTTCCAAACATTGACTTTTTTTTTTTTTTCCTCCTTAAACGAAAAGCAAAAATAACCATACCATCACCTTACTTCATGTATTATTGACCTCAAAACCCATGGAACGACCACAAAAGTTAAGGAACGACCACTCAATTTTCCAGAACGACCATACGGTTATTTTTGCTTTTCGCTTAAGGGAAAAAAATTAAAAAAAGTCCCGGTTTGGAAGGAACGACCGTATGGTCGTTCCAGAAATTTTAGTGGTCGCTCCTTAACTTTTGTGGTCATTCCAAGTGTTTTGAGGCAAATAATACATGACATAAGATGATGATACGGTTATTTTCGCTTTTCGCTTATGGGAAAAAAATTAAAAAAAGTCACGCTTTAGAAGAAACGACCGTATGGTCGTTCCGGAAATTTTAGTGGTCGCTCCTTAACTTTTGTGATCGTTCCAAGTATTTTGAGGTAAATAGTACATGACATAAGGTAACGGTACGGTTATTTTTGCTTTTTACTTAAGGGAAAAAAATAAAAAAAAAACTCACGCTTTGGAAGGAACGACCGTATGGTCATTCATGAAATTTTAGCGGTCGTTCCTCTTTTTTTTTTTTTTTTTTTTTTGTCGTTCCAATGTTTTCCACACAAATCATGCATGGACAAAAACTCTCATATGGAAATTTGCATTTATCCTTTAAGGAAAAAAAATTTAATGTCAATGTTTACGACGAACGACATATAAAAGATGAGAAATTGGTGTAAGAGTCTCACTTCAGTTCAAGAAAAGCAGAGCAGCAATTACGAACATATTGTACTGGACTAGCAAAACAAACAATAAATTAGAGAAAGCAAACAAAATTATTAGCAGAAAATTAATCAAGTTTATTCCAATCAAACATTCCATTATTACTTTGACTAGTAAAGCCCTCTGTGGAAGGTAGCATTATAAAACCAGATTGGTGAAGATCTGAAGAAGAAGAGAGGCATGGTGGAGGTGGCGGCGGAGCTTCTGCTGATCGGAGGGGAAGAAAAGGAAGAAGAAGGCGTGGTCAGAGAGCTTGTGGCGCGGTCTCCGGATCTTCGACGGCGTCGTTTAGGGTGGTGGCAGCACCGGAAGTGGAGGCGGCGGATTTGGGGAGACTCTTTTGGGGGGAGGGAATGACGAAGAAGAAGAAGGAACAAGCGTGAAGAACGTTCGAAGAAGAAGAAGAAGAGCTGCAGAAGAATGCATGCAGCAGTTTTTCTTTTTTCTTTTTTCATTTTTTTTTTAACCTTATATTAATATCTTTTCTTTTTACATTTTTTTTTTAAAGAAAAGTCATTTTGCTAATTAAAATTTTTTAAAGGTTATTTTGTAAAATAAACAAAGTGAAAAGGTTATTTTACTAAAGGAGTCATTCTCCATAATGAATGTCATCTGCAGCGTCCACATCAATCCCATCATAACTGTAACACCTACTTATCCGAAGTCTCTCTAACTTATCTTAATATACATCTTATTTCTAACTAAGTTAGAACACTTACATGGATGATGCCGGTGTGAATGCAGGGCGATAGTGTAGCGGAGTTTCGGAATTAAAAACCTTGTACTCTAATACCATATTTATAACACCCCCTTATCAGGATGCCATAGTTACTATCCTTAACATCGACATGAACTAGTATTTTGTGGAAAATTTTAAATAACAGTAATAAATATCCATGTCACATCAATGTGGAAGATTGGGAATTTTTTTTTCTTTTTTTTTTTTTTTAAGTTTAAAATATTAATACCAAAATGTTAAAAATTTGTCTCATGCTCAAAACAATTTAGAGGAAAATTAAACTAATGAAAATCATGATGGCGAAAACATCATCTTAGAAGAAACTTAAAACAATTTTAAAACATCCTAAATAAACATTGATAAATAAATAAATTCATCACTTAAAACATTAAACTACTGAAACTCTTAAGATAATCATACATTCTTTTAAAATAGGAAAGTTCCGATAACCCACTCTGCCATCACGCACGCTTCCATGCCAAGCCTCCTCCAATCATATGCCGTACCTTTACCTTTATCTGCAACACGCAAAGGGACTATAATAAGTGAATGTTTAATGAGTATATCCATTAGTTCACAAAACGTTTATCATCAGTAAAACAATTAATATCAAATATATATGAAAAACAAAGATATCAACTCATTTTATATAAATTTTTATTTATCATCATTATTATATTTTCTACATCTCTTGGGCTCTAGACAATGTACCAATACGCGAAACCATGATGAAAGTGAGTTAGCTAGACTCACCATCCACTGCAACAATCATCTTCGAGTCCTCGCACCTGGCACCATCTTCTAGGGCTCCTCGTGACCTGATGCAAAAGAAGGTCTATCTCTGGTATATGCCTCATAAATATCTTTTATTATGAAAACATATCATCTTATTTCTTTTATAAAAACAATTCATTTGAAATCATTTAAAACCATCTAGAATTTTGAAAAAACATATTGTAGGTGAGCAATATACTTACCTCGCTTGATGAATTTACTAAACTTACTGATCTTCCTTTGGTGATGAGACTTCGAATCCTGTCGGTGTGCGTAAAACTATCGTAGTTTTCATGCGTTATAAAAATATATAATCTTAGTTTCATGGGTATCCATAAGGGTTTATCATATCACATTCATAACTCATACCGTCACAAAGGTCACTATAGAACTCATACTTAGCATGTATCAACCACATAACATCATAGCATCACTTTAAACACATAATCATATAGAGACAAATTCGATGACTGTTACAAGAAAAATCATACAAAATCACATTCATAACGATATTTATCGATTTCAATGGCATTGAAAACTAGATTCCTAGATCTTTCCAACGGTATAACATACGACTGATTTAGATATTGGTAAGTGTTCGCTCCCCGATTACCAGGTGCGATTTGATAACCACAAGTGCACGGGTCGTAGACTAATAATAAATAGTGAGTAGAGTATAGATCCCATGAGGATTGGGTTTTAAATTGCCGCTAAATACCACGATTATTTAATTAAACTTTATCCTGGCAACTTAACTAAATGAAATTAAAATAAAGGTAAATTGCTCTCATAGTCCCTGAAATTTTAGAAAAGGTGTCGATTGATCCCCAAATTATTATTATTTTTTTAATTAAAAGGTCCCCAGACTTATAGTGCAAGTTAATTCTTTTTACTGACGGACATTAAAAAGTTGACGGAAACCTAAAATTGATATTAAATTTTAATTGAATTTACTAAATTATCTTTAACAAAGTAATTTAAAAAATAACCTTCACACACAACAAAAAAAAACAAAAAAAAAAAAAAGGAAAAAAGAGAAAAAGAAAGAAAGAAAGAAACAGTCCATTTCCTTACACCCTCTACTCCATCAACCTCCACCGCCATTTTCGACATCCTCCACCTCAAAGACCAGAACTTCCAAATCCAGAAACTCCTCTTTAGAGGTCTCCTACCATGGCTTGCTCTTCCCTCAAGAGAACTGGAGGAACTGGGTCAAAAGAATGTCTCTGAAGCACAAATATTTTTTTTCTTTTTTTTTTGTAAGTTCCACAAAACAAAACAAACGAATACAGAAAAGATGGAATTAATCTCCAAGGTATCATTAATATAGCTAAAAGACTATTTATCTCAAACATCAAAACTCAGATGATAGACGATTTAATCGGTTAAACCCATAAGATGAAATACATACATAATATATTAAAAAAAAAACTTTCTGGAGGAAAACAAGAAAAAAGCAAAAAGGGTTACCATGAGAAAAGGTGGGCTGGCGAGCGGTTGAGAAAGCGAAGGGCTCGAAGTCATCGTGTTCATCGTCGGAGTCATCCTTGAAATCATGGAAATCGGCTTCGAAGTCATCGCCGATGTCAACGATTTCCGATCTCAGAGGCTTCGAGAAGCGCTTGCCGCCGGAGCCGGACTTCTTAATATCCGGCCAGAGGTAGCTGGCGGACAGACGCCGGGACCGAGGAGTCGAGATGAAGTCTGAGATAGTAGCACCTCCACACATTATCTACGAACCCAGATCAAGAAAAGTTAAGATTTTTCAGAGAATTGCCAAAAAGTTTTGAGATTTTTTAGAGAATGGTGTTGGATGTCCAAAGGGATTTTTTGCATATAAAACCCAAAATTGAATCACCCTTGCATATATAACCTTTATTTTAATTGCTTTTAATTTTTAATTTTTAACTTTTTTAATTCATTTTTTAAATAAAAAGACTAAAAAGCCCCTTTAGTTTCTCTTCAATTTTAATAAATAATAATAAAAAACAATAGTCAAATAGTAAAGCAAAAGTCAAAATCCCTCTTATCTCTTTCTCTCTCAAAGTCAGCAAAAGGCCCCTTCAGTTTCTTTCAAAGACGACAAAGGGGACCCAACACAAGATCCCCATCTCACTTACTCTCACTCTCTTCTTATCTCTCTCTCACTCAAAGCTAGCAAAAGGCCCCTTCAGTTTCTCTTAAAGACGACAAAGGGGACCCAACAGAAGATCCCCATCTCAGTCACTCTCACTCCAACAGCATTGCAGACTCACTCTCACGCCCAGCCCGCTGGCCATTGCCATCTCCGGTGACTTTTTCCTCATGCCAACTGACGTGACCGGCTCATCAACTTCTTTTGTTGTTGGTAAAATATCAACTTCTTTTCTTTTTCTTTTTCTTTTTTTGATTTTGTAATTTTTGAGATTTTCATCAGCGTCTGAACTTTTAATCAACCTTATACATTTGCAAATTGAATTAGAAGCTTGTGTTTAAACCTGAGGAAATCAAAGTATTAGTGAAAGCATAATGAAGCATAAATGGTTCATGCATGGTTATGATATGTTATGTTATGTTATGTTATGTTTTGTTTTGTGTCGCGGATGTAGTAGTTATACTTGCTGAGTGAAAGCTCACGTCTTACGTCTATGCTGTTAGTAAGCAACCTACCGGCAATCTCTGATGCAAGGTGGTGGAGCATGGCACTACTAGCTGTGAAATGTGGGATGATGGCCGCTACGCATTTTGTTTATTATATGTGTATTATTTCAAGTTCAAACACTTTTATTTAGTGAATGGTTATACGTATGTACGCTTTCGTGTGAGTTCGCGCCGTATAAAAAAAATATTTTCCGCTAATTACGTTAAGTAAGTAAGTACGGACGATATGTTATGTACGGTAACGGCCTGCGCTAGGCGGGTCGTTACAGAGTTAGTATCAGAGCGGTTTCCTGCCTTCTGATTTCACAGTCTGCCTGCCATCGCCATCATCATTGTAAGTTAAAATTTATTTTTTGCATAAATATTTATTATACAATTATGGTATGATAGATTATTCGATATGGACCTGGATCGAGTGGACGAGGACCGGGATGCGGCATTAGTATTTTACGGGATGTAGCCCCTATTATTTGACGGGACACGCCGGACAGCGTCGTTAGCAGCATGGCTATATGACATGGAGTCAATCTTTCGTATATGCCATATAGAGGCTCGCCTTCAAGTTTCGTTGGCCAGTAGATGCTTGGTAGCGGACGTCAGATTATGGTGGATGACGTTAGGAGAGTGAGCGATGCCGAGTCGATCATGGGCAAGTTTTCATGACCTAATGATTGCATGTTATGGGCCTCTACCAGACGAGGATGCCGATATGCCTTACCGTGATCCCGAGATCTACTGCGACATGTATCTCAGGTGATATCTCAGTTATGTAGCGGATCGGCACGCCTACCCACACGAGTCTATGGACGACTACCAGGTACCCGTATTCGAGGCCGATTTGTTATTTCCAGAGGATCCGATTCCAGTAGTTCCACTGCAGGAGATACCACCGCAGGAGGCAGAGGCTGACACAGACGCTGATGATCTGGACCCTGCAGATGTTATGGCTGATCCGGAAGATCAACCTGGGGATCCCCCATTTATCGTCATTTCAAGTGATGACGAGGAAGATGAAGAGGGGGAAGAATTTGTAGAGGAATGGGTGGAATATGAAGGTATAGAGGTTGACATAGAAGATGAAGAGCAAGGAGTAGAGATGGAGGACTTCGAGGACGACCCGGAGGAGATTTTGTTGACGGCGGAGATTGGGATGTAGACGACGACGCTTCCTCCGTAGTTACGATCAAGTATATAGATTAGAGATAGGACCGACTTTTATTAGTTTATTCTTTTTGATGATAGGATTGTACATATGTAGGATGGTAAAGTGGTAGCCACTTCCATCCCAGTTTTGATCATGTATGTATAGTACGATGTAAATGAGATGTATATAAGATATTGTAAATATAATGTACTTTTTGTAAGTATACAAAAGACAGTTCAAGTATGAGAGGTATGTTATACAAGGATGCTATGTTATGATAAGTTATGATAAGCATATGATGTGATACGATGATGTCACGATATGATAAGTATGATAAGGATACGATGTGATACGATGATGTCACGATATGATAAGTATGATAAGGATACGATGTGATATGATGCTATTATGTTATGGTATGATAAGTACGATAATGTTATGATACGATGTAATAAGATATGATACGATAAGCCATGCATGAAAGAGATAATATTAGTAGTATGATAATATCTTTTCTTGTGATTAAATAGGAAATTAGAAGATGGTACGTCCACGCAAACGAGTACCCTTAAATCCGCCTGAGCCGAATATCGCAAATGTTGTAGCCAATTTGCAACGGCAGTTGCTTGAATAGCAACAGGAGACGAATAGGCTTCGTGAGCAGACAGCTCGTATGAACCAGATACCTCAGGCTAATGAAGTTCCCCCTCAAGCTCACCAGGTACCTCCAGTAGTTCCTCAGGTACCGGAGGTTCAGTAAGGGGTTCCACGGAATTTTGAAGTTCCGTTAGCACCCGCTGGAATTCCAGTGAACCCACCCGTAGTACGGGAAGATCTGTTGTATGAACGATTTAGGCGAATGAAAGCGCCTGAATTTGAAGGACCTACGGACCCTATAGTAGCCGATAACTGGTTGATCGACATCCAAGTTATTTTGGATTTATAAGACTCACGGAATAGAAGAAAAGTTCTCTGTGCTTCCTTTGCACTAAAAAAGGATGCAAGGCACTGGTGGATGACAGTCCAGATGCGTCGAGATGTTACGACTATGAATTGGCAGGATTTTGTAACCAAATTTCGTATAATGTACTACAATAGGGAAATCCTTACAGCTCAACAGGATGAGTTTACGAGTTTAAGACAGGGGTCAATGACAGTAATGGAAGCTGTCAAGAAGTTTGAACAGCTAGCTCGCTTGTGCCTAGAATTGGTACCGAGTGAAACAGAAAAAGTAAGAAGGATGATGAAGATGTTCCGGACCGATATTGCCAAGCAAGTTAGTACTGGCAGTAGCCCTCCTACCCTGGTGTCCGATTGTGTAAGTCGGACAATAAGAGCAGAATACTGGATCAACCAGGACAAGGAAGCAAGGGCTCAAATTTTTAAGGCTAAAAAGGAGGAGAAGGCCGTGGTAAAGCCAATGCAGTCCCGACAGAGTTCAGAGTCGTACCCAAAAGGCCAGACCGGTAACCCTGCCCAAAGTTCCAAACAGTTTGGGAGGAACAAAAGAAAATGGAACGCCACTGGCCAGGGTCAACAAAGGAACTACCCTCCGAAGAAGAATAATCGAGGGAATGAGGGTAATAACATTGACTATCCAGTGTGCGCTAAATGTGGACGGAGACACCTGGGAGTGTGTAGAATGGGGACGAACGCCTGCTACCTATGTGGCAAGTAAGGGTATTATGCAAGGAATTGCACTTTAAATAGCCAGAACCAGAACCCTCCATACCCAAGCTGGAATGCAAACAATCAGTTGCATGCAGTCCAAACAAGGATTGAAGGACCCTCGATCGCACAAGGCAGATTAGAGGCTCCTGAATCGCAAGCCAGGATTTATGCCCATATGGAGGGAGATGCCGAGGCTGGGACTTCACATGTGGTAACATGTCAGATCTCTATTGCCACATATGATGCTATTGCTTTATTTGATTCTGGTGCCACTCACTCATTTATATCCATGGAGTTTGCCCAGAAATTAGGAAGAGGTGTGGATAGTTTAGAACAACCTTTTAGAACCTCTTTGCCATTTGGAGAAATTTTGTGGTCCAATTTCTGGATGCGAAATACTCCCGTAGTCATCTGTGACAGAGAATTATTTATAGATCTCATCGCAATCAAGCTTCAGGATTTCGATGTGATCTTAGGAATTGATTTCTTAGGAACGTACAACGCTAAGATTGACTACTGAAAGCGTTGTGTTACGTTCAGCCCTTACGGTGAGGAATAGTTTAATTTTTACGGACAGTCTCGGAGCTCAGCAACTAGGCTAGTTTCGGCAATGAAGGCTTGGAAAATGTTAGCTAATGGATGCCAATGATATTTAGCTAATATGGTGGACAAAGATCGAGAAGTAGAGTTAACACTGGAAGATGCCCCCATTATAAAGGATTATGTGGATATCTTTCCGAAGGACTTACCACAACTTCCGCCGGAGTGGGAAATTTCGTTTGTGATCGAATTGTTGCATGGAGTTGCACCAATATCGAAAGTGCCTTATCATATGGCACCCTACCGAGCTTAGAGAACTTCACGTGCAGTCACAGAAACTGCTTGACAAGGGATTCATCCGGCAAAGTCACTCTCCATGTGGAGCGCCAGTTTTGTTCGTCAAGAAAAAAGGATGGATCGTTACACATGTGCATTGATTATCGTGAGCTGAATAAGATTACAATCAAGAACAAGTATCCCCTTCCAAGGATTGATGATCTTTTTGATTAACTCAGGAGAGCAGTAGTATTTTCAAAAGTCGATCTACGATCAGGCTATCATCAGCTCAGGATCAAGGAGTCGGATATTTCCAAAACAGCTTTTAGGACACGTTATGGGCATTATGAGTTTTTGGTCATGCCGTTTGGATTAACTAATGTCCCGGTTGCCTTTATAGACCTTATGAACCGAGTATTCAAGAAGTATTTAGACAAGTTTGTTATTGTCTTTATTGATGATATTTTGATTTACTCAAGGTCTAAGTAGGAACATAAGCATCACCTTAGGTTGGTGATGGAAACGTTTAGATGGAATAATCTCTATGCTAAGTTCACAAAATGTGAATTTTGGCTGGAAAAAGTTCATTTCTTGGGTCATGTGGTGTTAAAGGAAGGAATTTCCGTAGACCCTGCGAAAGTGGAAGGGGTCAGTACATGGCCGATACCCAAGAATGTTACGGAAATAAGGAGCTTTCTTGGTTTGGCTGGATATTACCGACGATTCGTCGAAGGATTTTTCAAAATTGCTGCACCACTAACAGCCCTTACCCGAAAAGGGAAGAAATTTAAGTGGACTCAGAAGTGTGAGGAGAACTTTCAAGAGCTCAAGAGGAAGCTGACTAGTGCCCCGGTGTTAATAATTCCTGACGTTGACGCAGGAAATTTCGTGATTTACAATGACGCTTCTAAAAATGGATTAGGAGCTGTCCTAATGTAAAATGGGAAGGTAGTAGCCTACGCTTTGCGACAGTTGAAGGTTCACGAAAGGAACTATCCAATGCATGATTTGGAGCTCGCGGCGGTAGTTTTCGCCCTCAAGATTTGGAGACACTATTTATATGAAAATAGATGTGAAATCTATACCGACCATCAAAGCTGTAAGTATATTTTTACTCAGAAAGAGCTCAATATGAGGCAGCGTTGATGGCTAGAACTCGTAAAGGACTACGATTATGAGATCCTTTACCACCTTGGAAAGGCAAACAGGTTCGCAGATGCTTTAAGTAGGAAATCAGTTGGGATGCTGATGTCTATTGGAACGTTGCCTAAGCCACTACAAAGGGAGATTTCTGATTTCAACCTGGAAATAATAACGGGGAAATTGTCTGTTCTGACACTCCAGTCCAATCTTTTAGAGTCCATTAAGTTACATCAACGAAAGGATTCCTTTTTGCTAAAAGTACAACTTTTTGGTGGAAAGAATAAGGAGTCTAAGACCTCTGCAGATGATGTCATGTATTTCAAAGAAAGAATTTGTGTTTCTGACTTTGAATTTCTTAAGGATCAAATCATGTCAGAAGCACATAAGACGCCATATTTAGTACAACCAGGAGCTTCCAAGATGTACAAGGATCTCCGAGAGAATTATTGGTGGCCAAACATGAAGAATGAAGTAACAGAATTCGTGTCAAAGTGCCTAACTTGTCAGAAAGTTAAGGCTAAACATCGATATCCTGGAGGAGATTTGCAGAAAATAGAGCTCCCTGAATGGAAATGGGAACAAACTACTATGGATTTTGTAGTAGGACTACACAGGACTGCAAGTGGGAATGACACGATTTGGGTTATTGTGGATAGATTAACCAAATTAGCCTACTTCATTGCTATTAAGGCCACCTTTTCAGTGGAAAAATTGACTGAAATCTACGTATCCCATATCGTTGACTGCACGGAGTGCCAAAATCAATCATTTCAGATCGTGATGGACGTTTCACCTCACATTTTGGACAAGTGTTCATAGTACCATGGGGTCAAAATTAAAGTTCAGTATGGCTTTTCACCCCCCAAACTGATGGTCAGTCGGAACGAACTATCCAGACATTAGAAGATATGCTAAGATCATGTGTTCTGAATTTCAAAGGAAATTGGGATCAGAAGCTGCCATTGATCAAATTTTCGTATATAAACAATTATCACACTTCGATTGGTATGGCTCCATTTGAAGCGTTATATGGAAGGAAATGTGGATCTCCCATTCAATGGCAGGAAGTTGGACAGAAACAACTTCAAACAACATATTTCATCAAGAAGACCTCTGAGGATATCAAGAAGATCAAGCAAAGGCTCGACATAGCTTTTAACCGACAGAAAAGTTATGCCGATAAACGTAGAAGGCCTATGGAATTCCAAGTTGGAGATGCCGTGTACATTAAGATTGCTCCTATGAAAGCAGTAATGTGGTTTGGCAAAAATGGGAAGCTTAGTCCAAGATATATGGGACCGTTTGAAATCCTTGAGAGGATTGGAAAAGTAGCTTACAAGCTTGCCTTGCTGTCAGAATTAGATTCGATGCACAACGTTTTCCATGTCTCGATGCTAAAGAAGTATGTACCAGATCCTTCCCACATACTCAGTCAAAAACCAATCGAGGTTCGAACGGACTTGACATATGAAGAGAAGCCAGTTCGAATTCTAGATCGGGAAAAGAAAGTCCTAAGAAACAAAACCATTCCTATGGTTAAAGTATTATGGCGAAATCACAAGGTTGAAGAAACAACCTGGGAAATTGAAGATGAGATGAGAAAGAACTACCCCAGTTTGTTTTAATTTTCAATGACGAAATTTTTTAAGGGTGGTAGATTGTAATGACTAGCTTTTTACGATATTACGATTTCCTTTTTAAAGGAATTAACCTGTACTATGAAGGTATTTATGAAAAAGCTTGATTATGATTTTTATCAGATTTTGTGAGTTCTTATGATTTTATAAGACTCAGTAATGAATTGCTTAGTCAAGCATATAGCCTTTTGAGCGAAAAGGTATAATGAAAAGTTATGATTTTATGTTGGTCAAAGTTTGACCAGAAAAGTCAAAGGTATGACAGTACTGTAATATGATTAGCAGTATGAAAAATATACTATGAAAAACTGTCATTACGGACAAGATAGTAAGAATAAGATTCAAAATCACTATAGAAAAATCAAGCACATTATTTAGGATATTAAGGGCTAAATGGCTTTAAGTTATAAGAAATTTTTTTTACGCAGTTCATTTTTACACAGATGAATTCTGGACTGCAGTCCAGTATAACAATACTGTTATTAGTTAAGAGCAGTATTGGAAATATCTGTATTAGTATGAAAATGGACTGTATTTTAAGAGAAAAGTCAAACAAGGCCTAAGAGGGAGGACACCTCATCCAAGAGATAATTACAAGAATTATGGAATTATAGGAAATTATGGAAAGAATTAATGTCTTGGCTTCCAAGACAACCCATGATGGCCGGCCACATGTAGGGGGCAATAGGCAATGATTTTTGTTCCAAGGGTTTACAAGCAAATTTGGATTAAAAATAAATCCAAAAAGAAAATCGTTTATCACCTATTTTGGGGGGGAGCTCATTTGGTTCACAAAATGAGAAAATACCCCAAAACTATGTCCAAATATTTCCTCACCTTCTCCCCCTAAAATCCGAACTCAAAGAAGAAGGGGAAAAAAAAAATGTGAAGAGAGAAATTGCTAGGGTGGTGACCGGATTTTGGTGAAGCACCAAGAAGGAGGCGAAAATTTTGGAACCCCATCTAGCTTAGGGAGGCCGGTTGTGGTGGAGAGCAAGGGGGGAAAAGTGTGGTCGGATTTTGGAAAAGAAAAGCAAGAAGAAATTGTTGGATCCAAGCTTGAGAATCATCTTCCAAGTTCTAGAGGTAAACCCTCTTAATTTCTTAAGTCTTTTACTAAGTTTTGGAGCAAGATCTTTAAGTGTATTTTTAAGTTGGTTTGTAAGAGCATAAGCTCATTTTATTTCCATTGCCCTAGTTTAGATTTTAGGTTTTGTGCTTGATTAGGTAATTATGTGATTTTGACTTAATATGCTATGCTTGATTTTGTGATTAGGGTTGCATAATTCTAGGGTTTGCTGTATGCTTTATGATATGGTTGTATGTCCCCAATATGTTTAAGAATGTTGTAGGTTATGTATGTTAAGTTATTAGATGGTGATGAATGGATATGCAAACCCAAAATTGTTGCAAACCCTAGTTTGGTGCAAGAACACCCAAGGGATTTGCATGTAAATGCATGGTTATGGGATGATGAAATCTTACGTTAGAAAATGCTGCATGACTATTATAGGCTCCCGGTTGCAACCGGTTGAGGTAAAGTGCGCGTATTAGGACGTAAAATGGACTTAAACAAGAAAACTGCCAGTTCGGGTAAAACTGGCCAGTTTTCTGGAAAGCCGGATTTGAGGCCCTTAGAGGCCGAATTTGGAAACACTTAAAACATAAAAGTTGTAGAGAAGGGATTTTCCTAGGGGATATCATGGACTGTTTTTGAAAATAAGGCTCCAATGGCCTTGGTGTTTAAAAAAATATGAACCTGGTCATGCCCAGACTTCATGCATGGCCAGGCAGGTTCAACAGGGGAAATGAGTAGGTTAGAGACCGAACCGGGTCTTGAGTAAAACACAAAAGTTGTAGGGATTTTCGATTTCTAAAACTTTTATGAAGACAACTTTTTTGGATTCAACACATATTTTTAAATATAATTGGATTTCAAAAACTGTACAGGAAACAGTAAATTCCTGCACAGGATTTTCTAAAACAGTGCAGGAAAAGGACATTCCTGCACATACACTGATAAATTGACTGTGGGAAACTGTTCCAAAGAGTTACAAATTTTTCATAAGTTGAACAAGGATTTTTGTATATAAAATGGACATAAAGTGCTAAGTTTTTCCAAAGTAAAGAAAAATAAGTTTTGGACCACAATTTATCTCAAAAACTTGGTAATAAGATAATGACCAACGGTAACCGGGAAGGATACCCGAGTTACTGGACTGAGCCCAAAGTCCAAGGTTACCCATAGTAACCCAATAGGATTCAACATAGGAGTTTGGGCTTAGTAACCCAATAAGAGTTGACCTAAGTTTGACCCAAGTTTGGTTCACATCAAGGGTTGCTCAATGTAACCCAACAAGATACTACGTTTAATAATGAGCCTAAAACCTAGGGTTACTTGTAATAACCCAATGGATTATGGATTGAGATGATAAGGCTTAGGCCCAAGGTTAGGAATAGTATCCTAATACTATTCATGTATGCATGGGCTTAGTACCCAAGGTTACTCTAAGTAACCTAATAAGTTATGATCTAAGTATGGTAAGCCATGAACTCTAGGGTTATTTGTAGTAACCAAGTAAGTTATCATGTGTATGTATGGGGGACATATAACTAAGGTTATGTATGGATGTTGGTTAGGTTACCAATATTTTATGGTTATGAATCCTTACCATATGTCCTTTGTAATAGTAGGAGGTAGCCTGTTGTTGCAACCTGATTTGGAGCAACACAGCATAGTACATAGCCTACGAGGTAAGTACAACTCCGCCTACAGCATAAGCTTTTTGTTGTGTTACTTGCCTAATGCGTTTTATGCCATGATATGACATGATGAATGATATGTTAAAGTTTATGTGATGCTATGATATGATGTATGATGTGTTAAGTTTATGAAATGTCATGATATGACTTATGATTTATGTATGTGTGACATCATGAAGCATGTTCACCAAATCATATGATAAGAATAAGCTCAAAGAATGAGATTATGAAAATTAAGTATGATGGCAAGCAAGTTTGCCTGTGTCGTACCGACCCGCTTTTAGGTCGGGTTTGGTCTATGGTTTGAGTTGGAAATGGACTGGCCGCCTCAATTACTCCATAGCTACGTGTCACGGTACGAACACTTATGTTAAGGGGCCCATAGTATGTTAAGTTAAGAAAGAATAAGAAAGCATAATGAAGCATAAACGGTTCATGCATGGTTATGATATGTTATGTTATGTTATGTTTTGTTTTGTGTCACAGATGTAGTAGTTGTACTTGCTGAGCGAAAGCTCACGTCTTACGTCTACGCTGTAGGTAAGCAACCTACCGGCAATCTCTGATGCAAGGTGGTGGAGCATGGCACTGCTAGCTGTGAAATGTGGGATGGTGACCGCTGCGCGTTTTGTTTATTATATGTGTATTATTTCAAGTTCAAACACTTTTATTTAGTGAATGGTTATACGTACGTACGCTTTCGTGTGAGTTCACGCCGTATAAAAAAAATTTTCCGCTAATTACGCTAAGTAAGTAAGTATGGACGATATGTTATGTACGGTAACGGCCTGCCTAGGCGGGTCGTTATAATAAATTATTATGGTGACAAAAATTTTTCTCATAGACGGTCTGGGTAAAAAAAAAATTCATGACTAGCGTAGGCGATCAAGCTAGTCCGGCTAGTCAAAAAAACCAGATTAAAAGCATCAAACTATTTTGGGGTAAAAAAATTCCTGACCAGCATAGGCGGTTAGGCTAGTCTGGTTGGTTTGGAAAACTAGATAAAATGCATCATACTACTTCGGTGTCAAAACTGACAAAACCAACAAGATCGACATTGGTCAGGGTAAAAAAATTACTGACCAACATAGGCGGGCAGGACAGTCCAACCGGTCTAAAAAACCAGATAAAATGCATCATACTACTTCAGTGTTATGACCGACAAGACAGAGGAGATCACCTGTTGGTTCGGGAAAGAAAATTCATGACCAGCATAGGTGGTCAGGCCAGTCCGATCGGTCCGAAAAATCAAATAAAAATATCATACTACTTTCGTGTCATGACTGAAAAAATTGAAAAGATCACCCCGATCCGGGTAAAAATATTCCTAACCAGCACTAGTGGTCAAGCCAGTCTAGCTGATACAGAAAATCAGATTAAAACGTCATACTACATCGGTGTCATGACCGGTAAGACCAGCAAATTGCCAGCCGTTACGTTATATTAATCAATGATTGGCTGGAAGTCAATTTTACTGATTGACCATTTAAGATAATTGATTAACCATTTTAGAAAAAAGATGGCATTTTAGAAAAAAAAACTTTGGCCATTTATTAAAAAACTTCTTTTAAAAGGTCTATTTAGCTAATTAGACTAAATGACATTTTTTAATCACCTAATATAATATATGGCCCAACTTTTTATTGATTTATTTAGGAAACTGATTGTTCGGCTTTTTTTTTCAAATATGGTCAATCAATTATTTACTATAAAAATTGTTGATTGACTAATGATCAATGAGTGATTGACTGTTAAATTTATTGATTTACGTTATGGATAATCAGTGATTGACCGTAAGTCAATCAATGATTGACTATTACGTGACCATTTAAGAAAATTAATTAACTATTTGAGAAACATTCTAGTCGATTGAGAAAAAATTAACCAAGAAGAATAAATCGATCATTCATTAAACGGAGTATACGGATCACGAATAATTCAATCAGACTGAGATAACCGTCTTTAGTAGACCATACAACCGAACGGATTAGTCTATGATATTGAGTGGACCAAGTAGACTGACATGATTGGCACCATTTTATCATAATATTCTTTTTGAAAGAGGGTTTTTAATATTTATTTTAATATTATTTTAAGTTTGTTAGTATGATAACAATATCTATTTTAATATTATTCTAATTTTACTAGTGTGATCAAAAAGTCTTAAGTCACGAGTAAAATAATCAATTTATACTACGTCATATAAGGTAAGCGAGAATATTGGTATGTTCTTTCACTTAATGGAATACATGAATTATGAACATATAACCGATAGTTTGATCGAGATAACTGTCATTAGTAGACCAAACAACCGAGCTGTTTGGCTCCATAATATTGAGTGGTTCGAGAAGAATGGTTAAGCCAGCCAAATTTTATTTTATTTTATTTACCTTGACTAGCTATCGGTCTTGCCAGTCTTTGCGGTCATGACACCAAAGTGATACGACAAGCTTAACGATTTTTCAAACTAGCCAGACCAGCCTGAGCGGTAAGCCGGTCAGTTAATTTTTTGCCCGTGGTATTGGTCTTGTCGGTCATGACACCAGACTGGAATGATGCTTTGTTAACTGGTTTTCCAAATCGGCAAGACCGGCTTGAGCGATTAGGTGCGTCCGAGGTTTATTTACATGGAAGGTTGTTGGTCATTCCGATTATGACACCAAAGTATTTTGTATTCTCTATTGGTTTTTCAATCACCCAAATTAGGTAAAAAAATTTTTTTACCCAGACCGATTTTCGGTTTTGCCGATCATGACACCAAAGTAATATGATGCTTTCGTAACTAGTTTTCCAAACTAGCCAGCTCAGCTTGAGTGATCAAGTGGGTCCGATATTTATTTATATGGAAGGGTTGTCGGTCTTTCCGGTCATAACACCAAAGTATTTTTATATTCTTTATTGGTTTTCTCAATCACCCAGACCAAGTAAATTTTTTACCTGGATCGGTTGTCGGTCTTGCCGATCATGACACTAAAGTGATATGATGCTTTCTTAACTGGTTTTCCAAACCAGTCAGATCGGCTTGAGTGGTTAGATGGGTCTGGTATTTATTTATATGGAAGAGTTGTTGGTCTTTCCGGTAATGACACCAAAGTGTTTTTACATTCTTTATTGGTGTTCCCAATCACCCAAACTAAATAATTGTTTTTTAACCTGGACCGGTGTTGGTATGAAATTTAATATTTTAGACTTTAAAATAAAATACAAATACTTAATTTATGTAAAATAAATTTTTAATTTTAATTAATACTCAAAGATTATAAAAACTATAATTATATTAACTTAATAATTATATTTTATAATTCTATTATAAATTATATATTATAAATTTATATATAATCTATTATCTATTAATATATATAAATATATATAATAAAAAAATATCTAAATAGAAATAAAAGGAAAAATGGATATTCTCTAATGTTTTGTTTCTTGCCGGTCATGACTCCAAAGTGATATGATGCTTTCTAACTGGTTTTCCAAACCTGCCAGACCAATATGAGCGGTCAGGTGGGTCCGATATTTATTTACATTGAAGGACTGTTGGTCTTTTCGATCATGACATCAAAGTCTTTTTACATGCTTTAAATATAAATATAAGAAAGTAAAATTTATTTAAATAAAAAATCGACAGTATGTTGACTTATTTTAATTGAACACCAACACTAAGGACTCTGCAAAAAATTAAAATGATTTCAGCCACTACAATATCCAAAATACAGTCATCACTACAAACATAATTCAACAACTAATACAAGAGATCTAGTCCAAAATCTACAGTAAAAGTTAAAAATAAAAACATGCTCATCTTTTATGAAAATCTAATTCGATCAAATTTATTCAAAGGGGGATGTCAATTCTGAGCTCTCATAAAAAGTTGCTTGACAAGATCGCTTGGTTTTTCCTTTTCGATGTTCTCCAATAGAAGGAAATCTTGTTTGTTGAAGCCTCCCACGTGTTTTTGTGAAATCAGGAGGCAATACCTTTACAGTCCTTATGTCATCTGGGATAACCTACTATGATGAGCTTGGGATGAAATATATGGTTTGGACATAAGCTAATGCCCATACCTCCTTTAGATAGTATTTTGAGCATAAAATCATGCATTTTATCCTTACCTCCTGAGAATGCTGCAAGGGCATGGACACAAGAAATTTTATCGATATCAAATACTTTACATATGCAGGTTCCCCTTCCTAGATCAACCAAGAAACTGTCATTCGATCCTGTGACATAATACTCAAGTGTAGTACTGTTTAGTTATTTCGCAGTCAAGATTGTGGACTCTTTGCATCTTGTATGCAATGTTTTCTCCACCATTGGAGTTGAGCGTTATGAGGAAGATCCAAGACTCGACTCCTTATGGTGATTGTTGAACCATTCAGAGATTTTCTCTACAATTGAATCAATCAAGGGCATCAAGGATATGTTCTTGCCTTCTTTAACACACTGTTAATACTCTCAGCACCATTGATAGTCAAGATGTTATAACGTGATTCTGTGAAGTGGCACCTAGCCCATTTTCTAACATCTACATGATCATCAAGATATTCTGCAGCGACAGAATATCTATTCTTTAGGTCATCATAGAGTCGGTTGAACTCATGCTCAGAATATGCTGCAGTGACTTTCATGAACTTACTTGCGACGATATCTTTAAACCTTGACCTTTTATGTACCCTTTCCGACTTTAACACAAGATCCTCGGTGAACACATGATTTGATATTTTGTGAAAGGTGCCATGCACAAATTCCATAGTGGGACTTTTTATATACCTTTTAAACTACATTACAGATGCTTTGGTGTCTATCAAAAATAATGACCAGCTCTTTGTCATCAGTTATGAGCTCCTCAAGTTTCGTCATAAACCATTTTCATGAGTTGTCATTCTCCGAGTCAACCACTCCCTAAGCAAGAGGATATTGATGGTAGTTGCCATCTTGGGCGGTGGCGACGATCATTGTTCCCTTGTATTTGGTCTTCGAAAAGTTCCATCAATCGCAATTACCTTTCTCATTGCTATGCACGCACCCAACGTAATGAAAAGGTACTTGGACCTTTGATCTTTGTCTACTACCAAACGTGTGACTGTGCCCGGGTTCATTAACTTATCATGTGCAAATAGCTAGGAAGAATCTGGAAACTAACCTCTGGTGCACCCCTAACATCACTTGCTGCTTTTCATTTGCCCCTCCAAGCTTTGAAGTAGGAAATTGACACGCCACGATTTTTCATCATGTCTTTCAATCTCTTCGGGGTAGATGTCTCAAGCTACTCATCTCGAATATTTCCATCATTTTCATATCGCATCCTACATCTCCTTCAACTGCAAGTGCTACTTTATCATTGTTATCACTATTTTAACTTTTTTCATGAGCTCAACGTGTCGCATACTTTTACGTTGTGATGTTTTACAAAAGTCTGAAAGATAACACTTAGCATCAAATCATCCAAAATAAGTTTAGGACCTGACATTATTGTACACAAAAAAATATATAACTTATTTTTAATTCCATACTCTTTTGGTCCACATAAAGCCTTTTAAATATACAATCAATAACTTCAGAATATTTCACCTTATCCGGATCATCTAATAGTACTATGCTCTGATTTCCTTATTCCTTATGCATCATTCATATGACCCGTCATCATTCTCCTTCCATTTTTCATCATATCGAAAATAAATGACAATCTCACTCATTTTCCTTTAAAAAAAAAAAGAAAGAAAGAAAAACTAAAAAGATTGTTGTTAAAGAATTAAAAAAAAAAAAAAAGAATGAAAAATTGAAGACTAGTTCAAAACTACCGGACCATCCCCAAAACCACCGGACTGGTCAGGATGGTCTGGTCAGTCTGGCCGGTCTGGTCACTGTACTGTTCTTATGACGGGATTTTACAAATTTACAGATTTTACAAGTCAAAAAATTAGTGCAAAATAAGTTGAATCATTGTTGTTTTTCTATATTAAACTCCCTAACCATGAATGTCCAACCTTTGAACAACTTCAAAAACAATTTAAAAAAAAAAATTAGAGGGTTTGAGATGAACTTACCAAATTTTAGAGATTTTACAAACTTTTAGTACTTCCTCTCCTCTTTTTGTGACTGGAAATCGATGCCCGGAATATAAAAATGGTACAAGATGTTAACCCGAATACAATGATGGTCGTTTTGAGGGGAATGATGGTGATGAAAATGATGGTGAAGGAGATGACGTTTTCTTTTCTTTGACAATGGGAGGGGGTTTCTTCAACAATATGAGTTTTTTTATTTTTTTATTTTATGAAGAAGATAGTCCTTTTATTTTATTTTATTTTTTACTTGCAAAGGGTATTTTGGAGAAAACAAGATATTCATTAATGAATGAGGCCATCCTTGCAATGTTTTCTCTTTGGGGACTAGCGTTGCAATATGATAGCCATTTTAATCCTATATTTGCAAAGGGCCCGGAGTAGAAGGCCTGAGGAAATGGGCAGTTTCTTTTTTTTATTGTTTTTTTTTTCTAATTATTTGTTAAGGGTAATTTAGTAAATTCAATTAAAATTTAAGATCGATTTTAGGTTTCGGTCAACTTTTTAACATATGTTAGCAAAAAGGATTGACTTGCACTATTTTTAAGAGTTTGGGGACTTTTCAATCAAAAAAAAAAAAATTTATGGATCAATCGGCACCTTTCCTAAAGTTCAGGGACTAACGGGAGCAATTTACCCTTAAAATAAAACCAAAACAAATTTAAACACGAAAATAAAATATGGAAACTTATATGCACAAATGCACTAGGGATTTGACTTCACCTTTATCATTCACATATTCATCCTATTAAGCAAATGCTAGCCAATTACACTCAATTCATTTATCAAGGAACCTAATCTTACCACATTACCTCTCCCGAGTGTCAAATGAGATAATATGCATGAATCACCAAGATGATATCCCTATCTAACTCGTTACCCACACATTCATTAAGTTTAGCCCTTAAATTGGAAGTCAAGATGTTGATCGCCTCCCGGCCTCACAACAACTAGAATCCTAGTTTGATTATCTAAGTGTTGATCTCCTTCTGATCTCACAACAACCTAGACTATGTTCCCAAATCTGAACTATAAGCTCAATGTCTCCCGAGTGTCAAATTCATAATCTAAGATCATCTAACTTATTGGCAAAATAAATTAGAAGCATTAAGCAAAGAGAGATATAAATTAAAATGGAATTTAAACCAACAATTGACAAAATATTCAAAATACAATGCAAACAAAGTTACATCAAGCCCTAGAAATACTTCCTAGCTCAACATAGAGGAATCCACAACTAATCTTGTCAAGAAATCCATAATTTAAAACATGTTCATACAATATTCTCAAATACAAATTCCAATAAAGATTAGGGTAGATATAAAGGAAGAGAAAACTCTTTTGTGGAGATGAACTTTAAGTCTTCAAATCTTCAAGAATCTCTCCCTAGCATTCTTCAAGAATCTCCAACTCCAAGCTCCTCTCTCTAGGAAACTTCTTGTGCCTCTTACTTGTGTTTCCTCCCCCAAATCTCCACCTAAGGTTTGAGGCTTAGGAGACTATATAAAGAGTTAAAAATTGGGTGATTTTTGACCATTAGATCAAGAGAAATGGCCAGATCTTGGCCATTAGACGGAGGGAGGCGTGGAGCCAAGCAGGCACACGCAGGGCCTTGGAGGCGCGCGGGTGCGTGCATGGAAGGCACGGCCGTGTAGGCCTCTCGGCCTAGCTAAGGGTTGTAGAGCCGTAATGTTGGAAAAATCGGATCCGATATCAGAGTTACGGCGCAGCGGAAGTTTTAAAATTTTTATGCCGTTTCCGAAAAAGAAGCTCATGATGCATATAACAATAAATTAAATTCACGATCAAGCGTACCTTATTTCTTGGATTCCGGAATTGCTAGAGTATTTGACCAACGTGTCTTCTCTACTATTCTCGAGTTCCACGTCTCAGAGTGTGTGTGGGCACACGTTCTATGAATCCAAGCGATCGGTAATTCTTCCAAAGTCTAGATCCAACCTTCTCAATTCTGATGTACCTCGTTGAGAATTTGATCCGGGTTCATTCTTCAAAACTACAAAAGAGGAACCAGTTAACCTTCTATGAAAAATATTACTTGGCTTAACCTTCCTCACAGTTTTGATTTAATGAAAATTTCTCTCTTTTTCTCACACCCAAGAAGGACGAATTTCTCAAGCCCGAAAAACCTAGTTTTTTTGTTTTTCTCTCTCCAAAAGAAAAAGTCCACTTATTGTGTATGATGATATATGGTTTTTTTCAAGAACCCCTAGCCTTTATATAATACTCCAATCCTTTTTTCAAAAATATCTCTTACTTGAAAAATAATTAATAATTATTTTTCTGGATAATCTTTTGAACCCAAATGATCATTCAAATTTCGGGCTAGGTTATTTAAATCTTATGGACGGTTTTTTGCTTGGAGAATCTTCAAAAAATTCGTGCTCCCTCTTATGTATATATTGATTGGTAGTTCAAATTTAAATCAAGAATCTAGACTAGTCAAAAAGTTCTAATCCTATCTTGATTCAAACTCCTTTTAAACCTTTGAATTTAAATAAGATTTTCTTATTTGAATTTAAATAAATATTTTCCACAAACATTATCCATATTTAATTAATTTAAATAAATGGAATATTTTAGATTTCCTTTCCACAAAAAAAAATGTACACCATTCTTTAAGAAAAGAAAATCTATCAAATAAGCTCTATTATTTAAATCAATTAATAACTTAATGTTTGTAAAATATTTAAACAATTTTGAAACAAAATCTTCTTCCCTCCAACCGCTAAAATTCGTGCACCATAGATTAGGAGAGAAAAATTTTGTTCTCAAAAACTAAATAATTCAAACATAATCTTTTTTCCAAAATTCAATTAACCAAAATAATTAACAAATAATTATTTTATTTGCAACCAATTATATGTTGACAAATCACATTATTTGTCTACATTAATTTTACATGTCCAATCCTTTCAGGATTGCATGTTAGAGAGTATCATGTCGTAATAGACTTATTAAATTCCCATTTAATTTACCGATCTCATTAGGAACAAATCCCGAGACGCTTCGTGGAACTATATGAGCTAGTAGAGGGATCCGATGGAAATATGTAAAGAGGCTTCTATAATTGCGAAAAATTAATCCCGGATTAATTATTCATCAATTATCAACTTCAAGACTATTCCACTAAAAATCTAAAGTTGAACTCCCGTTTACATACCGTATTATGAAAGCTCTATAACGCAGTGCTTCTTCCATGATTTATTCATCACTTGCTTAATCCCCATATGTTATCTATGATTGAATTAAGGACTTTTTCCGTTTTACCTTTTCAATCATTTTGACTTAAAATTTCATTATTCTCTATTGAAAGAACCACCAATTGTAAAACCATACAATTGGTAAACCACCAGAGAACACAAAGTAAACCGATAGCCAAGATCTTGTTATATTATCTTTCAACCCCCAAATAATGCCTTTAAGTAGATAACATTTACTATCGTTAAGATAGCTATGGATTCCATATCTATGAATCTTGATTTCTCTATTCATAAGTCATGCACCTAAAACACAAGTATATGATAATGAATTAATAGTGTCTCACCTGTAGTGCATTAAAGTACATAAGTCATGAATACGAATTCAAGTAATCATTTCAGGATTAAGATTAATACAGGATGATAATCAAAGCGTCATTGATTCTTATAAACAGAATTATTAAACCGAATCAATTAACACTTTAAGTCAAGTCCAATGTCATATCTCAATACTGGTATACATTAAAGTTTCTACTCGGAACTTATCCGATGGTCAAGACAAACCATCCTCAAAGGATGTAGACAACCTTTACAATTTTATCATGAATAAGATCCCCAAATCTTATTCCATCGATTGCGAACTATTTATTTAGACTGTTATCAATTACCACGTCTTCTATGTATACTCCGTATACATATGGTAATTTGATATATTACCAACAGTTTAGGAGTATTTTATGTTTGCTCAAAATAATCATACATTCAACAAATGAAAGTAAATAGGACACAACTTATTAAACATGAATAACTTCCTTTTATTAATATCAAAAATGTCATATTTACAAAAAATCCAAAATATTGATTTTCTATCCTTAGGGTACATATAGATCCCAACACTTAAGTGCTCAAATGCTCCAATTTTTGTTCCACAATTCCTCTAAGTCCCAAATTCTTAATTTCCTACAAAATATCACAAAGAAATATCAAAATAACACAAATGCTTAAGGTTTTCACAAATACGTAAGCTCAAAATTGCTTAATTTATGAGTCAAATACTCACTCATCATTAAGGCATTCAAAAATATATTATAATACATAACTTAAAATCTCATAGTTGTACCTCTGGCATATTCATCGACCTCTACGAGAAAATTGATAATATATATGTACAAATCGGAATCATGCGATTCTTATCCCTAATTAAAACAGGCATCTAGAGCTTTCTTTTGACATCTACCCATCCTGTTTTGAGATCATTAACGTAACAAAAAATATTAAACAAACTGACTATAAAATTCTCGTTTTTCAGGAAAGAAAAAAAAATCCAGCACTTAGCATAATTTTAAAAATTCTTAACTAATTGCACAAATCTCTGTTTTAAGCGATCCATATATCAAAACAAAGCTTAGGATCTCTAATTTAAAATAAATTTTGATTTAATCAAAATCATAACAAACTTGTACAGTTTTACTTGAAGATTAAAACAGTCTCAAACTTTATTTTTATATGTTCATAGAAAACTAAAACCCTAATTTCCTACCATCAAGAAATCACAAGATTCATCAAATATACTATAGAAATCATATATATAACAAAAAATCATGTGCATCTGTATGTGCGTATGTGAGAAGAAAAATAAAATATGATGGATCACAAATCATCCCTTCATGAAAATCTACCATGACAAATCATTAACAAACTTTACATAATTATTTGAATTTACTAATCAATCGAGATCATGGATTTCATAAATAAACATATATTGATGGGTAATCCTACCTTGAATAGACGTGAATGGCTTGAAGAGAACTAGAAAATCAAAAAGAGAATGAGAAGAAGAGAAAATGAGAGGAAGAGAGAGTCTTTTCAAGAGAGAGAAATTAGAGAGAAAGGAGAATGAGTCTTTTGAGAAATTGGAGGCTTAATTTCTTATTTATAATGACATCTTGGGTTACATAGGTTTTTTTTTTTTTTAATCTTTAATTAAGCTTCAAAATTCGAGCTTAGTGTGCTTAAAATTCAGTAGGGTCGTTTTTTATAATATTTGAAAAGTTTAGGCTAAAAGTGAAATTCTCACTGTAATTTGAATTTTGAATATACGGTAATATTTTGGTCATAACGTTCAGTTCGATATAGGAATGGAGCGATTCAAGTAGCTCTAGAAAGATAACAAAAAGATCTACATATGTGTTTCACAAAGACCGTCAAATTCGGATATTTTATAAGTCAAAATTGCATTATACAATCATGCTATTTTTACAAATTCTTTGTTTTGAAAAAAAAAAGAAAAAAAAAAAAAAAAAAAGACATATTAAAGTAATCAATATTAATATTAATCCTATCCATACTAAACATCAATAACATACTAATCCATATGAATACGTGTAACGTGCATGGACACAAAAGTTTATGATCCAAATAATTCCAATGACGTAATTTCTTAATTATCATAATGTCACAATCTAATTTCTTATGCACACCGAGATTTCTCTTTGCAATCACCTATAAGAAAACTTAATAAAACGTTAATACCATTATAAATCACAATTAATAACTAATTTCACTTAGTCTTTCCTTGTCATTAGGTTTTAGTATGTTGGAAGTAACCTAAAACATTAGCGTTAAATTAAGGGCATTACAATTATCAATCCCGTCATTAGCTTCACGCTGCCCAGCAATATCATGAAGAATTTCTAACATCTCATCAACTTGTTTAGACAATTCACTGGTTCTAGTTTGAACAGTGACATTTTCTCCATAATCTAACCATGTGGTATACAATTCATTAAATCCATTGCTGACAATATGCCTCCGAATAGTCTCTACTGGATAAACATCGACGATACGGATATCTTACTATACCACTATCGTTGACATGATTTTTGGCAACCTCTATAAACGCCAAAACACCATTTAAATACTGCTCAGATAGACGGTTCTTCACATGTCACTACTAGAAAAGAGGGATACACGACGGGTTTTACCCGTCGTGTAAAGTTTTCACGACGGTCCTTAACCGTCGTGTAATCCAGCGTCGTGGAAGATAACACGACGGTTTTTAATACCGTCGTCATATCTAAGCTTTACACGACGGTTTCAAACCGTCGTGTAATCCCGGGTAAAAAGATATGTGGTGAAAGAAAAAAACAAACATTACACGACGGTTCCTCCCGGAACCGTCGTGTAATATTCTACTGTTTAGGGATTACACGACGGTTCCGGGAGGAACCGTCGTGTAATCTTTAAGATTACACGACGGTTCCTGCCTGAACCGTCGTGTAATCACTAGATTACACGACGGTTCCGGGCCGGAACCGTCGTGTAATCTAGTTAGATTACACGACGGTTCCGATTACACGACGGTTCCGGCCGGAACCGTCGTGTAATGATGCCTTAGATCAAGATTGTCGGCGCCCCACACGAATTAGGGCCAAAAAAAAACACTCGAAATAAAAGCATAAGTGCATAACGCTGCCATAGGACAAAAATAACACTCGAAAAATTCATGTTTATGCTTTTATACATATATATATGTGATTGTTTCTATATTATTCCTCCAAAAACTCAAGTTGACATTTCATCGAGCATATTGTGGGCGGGAAAAATTCATGTGTATGTAAAGTGTAAAAACCATTCACAAACCATTAATCTACAAAGAGCATCATTATAAACTTAAACACCCATGCTAAAAAATTGAACTTTAGTGACAAACAACAAGACAAAATCCCAAATTTATTTTAAGTTGTATATGAAGTTACCTTAATTTTCTTTGAAGATGAATAGAAACTCCAACACCAATGAATCGGCGGCGGCAACGACGGCGACGGCGGCGGCAATGACGGAGTTGGCGGCGGCTTGGAGGAGGAAGTGGGTACTTGAGAAATTTAGAGAGTGTGAAGAGAAATGAGAAGGTATGTGGAGAGAAAAGGTAAGGAAGTTGTATTTAAGTAATGGGTTTGCGCGCGGATTTCGAAAATCCCAAGTTAAAAATTTTCAAATTTTTTTCAAGATTACACGACGGTCCACCACGGCCCGTCGTGTAATCCCCTAGATTACACGACGGGCCATAGGGCCCGTCGTGTAATCCCCTAGATTACACGACGGGCCATAGGGCCCGTTGTGTAATCCCCCCCGAATTAGGGAGGATTACACGACGGGCCTATAGGGCCCGTCGTGTAAGCCACAGAGCCAGGTGGGTTACACGACGGGCCCTAGGGCCCGTCGTGTAATCAGTTGTCGACGGGCCCCAGGGCCCGTCGTGTAACCCACCTGGCTCGGTGGCTTACACGACGGGGCCTATGGGCCCGTCGTGTAATCCTCCCTAATTCGGGGGGGATTAACGACGGGCTCTATGGCCCATCGTGTAATCTAGGGGATTAACGACGGTCCGTGGTGGGACCGTCGTGTAATCTTGAAAAAAATTTGAAAATTTTTAACTTGGGGTTTTCGAAATCCGCGCGTTAAAACCCGTAGTGTAAAGTCAGGTGGATTACACGACGGGTTCTTAAAACCCGTCGTGTAAATTCGGACTTTACACGACGGTTTTTTGGAACCGTAGTGTAAAGTGACTCCGCGAGGCACTTTACACGACGGTTCTTTGGAACCGTAGTGTAAAGTCGGACTTTACACGACGGTTCATTGGAACGTAGTGTAAAGTTGCTCCGCGAGGCACTTTACACGACGGTTCTTTGGAACCGTAGTGTAAAGTTGGACTTTACACGACGGTTCATTGGAACCGTAGTATAAAGTTGCTCCGCGAGGCACTTTACACGACGGTTCATTGGAACCGTAGTGTAAAGTTGCTCCGCGAGGCACTTTACACGACGGTTCTTTGGAACCGTAGTGTAAAGTCAGATTTTACACGACGGTTCTTTGGAACCGTAGTGTAAAGTGGCTCCGCGAGGGACTTTACACGACGGTTCTTCGGATCCGTCGTGTGTAAAGTCGGACTTTACACGACGGTTCTTTCGAACTGTCGTGTAAGTCCATCGCGGAGCACTTTACACGACGGTTCTTTGGAACCGTCGTGTAATCTCCGTCGTGTAATGTACTTTTTGTAGTAGTGTGTATCCAACTTTTGTCAATCGGCATCTTCGGTTTAATTATGCACAAGCAAAAAAACATAAGTGTTAAAATACGATATGAGGTGCAGTGCAATGATTGCAAACCTATTAACTACCTTCACTCCATTACTACAAGGTAAGGCCCCTATCCCATTCAAGATATAATATACGCATATGTCACCTAACCACAGCACCCTTTTCCGTAGAAATTTAGGCATCATCTCCCCTTAGTTCTCCTAAATGTGATATACAACACACCCGGAGAATAGAGGAAGATGACCGAAAACCTCTACCAAAAGCACGAGTGTTGTGAATGACAAACGTGTAATACATTATAGACTATCTAAAGGGACAACTCAAGAATCAGTGAACTCCAAAAGCACCGCTCCTGAACGGGCTAACGGAAGGAATGCAAAAAATAACCTGGTACTTGGACGGTGTCAAGGGGGACGACGCATGGGGGACAAGAGAGGCAGAGAGACAAGAAAGGAAGAGAAAAAGGTGGGGGTAATGGGGGGGGAAGCAAGCGAGGAAAGCGAGAAAGGGAAAGGGGAGGAAGGGGGAGCAACGTGCAAGATAGGAGTAGGAGGGGGGAAAGCAGCAAGGGCAGAAGGTGAGGCGAAGGGAAGGCGAGTAGGAAGGGCAGAGGAAAGGGGCAAACTGGCAGGAAGCAGAGGAAGGAAGGGGAAAAAGGGACAGAAGCTGAGGGGGAGGAGGAGGGGCGAAGAAAAGGCGGACAAGGAGGGAAGGGGAGCGGGGAGACGCGAGGACCAGGGAAAGGAGGGGAAAAAGGTGGGAGAGAGGGAAGCGGGAAGGGTAGGGGAGGCGGGCGGAAAGGCGGAAGAAGGGAAGGAAGAGGAAGTGGCGCAAAGAGGGCAGGGTGCAAGGTAGCGGAAAAGAAGGATTAGGGGGGCGAGGAGAGCCAGGGGGAGAACAGGGGAAGAAGGGAGGAACACGAGGAGGAGGACCAGGGCCAAGGGCACGGAACGGGCACTGGATAGCAAGAAGGCGAATAAGGGACGGGGAGGGAACAGCGGGAGGACAAAAGCCACACCAACAAATGGCGCCAAAATCAGCAACCTCCGGAGAAACTGAGAAAGATTCACAAAAAATCAACACATTAAGCGAAGCAAATTCCACAAAAACAGCCGGCTCACAAACAGCAAAACCACAACAACAAAAATAAACCAAAAATTCCACAAATACCCAAATTTTTTATACTAAAATTCCTCAAAAACCCAAACTTTTTTATACTCAAATTCGAAGAAAATCCAAAGGACTTTTTATACTAAAATTCTACATAGACATTATGTCGTCGATAAAGCGCAAAAAAAAAAAAAAAAAAACCAATTCCACAAATCCTAAACTTTTTATGCTAATATTTCACAAAAACCCAAACTGTTTATATTACGATTCCACAAACCATCTACCAAAACATCATTATACAACAATCCCAATGACAAAACAAATACAATTTTTTTTTTTTTTTTCACAATTCACATTATACATATTACTAAAAACGAAATCACAATTGCAAACTCACTAAACAGGAGTTTGGACGACGGGAATGGAAGACGACATTGAAACTTTAGCGATGACAAATTGCTATTACTAATTTTGTTGTTTGTTGTAGTGATCCTATGTAATTATCTAAATATACCATCCTCCATCCATATAACTAATAACTTTATAAAATAGAGTTATTTACTACTTTTACACATCTAAATTGGTTATGTTCTAGAGCATTTTTGTAACGACCCGCCTACGTAGGGCGATAAACCGTGCTTACATACCATACTTACTTAACTTAATACTTAACTTATTTAAAAATACTCTTGTATTTCATAAAAATACGGAAATATATATTTTTTTCTTTATTCATTTTAAATTCAAATTTAAACCTATCTTATTCTCATACTTATTTATATGCACTCAATCGAGTACGGAGTTGTAAAACCATTTTAACATATTTGATAAACTATACTAATTACGGTTGTAATTAACTTTAAATACTGTTACTAAATATTTTAAAAACCGGTACCATTATATTATTATATCATAACATAAACATATTTTACAAAACACGTGGTGGTGTCCAGCCCAAATTTTACAGTTTGTAATGTCATCTCTCCACAGTCTTGCATCAAGCTTGTCCGGTAGGTTGCTTACTTATAGCATGAACGTAAGTTATGACCTTTTGCTCAGTAAGTACAACTTTCTATTCCGCAAAATAATTTCAGTAAAAGAATGCATGAATTGATAATGCATGAACCAATTATGCTTTCTTATGAATTAATTATGCTTCCTTATGTAAACTTGGTTTCGTGCCCCTTACGTATCATGAACATGAGTGTACGTACCGTGGCACGTAACCATGGATTAAACCAGCCCTTGTAGCAGGTCGGTTATGATACAATGCAACTTGCTTGCCTTCATTCTTGAAAATTTGTTCTTACTTTGATCATACTTGAAACTTAAATCTTTATTATTTCTTTCTTGAAAACTTGATCTTATTCTTATCATGTGATTTATTATTAGTGATCATGCTTACATGATGACATAATAATAAAACATAAATCATATGCATCACATACATTAACACATGATGCTTTTAAAAGCATGAAAAGCAGTAAGTAAAAACATTTAAATCAATGCATGAGTTTTTGAAAAACATTCAAAGCAGTAAAAAATTTTGCCTATGCTGTAGGCAGAGCTATACTATAATTTTTTCCTATGCTCTTGATATATCGTTCCAATATGGCACGACAACATGTTATAATCTTGTTTTAAACAGGGCGTAAGATAAGAATCGTTCTATCTTACTACAAACCATAATATACTAGATTGGTATCTAATCCGACTACCATTGGTAATCATAGATACAAATCCTGACATAATAAATTGGTATCCAATACGACTACCATCCGTCATAAAATTGTTATTTATATCATAAGTAACTTCGATTTAAAATTTCCTTTTTTTTTTTCCTTAAAAATACCTTCTTTTCTTGGAAAAATACCTTATTTACTTAAAAAATATCTTAATTCCATAAATAAAGTAATATCTTAATTCAATACTTGAAATTGTCTTTTTAAAAATCACTTGTCAAATTTCAAATGGATTTAAAACCTCTCTTGAAACTATTTTCATAAAGCCATAGTTCCTTTCACTACTACAAATATGGGATTTCACGACGGTACTTTGACGACCGTTTTTTAAAAAACCGTCGTGAAAAAGAAGCAAAAACACAGAGCGGAAAAAAGCTTGCGAAAACCGTCGTGGAAATGGCTAATTCCACGACGGTTTTAAAAGACCATCGTGGAAAGGAAGGCCTTCCACGACGGTTTAAACAAACCGTCGTGGAAGGCTTAAACCGTCGTGGAAGGAAGCCTTCCACGACGGTTTAAGTAAACGGTCGTGGAAGGTCTTCCACGACGGTTTATATAAACCGTCGTGGAATCAATTTCACAAAATAATTTTAACTAAACGGTCGTGGATTTTTGATCTTCCACGACTGTTTTTAAGAAACCGTCGTGTAAACAAGCGAAAAAATTTCACAAAACGCCGAGAGTTTATTGTTGCCGTCAATATTTTTCACCAGCTACTCTAGCTTTCTCTGCATCCCAATATAATTCAGATCACTCCGAAAACAGGCAGTACACCGTTTGGACGTAACCACCACCATCCACTATATATCCATCATTATAATTTCTCTGTAAGTGATAACTAATTATTGATTGACTTGTTTTTGTTGTGTTTCTTATATTAATATTATTGATGATTTGTAGATATGATTTTATAAATTAAGGTGTTTTTTGTTTTATATATATGTTTTGGGATCGATTTATCGTTAAATTGTGCAATGAATGGTAATAAATTAATTAAGTGATCAAGTAATTTTATGTTTCTTCCGGTATTTAGACCTTAATTAATTATGGTTTTAGATGGTTCTGTAATTTAATTAGTTTTGTTATGTTCTTAATTCGATTTTCAATTGTTGATGATCAATTAATGGGCCGGTGTTAATTAATAATGAATATGCATGTTACATTAAATAGAGTACTTGACCTTCTAATAAAGTATTTAATTTTAATTTTTCTATTTAAGAGTTGCAAATCATGGATAGGAAATGGATGTAGTTTAATAAATTGTCTAAAGCATATGAAGCTGGTGTGAAGAATTTTTGTCATTTGCCAAAGCTCACATACAAGATGATAAGATTCCGTGTCCATGTCAAATTTGTGGTAATCATAGATCTCATTCCATTGATGATGTTAGAGGGCATTTGTGCGCTTATGGGATTATTTGTTCTTACCAAACTTGGTATTTACATGGCGAAGCTTTTTTCGATATTAAATCTACTTCGACGAGCACTAAAGGTAAAGAACCTATTGTTGAGGAAGACGTTGGTGATAATATGTTCAATATGGTAAATGATTTGGAAGAAAAACTTTGCGCACCGTCCGGAGTTATTTGAGGCAATGATTAATGATGCCGAAACGCCCTTGTATGTCGGGTGTACCAAATATATGAAATTAAGAGCATTGGTTAAATTATGGAATATGAAAGCGGCGGGAGGGTGGACGAATTCTAGTTTCACAACTCTTTTAGAATTTCTAAAAGATGTTCTACCGGAGGATAACAAAGTGCCACCTAGTATGTACGAGGCGAAGAAGATGTTGAGCACTTTGGGAATGGAATATGAAAAGATACATGCTTGTCCAAATGATTACGTGCTTTACCGGAAAGAATATGAAAATTTACATGAATGTCCAGTTTGTAACGAGTCAAGATGGAAGAAGGGCAAGATGCCATCGAATGGTAGAAAAGGAGTACCGGTTAAGGTGTTATGGTATATTCCACCAGCTTCACGTTTGCGTCGTTTATTCTGCAATGCCGAGCATGCTAAAAATTTGACATGGCACCATGATAAACGTGTTGATGATGGTAAACTTAGGCATCCGGCCGACGCACCACAATGGAAGACCTTTGATGACAATCATCCAAATTTCAGTGTAGAACCAAGGAATTTACGTCTCGGTTTGTCGACGGATGGAATGAACCCACATAGTAACATGAGTAGTCGGCATAGTACCTGGCCAGTCATACTTGTCAACTACAATCTCCCACCAGAATTATGCATGAAGCAGAAGTTCTTGATGTTGACATTATTGATCTCAGGCCCGCAACAACTGGGGAATGACATTGACGTGTACTTGGCACCATTAATCGATGACCTCAAAAGCTTGTGGGAAGACGGTTTACAAGTTAAAGATTCTCGTCGTGGAGATACGTTCAATCTTCGTGCAATGTTGATTTGGTCAATTAATGACTTTCCTGTACTTGGCAACCTATCTGGTTATCCTGTGAAGAGTTCTATCGGTTGTCCAGTTTGTATGAAGGAAACATCTTCCATCGGTTGAAGAATAGTAAGAAAACCGTTTACCTTGGTCACAAGAGATTCTTGCCAACAAATCATCGATACCGTAAACAAAAGAAGGCTTTTGATGGTAATACCGAAGAAAGATCCGTTCTTCGGATTTTGTCTGGCGAAGCCGTTTTTGAGATGGCTGAAGATGTGAAAGTAGTTTTGGGGAAGAGAAAACATAAGGCTCCAGATGTCGATGGACCTTAGAAGAAGAAGTCAATCTTTTACGAGCTTTCATATTGGAAGTCATTTTACATTCGTCATTGCTTAAATGTTATGCATATTGAGAAAAACATTTGTGAGTCGATAGTGGGCACGTTGCTTGACATTTCAAACAAAACTAAAGATGGTGAAAAAGCACGGTTGGATCTTGAAGAGATGAAGATTAGACCAAATTTGCTCCCCGAGAAAAGAACGAATGGCACATACTTACCTCCGGCAAAGCACAAATTATCGAGACAAGAGAAAAGAAAGCTTTGTGAATGGCTTGCGTCCGTGAAAGTGCCAAGTGGGTACTCTTCCAACTTCAAAAGGTTGGTGTCGATGAAGGATTTGAGGGTCATTGGAATGAAAACACATGATTGTCATATCTTGATGCAACAATTATTACCTCTTGCATTGCGGGGAGTTTTAACGAAAGATGTGCGATATGCAATTACGAAGTTATGCTCATTTTTCAATTCAATATGCTCGAAGGTAATTGCTCCACTGATGCTAGATTCGCTACAATCGGAATTGGTGATGACATTGTGCATGCTTGAGAAGTATTTCCCACCAGCCTTTTTTGATATCATGATCCACCTAACGGTGTACTTAGTTCGAGAAGTTAAGCTATGTGGACCGGTCCATTTGAGGTGGATGTATCCTTTTAAAAGGTACATGAAGGTTTTGAAGGGTTATATGAAGAACCGAAACAAGCCGGAGGGATGTATAGTGGAAAACTACATAGCCGATGAGTCAGTTGAATTTTTCTCTGAATATTTGTCTAACGCGGGCCCAATAGGGTTGCCAACGACCGGGCTATTTACGTCGAAAGGACTATCCGTAGGCGTTCATTCACCAGTAAATCGAGATGAATGGGAAAAAGCTTGCCTGTATATTTTGCACAATGCTAAGGAAGTGGAGCCTTTCATTGAAGTTCACATGACGGAATTAAGGGTTACGAATCCAAGAAAAACCAGATCTGAGAAGTGGATTCAAGATGAGCACAACCGAACATTTCGGGAGTGGCTAAGAAACATTTGCATATGAAGGCTGGCCATTCCCAAGACTTAATAAAGCTAGCAAGAGGACCGTCATCGATAGTCACAACATATACATCGTACTTTATCAATGGCTACACCTTCTACACTCCCGAAAGAGATGAGAAGCATACCGTCTAAAATAGTGGTGTCAGCCTTCGTGCCGAGTCTATGCATATTTCATCCGCAAAGGACAAGAACCCGGTATACGGTTGCATGAACCACTTTGGGTTCATTGAAGATATTTGGGAACTAGATTATTGCGGCTTGCGGATAGCACTTTTTAAATGCATGTGGGCTGACAATAATTTTGTTAAGATTGATAGGGACGGCGTGACAGTGGTGGACTTTAGGCGTTTGGGATACAAAAATGATCCTTTTATTATGGCGTCACAAGCGGTACAAGTCTTTTACACAACGGATCCCGACAATTTAGAGTTATCTTTAGTTGTGCCAATGAAGCCAAAAATGCAGGTGGATGACCAAGAAGATGTTGAAGATTGCACTGACATTCCATCTTTTACAAACGGATTGCCACCGGTGGACGAGATTGATGATATGGACGATGCTGCCTCACACTTGCTTCGTTTAGATGTCGAGTGGAATCGTGTTGAGAAGACCAAAAAAAAAAAAACAAACAAACTTGACAGTTTCTTTTTCGTTGTATATATGTAATTCATATAGGAGTTGTTATATATTACACACTATGTACAATATATCAATTATTTATATATATGTCCACTATGTGTGAATTAATAGAAGAATATGAATTATTGATGTGGGCTGTTTCGTGCATAACACACAGGTGTGGCCGCCTGCGGGAATATAGGAGGAAAAAAAATTTGATAAAAATATTATACTAGATGTTACAACGACGGTTTCTAGATTAAACTGTCGTTGTATCTGAGATACCACGACGGTTTATACGAGAAACTGTCGTTGTATGTTCTTGCAATAAAAAGATTTTTTAAAAAAACAATTTTTTTTCCCAACCACATACCACGACGGTTTCCTTTCAAAACCGACGTGGTATTCACAGTACCACGACGGTTTAGAAAAGAAACCGTTGTGATATGTTGTTGGGCAATAAAAAATTTTTAAAATTAAAAAAAAAAAAATTTTTGAAAACATTAAACATACCACGACGGTTTCGAGAAAAAACCGTCGTGGTACGTTTGATACCATGTTGTTAAAAAAATTTTTTAAAAATTTTTAAATTTTTTCTTAATGGTAAAAAAAATTAAAAAAAAATTAATTTTTTTTCCAAATTGAATATACCACGACGGTTTCTTCTCGAAACCGTCATGGTATGTGGTCAAACTAATAAATTTTTTTTGAAATTTAAAAAAAAAATTGAAAAAATTAAATATACCACGACGGTTTCGAGAAGAAACCGTCGTGGTATGTAGTCAAACTAAAAAAAAAATTTTAATTTAAATTTTTTTTAAAAAATAAATTTTTTTAAAAAAAATTAAATATACCACGACGGTTTCAAGAATAAACCGTCGTGGTTTCTGTGAAATTTTAAAATTTTCCCGAAAACCGTGCACGCGCATTCTTTTTGGTAAAAAAAGTAACTCTCCTATCTCTATTTCACTCACTTTTTCGGCATTCACTCCCTTATTTTGCTTTGGTTTTCCTCCAATCTCCATTTCTAACTCTCATTTTTGACACAATCCCTCCATTAAGTTACTTTCGTTGTCGCCATTCTCTCTCTCTCCTCGCCCACGCCGTGCCGCTCTCTCTCCTCGCCGTCGCCCAAGCCGGCCACTCCCTCTCTCTCTCTCTCTCTCTCCTCGCCGTCGCCCAAGCCGGCCGGCTCTCTCTATCTCTCCTTGCCGTCGCCCAAGCCGCCATTACGTTCTTTTCTACGCCGTCTCTCACTTGAGTTCTTGGTAAACCAAAATATCTTTTTTCACCCCACATTTTTTGGAAATAAATTTGGTATCATCTTGTATATCATTTTGTGTGATTTTTTCCTACAAAATATTCATTGATTTTGCATCGTAATTTTTGGCATAGTACATGTTCGACAAAATGCCTATTTCATTGAGACTTATTTGCTTATTGTACAATGTTTGGGTGAGGTGACGGTTTACCAATTTTCCGGTAAAAAGTTTTGATTTAGTGGCGTTAATGTTGCTTTGTGAATTTTCCGTCCAATTTTCCGGAAAAAGTTTTGATTATGTGACTTCTATATATGTTAGCATTTTGACATGTGATCACAAATGCCAATTTGAGCTCAATTTAGTTTTAGATTGAATTAAAAAGTTTGTGTTACGAACGGAAAATTTATCGCATATGTCATGTTCGATAAAATGCCAATTTGAGTTCGAATTAGTTTGAGATTTAACTAATTGCTTGGCTTAAGCACGAAATTGGGGATTTTGTGGAAAAGTGTTGATTTTGAAACTTATATGTTAGCATTTGACATTGTCGATCAAATACATCTTTGATTAGTTTGTGTGTCATCTCCGTAATTAGGCACGGAATTAGGGATTTTGCGGAAAAAAGTGTTGCTTTCGTTTGCTTTTTATGTGTTGGTTGCCATGATAATAAGTTCAATTCGATGACAAATTTTTTTTGTTTTTAAATGTGTTTCGATGTAGAGTTGCCGTAGGTTGATTTAAAATGTCGCAAGATCACGAGGAGGAATGCTCAACGCAAACTCAAGTTGGAAAACCGCGACGAACTAACTCACCTAGATTCAATCTCGATGAAGATGGTAAACGAAGAGCAACTCTAATGACTAGAGTCCACTAGGTTAGGACAAGGGGACAACGAATTGAAGTTTCGTTTGACGTGAAAGGGCAATCGTTAGGGTAGGCAGGTGATGAATTACAGAGTTGGATTGGAGTGCTTGCTCGAGAGCACATACCCATTTGGATATCTAACTTTAGAAGTGCCGATTTAGCACCACGGAAAGAAATAGTGTGGATGGAAGTTGTAACTTCTTTCACTGTTGATGTATTCTTCAAAAAACAAGTTTTGAAATCTTGTGGGGAGTCAGCTAAAGGTTTTAGATACGATCTCTACCAAGCTTTTGTTTTAGATCATATTGATGAGGAAAATGTGTGGCAACAACCGCAAAAAGTTGTTCACAATTACCCCACCATCACCCAGGATGATTGGGAAAAATTCATTCAGTATCGACGTACCCCGGAATTCAAAAGACTATCCGAACAAGGAAGTGAGGTGAGAAAGAAGAGCAAATACGGATCAACCGGGGGCCGAGACAGATATAGGAAAGTGACCAAGCTCATGTATGCTATTTACTTGGGCAAAATGTGTAAATGGTATGTTGTACTTCCAGTTTCTTCGTCTATGTTTACTAACGATAATTCTTAAACTGCAGTTCGAGAACACGGGAAAATATGCAGAACGGCATGAAAGGTGGCTGGACATACGCGTCAAACCCGATGGACAGTTCAAGAAGGACGAATTTAAAAATATTACCGAGACTATAGTAAGTGTTCAAATCCATTTATGCTACCATCATTCCGTACACTATTTTATGTAGTAGAGTATATAACATTTTCTCTAATTGTTACAGGAGGACTTTACTCAACAAGAGACACAAGGAAGTTTTGAATCTGTGAGGACAGAGGATATATTGACCAAGGCATTAGGCAACGCCGATCATTCGGGCCGGATTCGGGGTCAATCTAAGTTTGTCAAGTAGTCGCAATACTTCAACCTTGTGCAACCGGCAAGGGAAAAAGATGAAGTCTTGATATGAAATGGCAGATTGTCGCATTGGAAAGAACCGTACAGGAACTTTGTGCGAAGCACGGTATCAACCGAGAGACTATGGCCGAGGAGATGACCGGGCCGACTGTAGATCAACACAACAGCTTCAAAGCTAGTTGTACTCTAAATGTAAAAGAATCTGGGCCGTCGGATCCGAATCCCATGTCGAATGCAAGTAAGGAATGCCAGCTCTTTATTCCTGATTTAGTTAACGGAGGAGTCGTGCTTGTTGCAATCGGCAGGGCATACATGGACTGTGTTCCAACCGACACAGTCCATGGGATTCCCTTAGGTGAGGAGAATGTACGAGTGACAATTACAGTTCCAAAACTAAATCATGCACTCCTACCTATTTCGACGAACGAAGCCACATCTATTGAAGAAGCTGTTGGTGGGTTTGTTGCTTGGCCGAAAAATTTATTCGTCGTGCAAACAAGTTTGAGCCAGGCAAGTAAAGGTCCCAGTCGTGCTCCTGACTGAGAAGCTGAGGGAAGCATATGTACAAAAAAGAGAGCAGGGAGGAAGAAAATACAGTCACAACCGGAGGTAGAACAACAACCGACGCAACAAGAACAGCCTTCGTTTGACTTTAATAATATTTCCTTCGAATTGAGACCTTTGGCATTTTACGCACAAAGTTCCATGCGGGACGGTACACAAATAATCTGCCCACAACAACACTTCGTCATGGGCGATGAGATGCCCATATATATATTGGGTTTGAAGATGTATATCATTTCATTACATTTAAAGAAATTAATGCAAACAGCATAATGATTTACATCAGGTAATACATTTATCCTTAAATAATTTAATTATTTAACTTACTCTTAGATATGTTGTTTTTGCGTAACAAGTGTGCCTAATTATTTTGCAGATTCTTGGTCGAGTGTTGTGCAAGAACATGTATGGATCAACGGTTCAAGTTTATTTCACCAGTCATTGTCTCACCAGTTCAGCAGAATGTAGATCGGGCCACCTACGTTCGAGAGAAGGCCGACTATATTTTACGGATCTTAAGAAACGCACCAAAGGGAAAGCAGTTTCTTATGCCATATAATAGTGGCCAACATTGGATATTGGCAGTTATTAATCCGTGGGATGACTCGGTCATGTACTTTAATCCTCTAGGAAATGAACCGGGTGATGATTTTAAAGACCTAATTACAATGTAAGTATTCATGTATATGTTCATATCTCTTATTACACATAAAATAATTGTTCTTGTAATTGTTTTGAAATTTGTCACCTTGATAGGGCACTTAATGATTGGAAAGTGTTGGTGGGAAGCGGAATGAGACAGCGACACAACTGGCAGACGTTGATTGATACCGTTCGATGTCCAATACATGAAGGTTATGTTGAATGCGGTTATTTTGTGTTAGCTTATATGCGAGAAATAACATTTACTGTTGATGGACTAGTCGTGCTTCAAACCAAGGATTTTTATACTGATGCTGACATGAGTTTGGTTAGGCACGAGTGGATTACATTTGTCATGCGGTTTATATAATATTGACTAGAACAATATAGAGAATTTTCACTCTCGTTATATTAGTTGTTGTTGTACATTGTTATCCAAGTAATTACATAAGATGTTTGAAAATTAAATTGTATGTGTACTAACGTATTAACACACGGGATTTACCACCCGTGGTAAATGACACAAATTTACAATCAAATTTTTTTTTTATTTATTTGGCTACCACGACCGTCGCGTGGTGAGACCGTCGTGGTAGCCTGGGCTACCACGACGGTTTTTTAGGTAAAACCGTAGTGGTATATATTAAAATTTAGCCAGATTCTTTATTTTTCCCGCTTACACGACGGTTTTTTAACCGTCGTGGAATCTTAAAAAATTCCACGACTCTGGATTCCACGACGGTTAGAAAACCGTCGTGGTAGTTTTTCCACGACGGTTTTTAACCGTCGTCGAATCCCCTTATTGTAGTAGTGTTTGTAAAACTGTAAAACCTTGAAAACTACTTTCTAAACTGCCTTTTAATTTGCTTGAATGTATCTGAGCAAGAAATTTCCTGTACCATACACAGTTTTGAAAATCCAGTTTTATCTTTAAATTGGTTTAGAATTTGAAAAAGTTTTCTTCACGGAAGTTGTAGATCTCATCGAAACATACAACTTTCGTGTTTTCTTGAAGCTTAAATCTTCCCCAAACTTACTCCTTTTTCCCCTTGAAAAGTTCTGGCCATGTACAGTACCCGAGACCAGCCAGTTTTGAAAACTCATAAATACAGAGGCCTTTGGAGCCCTTTTTTCAAAATCTAATCACGTTATCTCCTAGAAGTTTTTGTTTTATACAACTTTTCAGTTATAACTTTTTCCAAATTCGGCCTCTAAGGGGCTCAAAAATTGGGTTTCCAGAAAACTGTCTAGATTATTTTAAAAAATCGGCAGTTTATATTTTGTGGATTTGCACACACTACCTCAAACGGTCAAAGCCGTGAGCCTACGCCAACATGCAATGCGTTGGTTTCGTTCTTAAACTTCAACCATTCACTTGTCTCATGTTCTTGATAAACACAATATTGATAACGTACTTGTTTACCAACTTGTGTCTTTAGGTTAATTTCTTAACCAACATACCCATAATATTCACATCATCATCATCATTCATAAAATCTCCATACTTAAACATGTGAGAGCATAATCACAAACACATGGTGAGCACACATAACCTTAACACTCATCCTAGAGCATAAAATTAAACACATGCTTAAAGCTAGTAAACAAGATAACTTAAGCATAGATCTAGCATAAACCAACCATTAGAGGCCATAAAATAAGAAAATGAAAGAACATGAGCTTATGCTCTTATATCCCATAACTTGAAATACACATAAATTCCTCAATCAAAGCTTAATAAAGATATTAGTTGGAGAATCAAGATAATACCTCTAGAGCTTTGAAAAAGTTGATTCTAGTCTTTGGGATGAGAGAAATTTTTACTCTCTAATTCTCCACCATGACAACCAGCCACCACTTGTCTTTCTCTCTCTCTCTCACTCTCTTTTTCCTAAGGGCCAGAGATAAATAGTTGAGAAAGAACTAGAAGTTGAGAGACTAACTAAAATGGTTCAATTCTCACAACTCGCCTCTATTTATAGGTGGAAAATTCATAATTTTTCACAATTATTTTTTTTTCTTAAATCCTCCTTGAATTGCATATTGGTCCTTAAAACATAAAATATTTGCCTTCCAAGTCCCTCAAAATGGCTGGCCATGTGGAGTGTTGGAGCCAAAATATCTATTCATACTTATCTACAATTACTTGGCCTCCAAGTAGGGCCATGTTTGGCATTTCCTCCTAAGACACAATCTATTTTCTTAATAATCCAGATAATACCAATATTGTTTTAACTATCAACAGTATAGTATTGTTAGACTGCCATCCAGAATTTATCTGCACTTAACTGGACCGCGTATAGGTTTTTCTTAAGACTTGAAACTTCTTAGTCCTCTTTGCTCCAAATATTATTCATGATTATTCTAGAGCAATCACAATCCTTATTCTCAATTCTACATCCGTAATGATGGTTGGCCACAGTATAATTTCAATACTGCTTATAATACGACAGTACCGTCTTAATAATGTTGTAAATTATCCTAGTCATTCATTGACCAGAACAAAATCATAAATTATGATTCTTCCTTTATCACCATAAGGCCTCATCCTTGACTTAATAGATCGTCATTGAGTCTTATAACACTATAAGAACTCGAACATATTCCGATAATCAAATCAGATTATGAGCTTCATATTGACATACATCGTACAGACTTAGATTTCTGTTATTTGTAAGGAAATCGCGAGTCCGTAAAAATTTCGGTTGTTACAATTTTAATCTATTTTACGTAAATTTATTTTAATTTTACAAAAAAAAATTTAAATTAGTTTATTTTGATTTTGTGTAATTTGATTTAATTTTATCTAATTAGTCTAATAATATTATTATTTTTAAATTTCTAATAATATTTTTAATATGTTGTTATTAATTTTTCTCTCTAAATAATTAATTTTCTTATTTGTGTACGTTAATCGGGTGAAAATTGGTAAAATTAGAATTTTGGGCTCAAATTAGGGGCAAAATGGTCATTAAAATGCTTAAAAAGAGACAAAATTTTGAATTAAGCCACCCTCCAACTCGGAGTCGCCACATGTCCCATTATTCTAGAATGTCAGTTCTAGTGCGCGTGCGTCCACAATTTCTCATGTGAGCTCGGCGCTCCGGCTAGCCGAACCCGCCACGTGGAACGCACAACTCTACTACCTCTCCCCTCAGGCCGCGTGTCCAACCATGTCAGTAGAGGGGCCCACGCTGCTGCTGGAGCCAAAGGATATGAAGAGAAAAGGAGGGGGGGGGGGGGGGGGGGGGGGGGGGGGGGGGGGGGAATGAAGAAGAAAAAGAAAAAAATATATAAAATAGAAAACAGCAAAAAAATAGTAGAGTAGGATTTTTAGATTTAGGATTTTAGTTTTATTTTCAATTTTAAGGTTTTATTTTCAACGAAATTTCAAGGGAAAAAAGCATTTGAAGAGCAAAAGGAGTAGATGGAAATTAGGAGAAATTCTTGAAAATTTGTAGAAACAATTATGGATTTTTCCTTCATTTTTCTTATCTCTTTTATTTTTGTAATTTTTTATGTTTTAACCATTGATTTGCTTATTTTTAATTTTAATTTCAGTTATTGTTATTGAGTAGTTTTTAGCCCCTCTGTCCTCCATTGCAATAAGTTTCAGAAAGTCCCAAAATTTACAAATCGAGTAAGATGTATTCAACTATAATTTTTCTTGGAATTCTTTATTTTTCATAGAAATTTCAACAAGTTTTCAAATGAGAGTTGTTGCCTAAAGTGTATGTATTTGAGAAATTCTAATTTTTTGGTTGCTTGGATCGATGAAATTCTGCATATCATTATTTCTAATTATTTATGTAAAGAATATCTGGTGTAGGATGAAGTTTTGTTTAATTTTCTGGATTAATCTCTAAATCTGATGATTTTCTTATTTTCTTATTGAACTTGATATAACATGAGTAATGGGAGATTTTTTTTTTTTTTTTTATCCCTTTTGCTAATTGGAGAGTTTACGACTCAACCTTTTTTTCTTATATATATGCTTCTGTCTCTCTCCCATTTTTTTTTATTTATTTATTTTTTTTTTGCTATCCAAAACTTTTTCCAATTCACTTTTTCAAAAATTTGGCTGGTTGACTCTGCCCCTTAGTTCTTTTTATTATTATTATTTTTTTTTTATCATTTTTTTTATACCAAAGAATGCTAAAAATAGTTGTTGTATCTCTCCTACCTCCGTGTCTTTCCTTTTTCCTAAAATATATACGAGCTTTTTATTTTATTTTATTTTATTTTATTTTATTTTATCTTCCTTTCAACCTTTCTTCTTTATGCAAATCTTATTAGCTTAAGAGAGCCCTTACTCATAGTTATGTGCTTGTTTTGCAGATAGGTTTGAGATTGAAGCCAGTCTTGCTCTCAAGTTAAGATATTTGATTTTATCACAAAAGAGGTATTTTGCTTTAATTTTGCCAACGTAGCATAGAGTTTAGGCAATCATATTTGATTGATAGGCCTGAGAACTGAATTGATATTTGAATCCATCTATAGTTTGACAGATCTGCGCATTATTTCTATATATTCACTTTCTTTGTAGCATCACGCTCTTGTTTTCCATCCACGCATTACAAGTCCTCTGTGTCAACAATTTAGTTGTTTCCTATCTTTGGTTTTGATGTAATATTGTAGTATATGCCATTGGAGAAAAATAATAAATAGAAAGCTTGATTCTTCTTTGTTCCACCTTTGCTCGAAGTAAACTAATAACATCTTGTAGATCATGTTTTAACTGGTAACATCTATATTACACTTCTTATAAATAATTTTTTGTTTTCATTATTAGTTCATGTCAATCTCGGATGAATGATATGACGAGTATATATAAATTTCTGACTTTATTTATTAGTTTATATCAATCTCGGATGAATGACATGATAAGTATAGACGAAATTATGACTTTATTAAGGAGGACAGTTGTCCTAATGGATGTCTACCTCCAATTAAGTGGAGTAACATTTGCCGTGGCTGCTGCGTCAGGGCTTTGGTATTTTTTTTTTTTTTTTTTTTTGAAAAGTAAAGTTTTGTTGATTCAACCTCACTTTTTCTTTTCTTTTATTTTTTTTATTCATTTTTTTCCTTGTCCTAACAAAATTATTGGAATTGCAAAGCACATTGACGACATCGGAATTCATTAATTACCACCAAAAGCTCAGATGTCAAAAGGAAAATTTCATTGGAGTAGCAAAGGTTAGTATGTAACTTAAATTCTTCTTTTGTTTTCTTTTTTCCATGAGCTTCAATATAACTTAAATGTAGGACCTTGTATTTGGTTCCAATATTTTTGTTTACCAATTTTTTCGATGATGAATGTTTGAAATACTTTCACCTTTTAAAGATAATAGTACGAATTAACGTGATTATTTTAAGTAACAGGTTTCAAGTTACATATCCTTAGAAATTTCAGGTGTAAAATTTCAATTGGCGCACTAACCTTTTATTTGTAAAGAATAGGAAGAAATGAAACCAACTTTTGAAAGTTTATGAAAACAAGACAGCATAGTATAGAGCTGATTGAAAACAACTTTATAAAAAATTGAAGAAAATTCATGCATTTGCATCTATTAGTATTATATTGAAATTTTTTATAAGTAGTTTAGTTTGATTTGCAACCATATGAACTATTCTTAGAAAACAAGACTATTGAAATGAAAGGTATTAATTTTGTGATGTTTTGTTTTGTTTTGTTTTTTTTTTTTTTTTTTGAACTAAGGATGGTTAAGAGATTCGAATTTTACATCTCATGCTGAAGTCAAATGTGATATTACCATACAGTTATGTGCTACTTCAAGTTGCAAAATTTTTTTTGTTATTATTTTGCTTATTATTTAATGTAAAATCATGAATTTAATTACACGTAAGAACTCCACACATGTTTAATAGGCATTTTTATTGTCTTATAACTTGAGCAATTACAAAAAATTTCATGACATTTTTCCATTAAATGTCTTAAAATATACCTTTCAATGACATTTTTCTGTTTAATGTCATCAAATGATCTCTTCTACGACATTTAAAAATAAAATGTCGTCTTAAAGATATTTTGATTACATTTTCAAAAAAATGCCATAAATTTTTTGTCGTTAAAAGCACTTTTTGTTGTAAACCCCCCCCCCCCCCCCTCTTTCTCTTCCACGAACATTTTTGTATTTTCATTCTTTTTTTAATAAAACAATATGGGTTAGGTAACTGAAAAAGATGCTAAAGAGATGTCGATCTAGTTGAGATATCTAGATACACTTGTTGATATCTATCACTATCATATACATAAATATGTACTTATATACCAAATTTTCTAGTCCTTTTCTCAGGTAAACATACGATAATGCTCAAGCTAGAACCTAAAGTGCTTGAAAAGTTAAGGGTACTTTTGTCTGCAAATTATGTAGCCCATTTGACAGAATACAAGTGTGCAATAAGTGCTAAGCACATTTATATATGTGATATATATATATATATTGGAATGAGAGTCATATTACATAGTGTTGTATATATTGGAGTCGTGTGGCTAGCTTGAAATTATTACAACCTATAGCTTTTGTGAAACAGGTCCATACAAACCATAATGGCCTTATCTCTTAGTTGCTCAGACTGATAATTTCAATTTGAATATATTATAATATTTTGTTAGGTCACGGAAAATGATGAGGTGTAAAACAACTTAGTTTTAGTGGCATTTTTTAGGTGCTTTTTTGTGGCCCTATAGTGATGAATATTATATGTATATTAGTGTGTGTGTGTGTATATATGTATATATACACATGTAAGTGTGGGTTTCTACGTTGGTGCAGTTATTGAAAATCCCGGCACCGTGTCAGAAAATTTGCTTGCAATTACACGTGGCACAAAAAGTAAGAGTATAGAAGGGTAACCTGCTAGGCAGATAAAGGAAATTAAAAACTAAATAAATATGGAGACCCACATAACAATTTTAAAAATGGTGAAATAAATGAGAAAAAATTAAAAAATTTATACTGATGTTTGTTTTTCAATTTTGATTAGAGAGCCATATTGGTTTTGGAGGCTCCAAAAAGCTCACATTTTGGTTGCTTGATTTGAAGGGCCGTTGAGTAGTCAAAAAAGGGGAAAAAGTAAATAAATGAAAGGGAAAAACAAAAGAAGTCGAGCATAAATCAGTGAAATCTCCTCCGATTACTCTTGCATTTTGATCATTGTAGGTTATTTGGGTGCCTGTGCTTTTGGAAATTTAACTAATTTGAATGCTTTGATGAGTTTTATGTTGGTTAGTCTAGTAAAACATAGATTGTGAGGCATATTAATGTTGGTTGGGCTGCTGTGGGTAGCTGACAGAACGAGATTGAGTCCGTGAGACAGACAGAAAGAAAGAAACAAGAAGATGTCTCAGATCTAGGTATTTGCCTTTAGCAAAAAGGAAAAAAAAAAAAAAAAAAAAAAATCTAGGTACAGCCGACGATCGCAAAACATATTTAACAATCACAAAACTTATTAATGATCCCAAATTAGAGAATAATGATCCCAAGTTAAAGCATGATTGTTAATTGAAAAAAAAAAAAAAAAAAAACATACATTCCTATAACTATCCAAGAAGACACTCGAAACTGGAAGGATAAACAAACCCACTCGGAATGAAAGAAGATGAAAAATGTGGTAAATTTTAAGACAAAGGTTACAATTTATACGATAACCACCAATGTTTAACGAATAATTTGCAAATTTTAATCATTTACTTACAAACTTTACGCAGAAAATTGCCGTAATTTATGATGAGCTTAATAAATTTACGATAAACAAAATTAAGATAAGAAAAATTACAAACGGTTAACGATAATTGCATAAACATACAAATAGTTGAATTTTTTTTTTTCCCTTTATTTCTTGTTCTTTCTCTTTCTTTTCCAGAACTACTGAGACATCTTACACACTTCTTTCTTTCTCTTTCGTATTTTTATTTTTTACAAAAAGATCTTTTATGTTTCTCTCCATATTCCATCACTCTCACTCTCTCTCTAATTTCTATAGTATGCTTCTTTTTGGGGGAAAAAAAAAAAATTCTTAAAAAATTAGAAAGGCATTGTTTATCTCTTTTTCTCTCTAAATGCTTTAACAGCCCCTTTTTCTCAGTCTACAAAAACTTAGAGAGAAGCACAATGAGATAGAATAGAAGAATCATCTGGAAACGGAGGAGCTTCTCCATCTCCGTCTCCATTGCCATCGTTGCTACTCCGCTACAGGTATGGGCTGTCGATGCCCGGCGTCCGCTGCGATCAGATTCGCAATGGAGGCGAATAATCAATATTTTGTTTGATTAGTTATGCCCATGGTGCCACATTGCAACAAAAATCTTCGTGGTATAAAGTTGGAGACCAAAGTTAAGAGTATAAAAGATGTTGAGAATGGAGGGTAGTTTTCCATTGTTAATTTTTTCATTTTTTTTTAAAAATTCACAGTCCTACATTTAACTTGTTTTTTCTGTGTTATTAAGCTATCTTTCCCAGCAACATGGAGAAGAAAAAGAAATCATGGACGAGAGACAAGCAAGAGAAGTGACAATAGTAAAATGGGACCCACATGATAAGTTTGTTTAAAAGAAAAAGAAAAAAGAAAACTAGTCGGATGATACAAGTGAGATGGATGAATTGATGTATGGATTGAAATGGTCAAAAATAAGTTCAACAGGTAATAGGTAATAAATCATTTTCCGCATGGCAGCTCATGAGGAGATCTCCTAATCCAACGGTTTAAAAAAACGAATTCTCGCACCATAGCTGGAAAGCAACACGGCACCACCCTAAGAGGCCCCGATGCGTGTGCGTTTATAGATATATATATATATATATATATATCATATCTCTCTCTTTGTGCCCCTTGGATATTCAAAATTCCTTCGTGAAAGAATCCACAAATTTATTTATTTATTTATTTATTTTTTATGTTATCTAAAACAAGAAATATGGATTATTATACAAATGTCTAAAGATGTTGAGATTTTGATCGATCTAATTGTAGTACTTTCCGATTATAGATTATTGATTGATTGCAAATCTTGGTGTACATTAGCTGCAGACAGATCATAGATTGGTAGGAGAGCATGATTTTAGGAAATCGATCTATGTATACTAATTGTATGTTTTCCAATACAGTATGAATGAGAAAACAACACACTATTCCTCTTATTTTTGGTTCGCACCAGAGCCATCTCTGAAAAAATAAAAAATAAAAAATAAAAAATAAAAATCCTGAAACCGGAAACATACCCATCGAAAAAAAACAAAACCCATAATCCTGAAACTAGAAAAAACATACCTACCGGAAAACATAAACCCAAACCCACAAAATCTGCAAATCTACACGATCGCTCATAAATATCTCCGCGAAACCCACAAAACTAGACCCGCCATTCATATCTTCATGGAACAAATGATGAAAATATTGGCGGTCCAATTTTACAAAAATTTCAGAGATATTATTGTCATCGATGGAAATATTGAAAAAAATTACAAAAGTATGAAAATTTGCTTTAAAATAAATATAAATCATTTTAGGAAAGTACAAAGATTAAAAAGATAGATAAATACATAAATATTACATATGAAACATATTATATTTTACATAATATAATAATAAAGGAAATCCTATATGAGGTTCAAATATGGCTGGGATGTTATCATAATTTAAACAATATTAATGTCATGATATGTTATTTGAATATTGTTATATATAATTGAGAACATGCTATGTAGGTTTATTGATCTCTTCTCAATCTATTTTTATCAAATGAAAATTGTGTAAAGTTTTTGGAAGTTTAGGAGAATATATATAAATATTCTCTGAGTTTTAATGTCTAGCATTTTATTTTCATTTTTTTCTCTCTATTTTTTTTGTAACATAATGATAATATGTTAGTTAATCTTTTCATCATAGAAAGAAGTTAATTATAATATGCTCAAAAAGATAATAATAAATAATATAAATATAAAATTTCAGAAATTTCCACCAAAATTTTTGATATTTTGTAAAAATTATAATACATTTTATCAATATTAATTTTTTTACCGATATTTTCTAATATTTCACAGATATATTTACGGAAAAAATATAACACCTAAAAGATATTTTAGTACCTTCAGACATGAAAATTTCAGTTGAAATTTCCGAAATATCATGAATATTTACAACCATGTACGAAACCCATGAAGTCATACCTGCCAATCAGCCGTTCGGCCATGCTACTTCAGCCATTCAGACGCGCTGCTTCAGTCGTTCAGACACTCCGCTTCAGTTGTTTAGACTCGCCGCTTCAGTTGTTCAGACTCGCTGCTTCAGCCGTTCAGACGCTCCGCTTCAGCCGCTGCCTCAGATCGCACCCATGACTGTCGCCGTTGTTCACTGTCGGACACCAAGCGTTCACCGTTGCACCATTGATCGACGCTCACCACCGTGCCACCGCTCATTCGTCGTCGTTCGCCTCGCGCCGTCATCGTTCGCCCCTGGTCATCGTCGCTCGCCGCCACTCACCGCGTGGTCTCTTAAGGAGATATTGGTTGATAAAGCAGAACGAAGTTGTAGGCTTGTAGCAGGACGTGTTTTACAAAAAAAAAAAAAAAAACCAAAAAACCAAAAAACAAAAACAAAAACAAAAACAAAACAAAACAAAACAAAAACAAAAACAAAACAAAAAAACAAAAAAAAAAACAAAACAAAACAAAAAAAAAAAAAAAAAACCAAAAACAAAACAAAACATAAAACAAAATAAAAAACAAAAGACAAAGAAACAAAAACAAAAACAAAAAAGGGGAAGAGATTAAAAAAAAATGATGGTGAGTGAAAAAAATCTTGAATTCTTTGGCATAAAATCAATTCTCACTTGCCATTCATGAAATCATAAATGTACCCATTGTCATCGTATTAGTCATAGGGAAAGTTGATGCTTTGAAGTTGTGGGATATCCAGAGTGGTGGGATCACAGTCGGAGTCACAGAGGCGGAATTCAAGGAAGACATTTTTTTGATGCTAAACTTGAAGCATACACAGAGAATGATGGTGCTGAAAAGGGCTTGGCTTTGGTAGCAGCAGCAAACAATGGTGATAAGGTTTAGAATATGTCTGCACCTATTTCTAATAGTACATGGATAATTGATTCTGGTGCTACAGATCATATGATTTATGATTTTAGACAGGTCTCATCTCTTAAACCATCATCACAGAAATTCGTTTGTACTGCCAATGGTACCTCTACCCCAGTTATTGGGGAAGGGTCTTTGTCACTCTCTGATAATTTGAGTTTAGATTCCGTATTTTTAGTTGTTCCCTCTTTAGATACTTTTTGTCAGTTTCTCAAATCACTACAGCCTTATCTTGTGTTAAAAATTTTTGGCTTGAGTTTTATGTGTTTAAGCACATCCGAACAAGACAAATGATTGGATATGGTATTAAGTGAGGGAAGCTGTATTATTCGGACTTGGCATCAAAGAGTTCAAACAAGTTACGACAAGGTTTGACATTGGATGGCTTTGAGGGGGAGAAGAAAGAGTCGAAGACTTGGTTGTGGCATCGACGCTTGGGACATGCTTCCTTTGGTTACTTGAAAAAGCTCTTCCCGAGTTTGTTTGCAAAACTTGATTCTTGTTTCCGTTGCGAGGTTTGTGAATTGTCAAAGAGACATCGTGTTTCATTTTCATTAGTTTTGCATTGGGGCCCAGCCCCCATTATGGCTATACATTCTAATGTTTGGGGCTACTATAGGTAGATCACTTTGGTTTGTTACTTTTATTGACGATTGTATTAGAATGACTTGGTTGTGCTTGATGAAGTCAAAAGGTGAAGTGAACTCCTTATTTCAAAAATTTTATAAAATTATTCGTACTCAGTACAATGCACATATTCAGGTTCTTCGTAGTGACAACAATGGAGAATATCAGAGTTCTGAACTTCAGCAATGTTTGGAAGCACATGGAACTATTCATCAAACTACTTGTTCCAACACACCTCAGAAGAACAAGGTCACTAAGCATAAGAATCAACACTTACTGGTAGTTGATCGTGCTTCATTGATAGAAGCTTACATGCCATTATTCTGTTAGGAAGAAGCGCTTATAATTACCTTTGCAGCATGTTTAATCAAACGCGTATCCTCAAGCTCTATTGACTTTCAGACACCATTCCAAGCTCTTGCTAAAGCTATTTATGCCTCGACTATTCCAAATTTACCTCCGTATGTCTTTGGTTGTCTATCATTTGTACACCTCCGTAAGTGTCAACGCAACAAGTTGACTCCTCAAGCAGTGAGATGTGTTTTTCTTGGATATGCTATGCATCAAAAGGTATACAGATGCTATCATCCCCCAACTCAATGAGTGTTTTATCACAATGGATGCGGCTATTCATGAAGACTTAATGTATCTTTCCTTTGAGCCTAAACTTCAGTGGGAGTCCCATCAAGAAACTTAGACTCTGGATTATGTTTTTTTATGAGTATGATTATCACATTTTTGAGGAAGGGGAGTCTTCTGGATCAGTTAATCAGGAAGTTAAGTGGTACAAACTTGGATTTTAGTGGTGACGACTCACAAGTTGGACCAGTCAATCAAGAAGTGGGTGAATTGGATCAAAGTGGTGATGAACACTTAGAAACTGAAGGAGTGGTAGAAACTGAAGATATGATTCCAGCTCCATCACCAATCAAACCATTGGAGTCTAAGCTTCTTATTGACATACAAAACCAATCGTTTGTCAAGGATGTTTCAAATTTAGTATCTGAACCATCCAGAAAACAGTGGATTCAAAACTTTTGTTCAATTTTTGGTGTCCTAAATGGTGTTTAACCAGTAATATTACGTCACGTCATGTTAAAAAGTTTGAAATACTTTATAAGTAATTTTTTATTTTTAATTTTAAAAACTAACTTCTTCAATGACATGTCAAAATATAATTAGCTAGACACTATTTTTGACACCAAAATTGGACAGAGGATGTTGATCCGAAAATAGCTACTACAAGGTCACACTAGATGTATTCCTAAACCCACATATGAGCCTGAACTTTCTAGTAAAATTAAATATCCTATGAGTCATTATGTGTTTAGCCACCACTGTCAGAATCAAATAAGTCATTCGTAAATCAATTCTTATATGTGGATGACATGGTGTGCAGGAAGAATAACATATGAATGGCGTGCAGGAAGAACAACATTCTTGACATGTGTAGCTATTTCTTACAGTGTGCAGGAAGCCTTAGCTGACCCAAAGTGGAAAGTTGTTATGAACGAGGAGATGAAATTCTTATAAAAAATGAAACTTGAGAACTCGTTGGCTGCCCACCAGGAAAGAAGCCCGTTGGATGTCGATGGATTTACACTATGAAGTATAAAGTCAATGGCACAATTGAACGCCTTAAACCAAGATTGGTGGCGAAAGGATGCACTCAAACCTATGGGATCAACTACATAGAGACATTTGAACCTGTGGCTAAAATCAACACAGTTTGAGTATTGTTGTCTTTGGCTGCAAATTTGGATTAGCCGCTGGAACAATTCGATTTAAAGAATGCCTTTCTGCATGGTGAATTGTTTGAAAAAATCTACATGGATCTTCCACCAGGATGTATGGCACTAGAAAGGCATGGTCAGAAGGTTTGCATATTGAAGAAGTCATTGTACGGATTGAAATAGTCTCCAAGAGCATGGTTTGGAAGATTTACAAAGTCAATGATAACTTTTGGCTACCAACAGAGAAATTTAGACCATGCTTTATTCCTAAAAAAGCAACATGGAAAGATCATTGAACTTGTTGTTGTATATGTGGATGACATGGTGGTTACATAAAATGATCCAGAATAAATAAAGATCTACAAGATTACTTGTCTAGAGAATTTGAAATGAAATATCTATGTCTTCTAAATATTTCCTTGGGATCGAAGTTTCTCGATCACATGTAGAATCTTTATTATTATTATATTTTTTGATAACTATGCAGGAATCTTTCTATCTCAAAGAAAATATGCCTTAGGTCTTTTACATAAAAATGGAATGTCAGAATGCCAGCCAATCGATACACCAATAGAAGAAGGCATGAAATTATGTGTTGAGCCCAATACCTTGCGGATAAAGGGAGATACCAAAGACTTGTTAGGAGATTGATGTACTTAGCTCACACAAGGCTAGATCTTGCTTATGCATTGAGTGTTGTCAACCAATATATGCATAATCCTTGAGAACAACATATGAATGTAGTCATGTGCATTTTGAGGTATCTAAAGTCTACTCTTGAAAAGGGAATTTTATTCACAAAAAACGCAAATTGTCAAAGCATAAATGTGTACACTGATGCTGACTGGGCTGGAGCAATAGATGATAGACGATCAACTTCAGGTCACTTTACCTTTGTAGGTGGCAATCTTGTTACATGAAGAAGCAAGAAACAAAATGTTATTGCACGCTCAAGCACAAAAGTTGAATTCAGAGGAATGACACTTTGACTTTGTGAAGCATTATGGTTAAGGATTCTCTTTCAAGATTTGGGTTATCCATCGAGGCAACTGATTAGGCTGTATTGTGACACTTATACTGCATATGATATTGCCCATAATCTAACTCAACATGATCGTACGAAGCATGTCAAGGTAGACATATTCTTCATTAAAGAGAAGTTACATGGGAAAATTTTAGATTTGCCTAAGCTTCGATCAGAGGATCAGTTAATTGATATTCTCACAAAAGTAGTCTCAATTGCATGTTCTCAAATTTTTTGAACAAGTTGGGCATGTGTGATATTTAACTTGAGGGGGAGTGCTGGGATTTTTTTGATTGATCTAATCGTAATACTTTCTGATTATAGATTATTGATTGATTGCAAACCTTGATGTACATTTGCTGTAGACAAATCGTATATTGGTAGTAGAGCTTGATTTTAGGAAATTCATCTCTATATATTGATTGTATGTTCTTCATTACAGTATGAATGAGAAAACAACAAGCCATTCCTCTTATTTTAGGTAAAGATAACTCCAAAAGCCAAAGTAGAAAGGGGAAAAGAAGGAGGGAGGGGTGGGGAGGGGAAGAAAGCAAATTAAAGAAAAGCTAGACAACCCAAAACCAATAATTAGATTGTGTGTTTATATGGAGACACAAATTAATTAGTGCTGTATGTATAGAATAATTAAAATGAGATTATAGTCATGATCTGAAAAAGGGAACAAAAATTAATGAAGTAACTAGGCGTCATAGGATCAGTTTGTGTTAAATAAATACCACATATATATGGACCCATTCGGCATTACTGCACTGATAAAACAATTAAATTAGTTGCTCAAATAAATACTACACACATCTTAGTTTTGAAGTTGCTATGAATAGTAGAAGCATGAATATTGTAGAGATGACATATCCTATAATCACTTATAAAAATTAGGCTATTTCTAACTATATTTATATTTGGCTTTTTTATTCCTTATATACATTTAATCAAATATTCATATCTTTTTAGATTGAAAATTCTAAACTCGAAAAGGTAAGGCAAGAGTTCAAGCAATTGTTTAAGTTTTTTGCGACTTTAATTCTGTTGTAGTTGTGAATAAAGTAATAAATTCTTGTGCTTCTCAAATCTTATTACTTTTAGATCATCTCCAATATGCCAATGCCAATACTATATTTGTTACTTAAAAACTTGAAAAATAACATTATTTTATGTTTTATTCCAAATTGTAATGTTTTTTTTTCCTTACTTTCCATCATTATTAGACTTTGAAACTAGTCAAAGTAAATTTTTAATATTTAAGTAATTTAAAAATGAGAATATTTTAATGAATTAATAAAAAAGTCAAAACACCAGTCAATAATAAATAGATGTTAAATTTTGATATTAGCTATATTTGATAGTTAATTAGCCATCAAATTTATCATGTGATAAATTTGACATCAAATATAACATTTTATTGGAGAGCATAAATTTTTTCTTTTAAATTTATCCAAAATGTCAAAATATAAATTTTTAGGAGATCAATACATGCGTTATATATATATCTGAGCAAAAAAATAAAATAAAATAAAATAAATAAATAATAAAAAACGGATATCAATATATACCTTCATGAGCAAATAAAATTTAGCACTCCATGCATCAATCCATTTGACAAAATTAGCAAGTTTAATATTATCATTAATTACCTAATTAATTGCTGTAGAATAATGTTTAAACACGAAATCCCCAACGTACGGCAATCTCAAATTGGTAATTGTAACTATCAAAGTTAGGTATCGTACGGCCAGTTGTATTAAATAAATATTATATTTGTCGCTGTAGTGCAAACAAAAGTTGATCTGTTTTTCTTTTCCTAATCTGCTCATGCAATATTCGGACCAAAATTTCTGATTGGATATCTGACTCATTGTCCAATTTTTTATAATAAGGACCTATTTTTGTCATCTTTTCTTTTCCTCCAATCAACTTTCCAAAGTTCGCGACGATAATTACGCCTACCTTGAACGCGTATAACCAAGCGTTTTGGTCAGAAAAGATAATCAGCTACAAAATTTCCACATGCACTTCAATATCCTTTATTAGTGTGCGTGTATATATATAATGTCTTATATACAGTATCACATATCACGTAGCATTCTTAATTTTTTATTTAAGAACTTATAATAATTAATTGATTTACATTTAATTTAGAATTTTATCACATGATAGCATTTAGATTTGGTGTAAATGACAAGTAGTATGGGAAAAAAAATATTATATTTAAATCACCTGATTGGTATAATATGATACTAGTTATGCTATAAATGACACATGAGAGGAATGCTGAGTAAGGGCCTCTCCATGTTCATATATATAAATATATATATTTATCTTTATATGCTCTTGACAATATTTCACAAAGTGGAAAATAAATAATGTCCTTCTACATCAAATACTCCTAGTGACTTCTCCACCCATAATATACGTGTGTACTTCAAATGAACTGCTAATCAAACTTGGAAAATCCACAAGAATATGATACAAGTAAATCTAATAATATATGTATATATATTATATGAGTATATTCTTTATATATATATATATATATATTTATGTATGTATCTGTCTGTGTATATTATGCACTCATATATATATATATATATAAAGAAAAATGTTAAGGATATCAACTCTAATCTTAACTTTTAAGAACCAATATATGTGGTATATAAGTTGTCCGTTATTTATTGATAAGTGTTTAAAATATTGTCAAATTAATTGTTTGTATTTACTAATAAAAGTATGATACATGAGTGTGTGTATTAGTATGTACGCATCATAATATGAGGTTGGGCTAAATCCAAGTTTTTCACGCTTAGTCCTGTAGCATCATGGAAAGAGATGTGATCAGTCCACCATAAGTGGGTGACATCCATTTAATGATGATCATAATTGATTCTCCAATTGGATAAAACCGGATAATTTTATCTTGTCTACCATTTAATGTAAGGTTTAACGTAAAAAAAAATTTATATCATTAAGACCCTTTTGTAATTAAGACAAATTTAGAAGCGCTAAGAAAAGATAATGATTTTTTTGGTTCATAATAAGATAATTGGTGCAAACCATCATCATCATATCATTTTGAAATTAGAATCTAATTGGAGAGTTTTAAACTTTTTAGACGATAAGGCTTGGAATTTAGGTTAAGTATGCGGCTACGTACGAATTGCAACTAAGTTATTGCATTCCAAATAATAGCACGATGAAAAAATTCATATTGCATATGGCCTATGACATTGTTAGTGATAAAAAAGAAGGATACGTTGCGGTGTGGTGGGGGATTTTTTTTAAAGGAATTTACGCGACATATGTCTCCTTCGATGTTCGAGATGTTAGGGGTATATTTGGAGACTTTGGAGTAATAATTCATATCCAAAAAATTCTAACTCTTTTTTTTTTTGAAAAGTAAATAAAAATTTTGACTAATTTTTGAAGAAAAAAAAAAAAAATTTCAAACTCAAAGAACTCAATTCCAACTCATGTACCAAGCGCATGCTTGATTTCCTATCAAGATCAGATCTCGAAATAACTCAGAGGGCTTTGATGTTGATAATATTGAATTTTGATAGGTACCACAAGATACATATTGACAGTGATTGCAGATATAACCTAGTGATAATATCACACCTTGACCTAAAGATATAAAATTTGAATCCTCCTAATTCAATTTAAAAAAAAAAAAAAAAAAAGAGAGAGAAAGGATACATATTGACACATGTATATCGTAATGATCAATCCTCGAAAAACTAAATTGAAACTTGAAAGAACCTTCAAAATAACATTGACTCAAATATATAACTTGAAGGTTGACCATAAATATTTTGATCGGTGCGGATCAAAAGTCAAAAGTGCTTTCGAGAGGAATAAATCTAAGGGGCACCAGAGGTGCCCTCACCTAAAGTTGTTTTGTTTTTTTATTTAGTAAGATAGACTCCACCTTTTACCAAATTGCAAGCCATATATCAGATGGTGTAAGATAGGTGTCTCCTAACTTTACTCTTTCGAGAATGTCTTTAGATCAAAATTATTACTGTATTCGAAGTTAATTAAAACATGACACCTATCGATATTCTAGAAATTAAACAAGAAATTTCCTTAATCATTGCATAAAGAAATTCCCACATAAATTTCACCACAAAGTTGTTTTGTTTTTTTAATTAGTAAGATGGGCCCCATTTTTTACTAAATAGTAAGCCATATATTAGATGGTGTAAGATACCAGACGAGTCTCTTAGCTTTACTCTTTTGAGAGTGTCTTTAGATCAAAATTATTACTATACTCGAAGTTAATTGAAACATGACACCTATCAATAATTTAGAAATTAAACAAAAATTTCCTTAATCATTACATAAAGAAATTCCCACATAAATATTCAAAATCCAAATTAAATGGTTACGTGAATCAATCAGAAGGATCCTTCTAATTGATCACTTTTGTTATAAATTATGAACAATTGGTTTCTCATTTCTCACTACCGTTTACTGATCTCTTACAAAAGCTCCATTGTTCTCTACACTCTCTAATTATGATTTTTGTTAGAATTTAGCATCGAAGTGCCTTTTGCAAGTACATTCCTGGTGCCCTGTCAAGGTGAAGGAACACATAGATGTTGATGTTATGAGTTTTACACAAAATAATTGTATATTTAGCTTAACAATAATTATACACCTATCTCTGCTATATTTTTAGGTAAAAATTATCGAATTCATGTTAACAATAATAAAAAAAAAAGAGTTAAGCGGATTTTTACGAAATTCATTCATTAGGGTTCAAGTACCTTCTCCATTGTTATTATCGCTTACTGCGACCTTAGCTTAATAATAATTCTACACCTACTTCTAATTTACTTTTAGATTAAATGTTCACCTTCATGTTTAAAAAAAAAAAAGAAAAAAAGGTTTGGCGGGATTTTACCAAATCCATTCATTATGGTTCATGTACCTTCTCCATTATTAGTACATCGATCTTAGCACTTACTGGCGACCAAAGTAAATATGAAAAGCATATTTTGAAGGAATATAAGTTGTGGCTCACCCAATATATACCTTTTTTTCTTTCCATATATATAATTATTTGCTCCTAGGGGGCTCTTAGGAACTTATTCTACAAACAAGTGCTACACAGTACTATTCTCTGCTCGACTAAGCGTAATGATTTATGGGAGATAGCATCGGTATAAAATGTAGCGTTGATTTCTCTTCAACACACAATTCACAAACAAACAAACCATAAAAAAAATAAATAAATAAAATAAAATAAATAAAAAAACGCGGTTTCCTCTCATGTTCATTTGGTTGAAATTTCATTCAAAGCTAGCTAGCCAAATGCTTTTTATCTCTCTCATTTTGTTCTGTTAATCTTCCCTTTGACGGGGGAAAAAATGTATATCCCTTCTAAATATTGTGCCGATTCTTGGACAAATAAGGCCTTCTTAATTAAGCAAATCATATGCCTTCTAGTTGTACACACACACATATGTAATACGTATGTAATAAAATTATACGAGCTTCATTATTATTAAAAAAGAAAGTGTTGGAAAATCATTATTTTGTCCCTCTTTTATTTTATTTTATTTTTTTAAATCGCAGACAAGGCAAATTTTAGCTTCGTTAGTGCTCCATTTGAATGCATTTATAACTATAGTTCTAACCTTACCAAAATACATAAATAAATAAACAAACTATAATTTCTCCAATACAATGCTAAATTGTTGTGTCGATAACAAATTTTGGTATTTGGACTAAAAAGTACCTTATAATAAATTGTTAATCTTTAATATTAAATCTGTCATATGCTAAACTTTGTGACAAATTTATTGCAAGGTATAGCCAATGCCATCAAAGAAAGGCATTGGAGATGTATCATGTATTGGCTTTAAAAAATCCATAAAAGAAAGAAAGAGATCATGATACACAATTAAAGTACTTTTATGTTGTTGTTGGGACAAAAGGTAAAGGACAGATACGAGGATGTCAATTAGGAGAAAGAATTCAACATGATAGTAGAAAATATTCAATAAAATGACAGATTTTAGATTACAGTTTTGTAAAAGCCGTCGTCTAAAGTTCGGCCAAAAATGCGCCAGGTACATAAACAATATGCTATATATAAGCAAAAGAGTGGAGATAGAAAAACAAAATAAAATAGCAACTTAATGTAGTTTAGCAAATCATGTTTATGAAAACCAGCAAATAATGATCGTTACTCCTTAACCACCTACAAGTGCCTCATAGGTCGAATTGATTATTATATATAATTATTACTTGTGTTTGACAAGGTACAAAGGGATTTGAATAGATCTTTTGATTAATTTGATAATAGGTCATTAGATTATGGAAACCTAACTATGTACACAAAATAATTCCTGGAAAATCTAATTACTGTTATCTAGGAGGTCCATTATAGTAATTTCCTAGGGAAGGTGGAAGACTTATTTTGCAATCCTGATGTCACAAACACAATATTTGACATTGTCAACATTCAACTACCTTTTGTCACATTACACACTATCGAAAAAAAAAAAAAGTCTTATTCCTAACAAGGAATTTATTAAAATGACAACATTAAAAAGTAAAATTAAGAAAATGAAATATTTTAATTTTACACTGAGCGTCTTGTAAAACGCATATTGTATAAGGATGCGTTTGGTTTCAAAGTCCAAACTTAAAATTTTCATTTTATTTTTGTCAACAAAAATTATAAAAATAACTAATTTTTGACCAATTTATCAAGTTCAACCTAAAATTTTCATTTAAAACTGATGTACCAAACGCACACCAAAGTTATTTTGTAAAATAAAGTTTTTAAAAGGACATTATGCGGATAAAATTTCAAATAATTAAGCTATTTTTAGAAAGCACTCTTAACTAAAAGAATCTCCCCACTAACTTGGACTTCTATATCATCCAAATACGTGAGCAGTGAGATAGCTACATATACATTATATAGTATATATGAGCATTTTGTGAATACAACGTCAAGTGGACTCATTTATTTGTTATTCTCCAGCTGATTAACAATCAAACATATTTTTTTGTTAATCTCCAGCAAAATCTGCACCCGCCACTTCACCCTATTTAAGCATTTTTTCTTTTTAAATTTTCTTGATTAATCAGCCCTATTTAAGCTTGAACACCCCATAAAATTACAAGTCCTTCTCCCTATAAAAGGAATGCAAAAAATATTTCAATTTGCTTACAAGTACTTCTACACATAAAATTACAAACCACAAAAAATGCCAATCTCCATAGCACTAGCCAAGGACCAATCCCACCGGGCATTGTGGCGCGTCCGCCTAGGCGCCGCCCTGCGGACCGCCTTGGCATGCACCATGGTGGGTTGCACCACCCTCTATGGCCCGAAGCCTATCCGGGGTTTGTTATCCTACCCAGCCTTTACCTACGTCACCACAATCTTAATAGTCTCGGACGCGACACTTGGCGATGCTATGAGAGGGTTCTGGCAAGTGGCCTACGCGACGGTCCAGGTGGTGGTGCCGTCCATGCTGAGCCTGTGGCTGATCGGGCCCGCTAGGGTTACGAAGGAGGTAGCAGCGGTGGCGGTGGGGCTGAGCGCCTTCGTGGTGGCGCTGCCGGAGTCGACGCCACTGCTGTGCAAGAGGATTGCGTTTGGGCAGATTGTGATTGTGTATGTGGGGAGTGTTGTGCATGGCTCACAAACTGGGGCTTTCATGCACCCAATTCACGTGGCTGCCAGTACTGCATTTGGTGCCTTCGCTTCTGGTTTTGCCATGTTGTTTCCTTTTCCTCGTCTCGCCTATTGCCAGGTTTCTAAATCTTCTAACTTTCTAATAATATTATATTACAATATGATTATAATTAGTTAATAGTAATTAGAATCTTTTTGGTACATAGATTAAACATAAACAGATGACACTCGTAATATTATGAAACTAATATGTATGTTAAAATTCAATAAGTTTTATATACAGTTAAGAAAAATAATTGCTTTATGCCAGCTTATTATTTACTCCTAGTAAGTAACGATTCGTAGTACATCTCCAAAAGTAAAATTAAAAAGAAGAAACTTTGAGCTATAAAATTATATTAAAGTTGCATGAATACTGCAAAAAAGGTTTTTTTCCCCCCCTATACTAGCTGCACCATATACTCCCCTAATTACTAGCATATAGTGTTTCCAATGAATAGCAAGTGAAGGAATTGACAGGATTATATCTAAGAAATATCCAAATGTTTGAAACGATAAGATTCTAAATATCTCTTGTCAATTCAGTAATTTAAACTTGTTTCCACTGATCAATTGGCCTTTGAGTCAGCCTCACTCTGTACTAGTAAGTGTGTGTGTGTGTGTGTGTGTGTGTGTGTATGCAAGAGGAGGATCACCTGGATTAAGTATATATTCTCACTATTTTGTTTTTGCTCGACAACTTGATATGCTCAATAAGATAAAATGAAAATGGAGATAACTGTTTTTGTTCAATAATAAAGATGAATCGATAACAGCATGTATTTTGGTGGAAAAGTGGAGTACAAAAAGCATATATTTGTCGAAACTCAAAACAACTAATAAATTTATGGTTTAAGACGTATAATCTAACGGTAATTTCATTCATAATTTCATAATAAGATTCAGAGTTTGAATCTCCTAATAAAAAATAGATACTATTATTATTATAATATATATATATGAGGAGCGGTTACTTATTAACATCCTCCCTATGCGACACTTCTAACTTTTTTTGTGATACGTTGTACTAATCAGTTAATTTTAATATAACATTTTTAACTAGTACCATGTGAACAGGTTCAAAATAAGAAGTTTCTATGTCACAAGGTACTAAATATAAATGATTAACTAGTTATTACAAATTTTTAAACAGAAAATTATAAATGCTAGACTCAAGACCTTTCCTATATATATATATTATACTTATTTTTAATCACCAGGACCTTTTAGGAGCCTTATATATATACACACATACATACATATATGTATGATGGTTCCTATATCCATGAGATTCATTAGACGCCGAAAAGGAATAAAACATCCTTATAAGCTGATTCCCAATAATTGTTTAATTAATTGTCCATGGACCCTCCAATGCTTCTCACAGTAGTGACATTGCCACAATAATTGTTTGATTCTCCATCACCTAATTCTCTGTTTGAACCGACTCATATAATCGCGCAGATATTTTAAATTGATCCATATGTCACCTATTTATTATTTAAAACGCTATTAATATTCAAACCACTATTTTATGGTGACCACGAATATATACAATATGAGTATTAGTTTACTTGCTTATTCATTTATCCACGGCTCCTTATTATGCGAATTTAGGTCACAAAGCTAAAAATTTTCGTTTTGTGTGTGTTATTACTTTATACCCTATTTAAGTTTAAAAATTTAATAACTCAAGTGAATATGAGTAAATTTCGTAAAGGTCGTATTACTTGTATGAATCGAGTTTAAGTCATGTCATATCGGGACCCAAAAAGGTTCTCTAAGAAATTGGCATAGAAGTAGCTTCCTTGTTCAAATTGATAGTATTTGATCACGTTTGTTCACGCTCTCTTTAAACCAGTAAATTAGCTGAATTTTTAACATGATATAAGTGATTGAAATTAAAAAGTTGTTGTTAATTGGTTGAGTTCATGACAGGTGAGAAAAGGTTGCAGGTTTTATGCTGAAAATGCTTCAAAGAGGTTGAGCCTTATCGTGGAGGCCATCTCTGCCCAAGCCACCACAGCTGCTCATGATTTGATTTCTCAAGAAAAGTGCCTTTCTAAAGCAGGAGCTAAAATTCTTAAAACTGTCCACGACAATCTGGTATGCTAACATTATGAAAAAAACTGTACGTATGACTTATCTCAATTTTCTAATTAAAAAAAAAAAAAAAAAGGATTATTTTCATCTATATTCCCTAAACTTCTCGATCACTTTCACTTTACTCCATTAAATTTTAAAAGCTCTTATTTTGTTCTTGAACTTTGAATCTACCTGCACTTTTATCGCTTATAATTTCAGTTAAAAATAGATGCAAAAACAAGAGAATTAGTCTTAGTAAGTCCATGCCATTAAGATTATGTTAAAACAAACGGAAAAAAATCACATGACTAATTTAAACTCACTTTTTTCGTTATTTTTAACTGAAATTCTACTAGAAGGAGTAAAGTTAGGTTAATATTAAAATTCAGGGGGGTAAAGTGAAAGTTTTTAAAGTTCGGCAAAGGGAGTAAGTTTAAAGTTCATAAGACATAGATAATAAAAATCCAAAAATTAATCAGCAAAGTTCTATAGCACAAATTACTGTTTTGTCTCTGTTCTTCTAAATCCTAACTTCAAAATGAATTTGAGCTTTCAGTCGATAAGGCTGCTAAATTTGGTTAGATTCGTTTTTCAACCAGGGAGGCATGACATGGGAGAGACCAGATATCAAGTTTCTGAAACCAAAGTGGAAGGACTTGGGAGACAAACTGCAAAACATGGAAATACCCATCAAAGGAATGGAAGTAGCCTTGTCATTTTGCCCTCTTTTCCCAATTGGCATGATCGATGAGGAGTTCAAACAAGTTCTAGAAACTTCCAAACTACAAATACGCCTAAAACTTGAGCATGCCAAGTGCTTTGTGCCTTTTGATGCAACTAAAGCTCCGGAGGGAAAAGGAGAAACTTCTGATAAACAACTTTGGACCCCGAAAACTACATCTATTGTTCCCGAAAATCTCCCTGCTTTGTTCCTTTTATATTGCATGGAGTTTCTTCTGGATGATCCACCGATCGCCGCTAGCTTAGACGTTGGTCCGAAGCTCAACGTTGAAGGAGCAAACGAGAAGCCGAATAGCTTCATAGGGGCCTTGACCAGCCTGATGATAAAGCTACCGAGCGGCCACGACTTTGTCTTTGCGTTAAAGTGCTCAGTCTCATTGGGTCTCGCCGTTTTATTCGGGCTGATTTACAACAAGGAAAATGGGTACTGGTCGGGATTGACGATTGCCATCAGTTTTGTAACGGGACGGCAGGCCACATTTGCATTAGCAAATGCTCGGGCACAAGGAACCGCAATGGGCTCGATCTATGGAATTTTGTGTTTATTTCTTTTCCAAAGGCTTATGGATCTGAGGTTCTTAACTCTACTGCCTTGGATCATCTTCACCAGTTTTCTAATCCACAGCAGGACTTACGGCCAAGCTGGTGCATTTTCCGCCGTTATTGGGGCGTTATTGATCGTGGGCAGGAGAGATTACGGTCCTCCAACTGAGTTTGCAATCGCTCGAATTACAGAGGCAACCATTGGACTATTATGCTCTATTCTAGTAGAGCTCCTCCTTAATCCAGCAAGAGCAGCAACTCTTGCAAGGACTGAACTTTCACAGAGCATTGGCGTGCTTCAAGATTTTGTTGAGAATATAAGTCTTTTTCCACGGCAGAAAAATGTGCCTGCTTCTAGAGTACTAAGAGAAAAGCATCATCAGCTGAAGTACCATGTCAATGACTTGGAAAAGTTCATTGAAGAAGCTGAAATGGAGCCAAATTTCTGGTTCTCGCCCCTTAACGGAGCTTGCTACCACAAGCTCATGGCGTCATTCTCAACATTGGTACATCTTTTGCACTTTGTTGCCTATGAAATAGAATTCATATCAGAAGCATCACAGAAACAAGGAGACGGTTCGGACGAGCTCCTGAAACAAGTGAATGAGGATCTAGAGTTTTCCAATAAGATCGTTGGATCTACGCTGCTGAGATGCCTTGAAGAAGCCACTTCGACCACGACTCTCCAAGTTTTGGAAACAGAAAACTCACCAGTACATGACATTGAGTTGGGAAGATCCGCACATGAAAATGCATTTATGGATTCGGGTACATATGATAAGGAAGTAGATAACATTCTAAGTTGTTTTCTTCAACATTTGCAGGAAGTTGTCGAGAAGGCATATGCGTGCGAAGATACAGATCAGAAGTTTAAGAGGCAAATGGCTCTTTCTTTAACTGGCCTTGGGTTTTGTATTCATAGTCTGGCGAGGGAAGCTAAGGAGATTGAGAAAGAAGTAAAAGAACTAGTTAAATTGGGGAATCCTTCAACAAAGCATATAAATTTGTACAAAATTTCATGTAAAAACAACACGCTGAGCTCGTAACAATTCTATCGTAATCGAAAGCACTCGCCTGGTAAATGAGTGTGCCTGAATAATATAATTCCCCAAGCAACCTATGAATAATAGATTTTGTCTCAAATACTAGATTCTACTAGTCTTGCCAATATAACCAATTTTGTGTGTCAGAAAGGCACGTTTTAGTTTCTCTAGGTTAAGGCTGTTGGTTTCGAAAACCGGTTTTAAAAAAAATAGTGGAAACATGATATGGATCAAATCTCATGTATAAAAAAAATTTCTCAAAAATTTTATCTGACAACAATACTTATATTAATTTAATAAAAAAAAATAAAGGAGGAAGAAGGTTTAGAGATTGACCTTTGTCTTATTAGGTCGAAATTCGTAAACTCCTTCAAGAACCTTCTTGAGAACTCCAAATCTTTTAGAATACCAGTGATTCTTTCTCAGTGTTCTCCAAGTCACGATGAACAGGAAACAAGTGGGCATTTCTAATTTTGGGTTTAATCACACACATGAATTTTGATTCACTTTGCATTCTCAACTCATGAGACAAAGTGAAGGAAAAGTGAAGAAACTCTCGGAAAAAAAAAAAAAAAAAAAAGGTACGCGCTTTTTTTTTTTTTTCCTCTGTCAAAAGGAAATAGTATTCACCCCCATTTTTAAGATACATCATGTGTACCTCCTTTTAATATTACAGAAAAAACAACTGACACCCTTTTTTTTAAATTAATTAATTAATTAATTAATCCACTCCTCACATAGTGAAAAAAAAAAAAAAAAAAAACAAACAAGCTCACTACCTCCCTAGAGTGGGTGTGTTCGATAGATATGGGAGACATAAAATCTCTCTCCCATTATCCACTAATCAGTTTCTTTTTTTTTTTAATTAAAAAATATTTTATTTTGAACTATTCAAAATAAAAATAACTGATCTTTTCTTTTTCACATGTGTCAAAATTCAAAATTCCACGTGCACTTTTTATGTGGATATAATGTGAACCACCCTATGGCACAACTACGATGTGGTCCTTATCACACTATATAATATTTAATTTAAAACGATTGTAAATTTAATTTAAATAATCATATTATTTAAAATATAATTTAATCGAATTAAATTGTCATGTCAATAGTAATATAGAATTATCAATTCCAAATTAATAAATTTAACCCAACATAAAATATTGTTCACATGATTTAGTGGAGGCATTGTGAAGAACTATGGATATTATAATTTTAAGCTCCAATAATTTTGACATTTAATTAACACCTTAATTAAAATATCAAAATTATTAATCTCAAATTATTCCACCAAAAATTTGGAATTGCACTCTTAAAATTATAAAACTAATTAAATTCAAAGGATTTGAATTGTCCATTGATCTAGTCACCTCATATAAATCAATCCTTTATAAACAATTCATAATTAAAACTACTTATTTTCTGTTAACCTCCCTAATTATATATTTATCCTTAAGTACCATTGATTCTCTAATGAATAATATATTTATGATGTAATCATAAATTGAGCACTCTTTTTATTCAAGTCCCGAATCAATACTTATGGGAACCGTCCATCTAACTTCTTTATGAAGGAAAAGATTTCATCTTGTTTATTAATATTCCCAATTATTTATTATATTATATTTCCAATATACAAAGAATTTGAAGCTATTCATTTGTGTCATTACTCAGTATGTCAAAAAGTACAATATAATAAATAGGAGTCTATTAATTACTTAGAATTAAGATCGATTCATATTTGACCATCATTGATTAATTTTGAATGCTTTTTTATGAGAACGGAAATAATTAAAGATTCATAATTAATCATGTTCCAGTCTTATATAATCAAATTATATAAAGTGCTTTCATTCTAATGATCTCATTATTAACAATCCGGATAAGACCGTTTCATTCAGAATGTAATGAACTGCACCAATAATTTTAAATTAAAGATCCCAACTTTAATTTTTAATTATGAACAGATTTAGTGTAACAACTGAAATTTTTTACAAACTTGTGATTTCTTTAGGTGTAAAGGAAATCTAAGTCTGTACTATGTATGTCAATATGAAGCTCATGATCTGATTTGATTATCATAATATGTTCGAGTTCTTATAGTATTATAAGACTCAATGACGATCTATTAAGTCAAGGATAAGGCCTTATGATGAAAAAGGCATAACCATGATTTATGATTTTGTTTTGGCCAATGAATGACCAAGATAATTTACGACATGATTAAGACGGTACTGTCGTATTATAAGCAATATTGAAATTATACTATGGCCAATCACCCTTACGGATGTATAATTGAGAATAAGGATTGTGATTGCACTAGAAAAATCAAGAATAATATTTGGAGCAAGAAGGACTAAGTAGTTTCAAGTCCTAAGAAAAACCTATACGCGGTCCAGTTAAGTGCAGATAAATTCTGAACTGCATTCCAGCAATACTCTACTATTGATAGTTAAAACAATATGGGTACTATTTAGATTATTAAGAAATAGACTGCGTATTAGGAGGAATGCCAAAGATGGCCGTACATGGGGACAACTCATCATAGATAATCATGTAATTTTGGGAATTTTTAATTAAGTGGATAATTATGAAAGGATTTTTAGCCCAAAATGCTCCACATGGCCGGCCACCAAAATTTTTGTATTTTAAGGACCAATATGCAATTCAAGGAGAATTTAAGAAAAAAAAATAATTGTGGAAAATTATGAATTTTTCACCTATAAATAGAGGTGGGTTGTGAGAATTGAACCATTTTAGTTAGTCTCTCAACTTCTAGTTCTTTCTCAACTATTCATCTCTAGCCTTAGAAAAAAGAAAGAGATAGAGAGAGAGAGAGAGAGAGAGAGAGAGGTGGCCGGTTGGGTGTGGAAAGGTGGAGAGCAAGGATTTCTCTCATTTAAGGCTTAGAATCCATCTACTTTAAGCTCTAGAGGTATATTCTTGATCCCTAACTAAAACTTTAATTAGTTTTGGTTTGAGGATTTATGTGTATTTCAAGTTATGGGTTGTAAGAGCATAAGCTCATGTTTCTTATTTTTCCCGTATTATGGTCCTTTATGGTTAGTTTATGTTAGATCTATGCTTAGGTTATCTTGTTTGCTAGTTCTAAGCATGGGTTTGATTTTATGCTCTAGGATGAGTGTTAAAGTTATGTGTGCTCACCATGTGTTTGTGATTATGCTCTCACATGTTTAAGTAGGGAAATTTTATGAATGATGATGATGATGATGTGAATATTATGTGCATGTTGGTTAAGAAATTAACCTAAAAACACGACTTGGTAAGCTAGTAAGTTATCAATATTGTGTTTTTCAAGTAAATAGACAAATGAACGATTGAATTTTAAGAACGAAACCAACGCACTACATCTTGATGTAAGCTCACGGCTTTGACCGTTTGAGGCAGTGTGTGCGGATTTTTAAGCTAAGAATCCACAAAAAACAAACTGCCAGTTTTTAAAAAAATAATTTAAACAGTTTTCTGGAAACCCAGTTTTGAGACCCTTAGAGGCCGAATTTGGAAAAAGTTATAAGTGTAAAGTTGTAGAAAACAGAAAATCCTAGAGGGAAGCAAAGATAGTTTTTGAAAAAAGGGCTCCAAAGTCCTCTGTTTTTATGAGTTTTCAAAACTGGCCGGTCCAGGTACTGTACACGGCCAGTAACTTTCAAGGGAAAAATGAGTAAGTTAAAGGTAGATTTAAGCTTCAAGAAAACTCAAAAGTTGTAGGATTCGATGAGATCTACAACTTCTGTGAATAAAACTTTTCCAAATTCTAAACCAATTTAAAGATAAAACTGGATTTTCAAAATTATGCATGGTATAGGAAATTTCCTGCACAGATACATTCAAGCAAATTAAAAGGGTGGTTTGAAATCAGTTTTTAAGGTTTTATGACCTCTTTAAAAAGAGACTATTATTTTATGAAATTTCAAGCATTTATGTTAAGAAATACTTGATTTGTAAAGTTAAGATATTTTCAAGTAAACAAGATATTTTTAAGAAAAAGGGAATTTTAAACCGAAGTTACTTATGAATAAAAGTAACAATTGTATGACGGATGGAAATCAGATTGGATACCAATTTATTATGTCAGGATTTGTATCTATGATTACCAATTGTAATCGGATTCGATACCGATTTAGTATGTTATGGTTTGTAGTAAGATAGAACGATTCTTGTCTTATTGGTAATCAGATTGGATACCGATCTAGTATGTTATGGTTTGTAGGAAGATAGAACGATTCTTGTCTTACGCCCTGTTTGAAAACAAGAATAAAACATATTGTCGTGCCTTGCTGGAACGATAGATCAAGAGCACAGGACAAATTGTAAGTACAACTCTACCTACAGCATTGACAAAATGTTTTTATTGCATTTCATGTTTTTCAAAAATCATGCATTGATTTACATGAGGTATATATACTTATGTTTAATTATTGTGGCATCATGCAAGTATGCTCACTAATAATAAATCACACGATAAGAACAAGATCAAGTTTTCAAATAAGAAACATTTAAGATTCAAGTTTTCAAGTATGACTGAAACAAGAACAAGTCTTCACGTAATAAAGCAAGTTTCTCGTGTCGTACCGACTTAACACGAGGGTGGGTTTTGGTTTGGTCCATTATTTGAGTTAGACAGGGCTGGTCGCCTTAACTTCTCCATGGCTACACGTCACGGTACGTAGATTCATGCTCATGATACGTAAGGGGACCAAAACCATGTTGGGATCTATATGTGCCCTAAGGATAGAAAATCAATTATAGGGATTTTCTGTAAATATGACATTTTGATATTAATAAAAAGAGGTTATTCATGTTTAATAAGTTGTGTCCTATTTACTTTCATTTGTTGATTGTATGATTATTTTGAGCAAATAAAAAATACTCCTAGGCTGTTGGTAGTATATCGGATTACCATATATATACGGGGTATACATAGAAGACGTGGTAATTTGATAACAATCTAAATAAATGGTTCGCAATCAATGGAATAAGATTTGGGGATTTAATTTATGATAAGATTGTAAAGGTTGTCTACTTCCTTAGAGGGATGGTTTGTCTTGACCATCGGATTAGTTCCGAGTAGAAACTTTAATGTATACCAGTATTGAGGTATAACATTGGACTGGACCTAAGGTATTAATTGATTCAGTTTAAAAATTTCATTTATAAGAATCAATGACGTTTTGATTATCATCCTACATTAATCTTAATCCTGAAATGAATACTTGAGTTCGCATCCATGACTTATGCACTTTGATCCACTATAGGTGAGACACTAATAATTGATGGTCAATATAGTGTGTTTTGGGTGTATAACTTATAGATGGAGATATCAAGATTCATAAATACGGAATCCATAGCCATCTTAACGATAGTACATGTTATCTACATAAAGGCATTATTCGGGAATTAAAAGATAATATAACAAGATCTTGGCCATCGATTTACTTTGTGTTCTCTGATGGTTTACCGATTGTATGGCTTAACAATTGGTGGTTCTTTCATTGGAGAATAATGGAACTATAAGTTAAAATAATTGAAAAGATAAAACAGAAAAGTCCTTAATTCAATCATGGATAACATATGGGGATTAAGCAAGCGATGAATAAATCATGAAAGAAGCACTGCGTTAGAGAGCTTTCGTAATAAGGTATGTAAACGGAAGTTCAGCTTCAAACTTTTAGTAGAATAGTCCTGAAGTTTATAATTGATGAATAATTAATCCGGTATTAATTTTTCATAATTATAGGAGCCTCTTTACATATTTTCATCGGGTCCCTCTACTAGCTCATATAGTTCCACGAAACATCTCGGGATTTGTTCCTAATGAGATCGGTAATTTGAATGGGAATTTAATAATGTCTATTAAGACGTGACACTCTCTAACATGCAGTCCCGAAAGGATTGGACATGTGAAATTAATGTAGATAAATAATGTGATTTGTCAACATATGATTGGTTGCAAATAAAATAATTATTTGTTAATTATATTGGTTAATTGAATTTTGGAAATAAGATTATGTTTGAATTATTTAGTTTTTGAAAACAAAATTTTTCTCTCCTAATTTATGGTGCACAAATTTTTAGTGGATGGAGGGAAGAAAATTTTGTTTCAAAATTGTTTAAATATATTTCAAAACATTAATTATTAATTGATTTAAATAATGAAGCTTATTTCATAGATTTTCTTTTTTAAAGAATGGTGCATGTTTTTTTGGTGGAAAGGAAATCTAAAATATTTCATTTATTTAAATTAATTAAATATGGATAATGTTTGTAGAAAATATTTATTTAAATTCAAATAAGAAAATCTTATTTAAATTCAAAGTTTTAAAAGGAGTTTGAATCTAGATAGAATTAGGATTTTTTGACTAGTCTAAATTCTTGATTTAAATTTGAACCACCAATCAATCTACACACAAGGTGGAGCACGAATTTTTTGAGTATTTTCCAAGCAAAAAACCGTCCATAAGGTTTAAAGATCCTAACTCGAAATTTGAATGATCCTTTGGTTCAAAAGATTATCCAGAAAAATAATTATTAATTATTTTTCAAGTAGGAGATATTTTTGAAAAAGGATTGGAGTATTATATAGAGGCTAGAGGTTCTTGAAAAAACCAACCATAATATCATACTCATAGATGGACGGTTTTTGAGAGAGAGAAAAATACCAAAATCTAGGTTTTTGTGCTTGAGAAAAATTCGTCCTTCTTGGGTGTGAGAAAAAAAGAAAAATTTTCATTGAATCAAAACTGTGAGAAAGGTTAAGCCGATTGATATTTTTCATAGAAGGTTAACTGGTTCCTGTTTTTTAGTTTTGAAGAACGAACCCGGTTCGAATTCTTAACGAGGTACATCGGGATTGAGAATGTGGGATCTAGACTTTGTAAGAATTACCGTTTGCTTGGATTCATAGCACGTATGCCCACACACACTCTGAGACGTGGGGACTTGAGAATAGTAGAGAAGACACATTGGTCGACGCTCTAGCAATTACGGAATCCGAGAAACAAGGTACGTTTGATCATGTATTTAATTTATTGTTACATACATCATAAGCTTCTTTTATGAATTGGCATAAAAATTTTCAAACTTCCGCTGCGCCGTAACTCTGATATCGGAACTTTTTTTTTCCAACAATTGGTATCAGAGACAACTCATGATCATGTATGGAACAAAAATTATTTGATCAAATAAATTTCTCTCTATGCATTAATGAAATATTTTAGAGAGTTGGCACTCTAGGTTTTATTTTGTATATGCTAAATATATTGTGAATTGATGTATGGATGAATGAATGCTTTATATTTTTTTTAAATATATGATGCTTGTTCAATTTGTATCTAGGTTTTTCAAGTGTAATAGATGCGGTCTATTATCACCGCTAAGCCGTTCTTTCAATTCCTAGAATTTTTGTAAGCCAGAAACGGCATAGGAATTTTTTTGTAAATTCAGACTACGATGGATTCAAGGAGATTGAAGATGAACGAAGGTATGAAAATTTTCAAAGGATGTGATTTTTTTTTAAATTTGGAAATTTTAATTAATTCAAATTTCATAATTGACGTTTTTTTGGAAGAAAAATCACATTAAATCTTTTTGAAAATTATAATTTTCCAATGATATGTGATCTTGATAATTTGGAAAATCAAAAATCAAAATTTAAATTTAAATTTAATGCACGTTTTTATTAAGAATTTTAAAATTTTGTGATTTTAATTAAATTTGGAAAATCACATTTTTTTTTTCAAAAATTTAAAATTTGAATTTTAAATTAAAAACATGTTTTATTTAAATTTTTGATATTTTGTAATTTTTATTAAAATTAAAAATAACATATAATCTTTTTAGAAATTTAAATTTAATTTAAATTTAAAAGGATGTGACATTGGAGAAAGACGACACATTGAAGAAGGATACAAGGCATGGATACACAAAAGAAGGCTAATATATGTTTCGATTAATTTTTGTAAATTTTGCCATTTTTCTTTTCTCTAGGATGGAATTATGATCCACGGCTATTTACATATTTTGCAAACCATGAATGATGCGATGCTAGATAAATATGTTATACTATTTTGTGATGTATTGATAACATGTCTTATAGACTAGGGAGTGTCACTCAATAAATATTGTTTATGCATGAAAAACAAAAAACCTAATTCAAAAAATTGAGTGGGAGAAGGTTTTACACACTAAGACATACGGCTTCCATCGTTGGTCCAATAGTTACGCATGGTAGTGCCTACTACTCGGGTTTGACCTAGGAATTCCCTTCGGATAGGTATCTTACCTAGAGCGCACACTGATTTGGATTTCCGAAAGGATAACAATTTTGGACATATTTTATATTTAGATCACCTCTCGGTGGCAGATGTAAAATATGGATTCAAAATTAAAAACGATGGTTACACGCTCATGCTACTTTATTTATTAACCCTCCCTCGAGGCTCTGATATTTAAAGTAGTGGCCAAATAAGCGATAGTTAATATATATTTAATGGGGTTATGCTCCATGGATGAATATGTATTTATCGGAGGGGATCCGTGTTCTTGGCTAGTTTTTCCATGACTATCCCTCGGTAGCTTGGAAAGCAGAAGTTATGAATTATCGTTGTAAGACATGTGTTTTTTTAAGGGCTTTACACATAAACATTTATATTGCATATAGATCTTTTTGTTTTATTATAAAAACCAAATTTAAAAAAATAAAATAAAAGGATGTTTGCTCATACTTATTACATATTTTTTATTATAGATTAAGATGTCGAGCCAATTATCTGTGATACTTACGCAAAACAAATTAACCGGCGAGAATTTTAATGACTAGAAAAGGAACTTGCTTATCGTCTTAAACTTTGAGAAACACAGTTTCGTCCTTCCCCAACCTCGACTGCCCACGCCTGCGATCGATGCTCTTGATAGGGAATTTGTAGCGCTTGAGCGCTGGGATAATTCCAACCTTAATGCTATGTGCTATATTCGGGCGAGCATGTCTAACGTGCTCCAGAAACAGCATGAAGAGCATGAAACTGCTAGGCAGATCATGGACAACCTGGAGGAGATGTTTGGTGAACAAACTATCCAGGTTAAGAACGATGCTATCAAAGGTCTCATGAATTGCAAGTAAAAGGTTGGAACACCCATCAAGGAGCACATGATGAAAATCATGGCTTATTTGTCTGAGGTTCAGGCAAATGGGGCTAAGATCGATGCTGCAACTCAATTGGTCATGGTTTTTCAAACCTTGTCCAAGGATTTTCGATTTGTTTCAGGCATCCTACAACCTTAACCAGAAGGAGATGTCTCTAACGGAATTGATGAAAGAGTTGGAAGCCTTTGAAAAAATTTTCAAGGGTTCTGGATCTAAGGCTGAGGCAAATGTGGCTGAACCTGGTTCACCTGCGCGTAATCCCAAAAGGAAAAAGGAAAAAGGGAAGAACAAGGGGAACAAGCCTGCGGCGAAGGCACCTGTTCCTAAGAAGTCTACCAAGACTAAGAAGCGGAATGTGGATTCTAAGAAGGCTAAATGCTTTTTCTATGGTAGAAGGAACATTTTAAGAATGATTGCAGAGACTACTTGACTATGGAGAAGCAAATAGGTAATTTCGATATCCTGTATCTTGAGGCTTGTTTAGTGGAAGAATCTAAGGATACTTGGGTTATAGATTCTGGAGCCACTAACCATGTTTGTATTTCTCAACAGGAGTTCAAGGTAATGAGAAGTCTGCATGAGGAGAACTTTACGTTAAGAACTGGTGATGGGACGTTGGTGCGAGCTGAAGCAGTGGGAGAAGTGCATCTTTATTTTGATGAATTTAGTTTTATTATTTTGAGACATTGTTTTTATGTTCCTAGTTTTAAGTGGAACCTAATTTCGGTAGCTTGTTTTATTAAAGACTCCTAGTCGGTTTATTTTAATAATAAAGTTGTTATTAGGAAAAATAATTCCCTTATCCGTAATGGATGGATGCATGAAAATCTTTGTTTTATTAAACCTAAGATACACTTACTGCTTGATAAAGAATTGGATAGGAACTCTAAAATACATAAGTCTTCTCACTCTAACAAATCATATCTTTAGCATTTACGATTAGGTCACATAGGCCTTAACATAATTTAAAGGATGGTAAAGGAGGAATGCCTTGACTTGTACGAGGTTGAACCTTGGCCACAATACGAATCCTGTTTGGAAGGCAAGATGACCAAACGGCAGTTTGCTGCCAAGAATAGTCGTGTCGAGAAACTTTTAGAACTTATGCATACGGATGTTTGTGGTCCCATGAACATAGAAGTATGTGGTGGGTATGAGTATTATGTTACCTTTATTGACGATTACTCGAGGTATGAATATGTCTATTTGATGACCCACAAAAGCAAAACTTTTGACAAGTTTAAAGAATTTCGGGCTAAAGTGGAGAAACAATTAGGCAAGTCCATTAAGTCACTTTGATCGGATCGAGGTGGAGAATACCTATCGGATGAGTTCTTAGAACATTTGATAGAGAATGGGATACAATCCCAATTGACTGCACCTGGTACTCCTCAACAGAATGGTGTAGCTGAGAGAAGAAATATGACCTTATTGGATATGGTTCGATCTATGTGAGTTACTCCACATTACCTTTGTCGTTTTGGGGGCACGCCATACAAACTGCATGATATCTTTTGAATAATGTTCCCTCCAAATTGGTTCCTAAAACTCCTTTCAAGTTATGGACGAGTAGGAAACCTAATTTGAATCATATTCGAATTTGGGATTGTCCGGCACACGTCTTGGATAAGGAAGCGAAGAAGTTGGAATCACGATCAGAAGTGTGCTTGTTTGTTGGCTATCCAAAAGGGACAAAAGGTGGCCTGTTTTATAATTTGAAGCAAAATAAAGTCTTCGTCTCCACACATACAATATTTCTTGAGGAAAGTTACATGAAAAATTTTAAACCTCGTAGCAAAGTGGTGCTTGAGGAGATGACTTTGGGTTCAAATGTTCCTAAAGTCACTGAAAACCCTGTGGAAAAACCGCTAAAGAATCAACAACCACGGGAGCTTCATCGTAGTGAGAGGATTGTCAGGGAACCTGAAAAGTATATGTTCAATGGTGAAGTCTATGAGGCAGAATCCACTTAACATATTGATGATCCGGCTACGTACAAGGAAGTTATGGAGGATGTTGATTCTAGTATTTGGCAAAAGGCTATGAACACCGAGATGGAATCCATGGATTCCAACGGGGTCTGGAAACTTGTAGACTTACCTCAAGGCATAAAACCGATTGGGCGTAAGTGGGTATACAAGAGGAAGAGAGGTGTGGATGGAAAATGAAAACTTTCAAGGCAAGACTTGTGGCAAAGGGCTATACGCAGAAAGAAGGAATCGACTATGAAGAAACCTTCTCGCCTGTAACAATGCTTAAGTCAATCCGCATTCTTTTATCCATTGCGGCTGCTCTCGATTATGAGAAATGACAAATGGATGTTAAGACAGCTTTCTTGAATGGCTCTCTTGAGGAATATATCTATATGAAGCAACCAAATGGGTTCAAGGCAAAGGATCAAGAAGATAAAGTATGCAAGTTGCTTAAATCCATTTATGGATTAAAGCAAACATCTCGTTCTTGGAATATTAGGTTTGATCAAGTAATCAAAACCTATGGATTTGAACAAAACGTTGATGAACCATGTGTTTATAAACGTATCAAGAATGAGAAGGTGGTTTTCCTTGTACTTTATGTGCATGATATATTATTTATTAGAAACGATGTTGCAACATTATCATCTGTCAAAGTTTGGTTGGCCAAACAGTTTGACATGAAGGACTTAGGAGAAGCTAGTTATGTTCTTGGAATTCAACTCTTTAGAGATAGAAAGAACAAAATGATAGCACTCTCCCAAGCTTTATACATTGATAAAGTACTTGAGAGATTTTCTATGAAAAATTCCAAAAAAGGTGCCCAACCTTTCAGAATGGGAACCAAGCTTTCTAGAGATGACTGTCCTAAGACATTGGAGGAAAGGGAGCGTATGAAAGATGTACCTTATGCATCTACGGTAGGTAGTTTTATGTATGCTATGTTATGCAGTAGGCCTGATATATGTTTTGCGGTTGGTATAGTAAGTCGATATCAGTCGAATCTAGGACCGAACCATTGGGCAGCAGTCAAGCATATACTCAAGTATCTATGGAGAACGAGGAATTATATGCTTATGTATTTCGGTCAGGACCTTGTTCCTATAGGGTATACAGATTCTGATTTTCAATCAGATCAGGATTCGAGGAAATCGACTTCAGGATTTGTCTTTACCCTTGGAGGTGGTGCCGTTGTGTGGAGGAGTGTTAAGCAATCTTGGATTGCTGACTCGACCATGGAAGCTGAGTATGTGGCTGCCAGTGAGGCATCAAAGGAAGTGGTATGGCTCTGCAGGTTCCTTAGTGACCTTGAGGTATGGATAAAGCTATGGTGCTTTACTATGACAACAGTGCAGCAGTAGCTAATACCAAGGATCCATGCACATTGACAGAAAATATCACATTATCAGAGGCTTTGTTGAGAGTGGAAATGTGACGGTTTGCAAAATCACATCAGAGTACAATCTTGTCGACCCGTTCATGAAGACTTTGGCGGCCAGAAGATTCGAGGAACACGTCGAAGGCATGGGGATGCGTAATATGTCACATTTACTCGTTTAAGGCAAGTGGGAGATTGTTGGGATCTATATGTGCCCTAAGGATAGAAAATCAATTATAGGGATTTTCTGTAAATATGACATTTTGATATTAATAAAAAGAGGTTATTCATGTTTAATAAATTGTGTCCTATTTACTTTCATTTGTTGATTGTATGATTTTTTTGAGCAAATATAAAATACTCCTAGACTGTTGGTAGTATATCGAATTACCATATGTATACGGGGTATACATAGAAGACGTGGTAATTTGATAACAGTCTAAATAAACGGTCCGCAATCAATGGAATAAGATTTGAGAATCTTATTTATGATAGATTGTAAAGGTTGTCTACTTCGTTAAAGGGATGGTTTATCTTGACCATCGGATTAGTTCCGAGTAGAAACTTTAATGTTTACCAGTATTGAGGTTTGACATTGGACTGGACCTAAGATGTTAATTGATTCGGTTTAATAATTCCGTTTATAAGAATCAATGACGCTTTGATTATCATCATGTATTAATCTTAATCCTGAAATGAATATTTTAGTTCGTATCCATGACTTATGCACTTTGATCCACTATAGGTGAGACACTGATAATTGATGGTCAATGTACTTGTGTTTTGGGTGTATGACTTATGGATGGAGATATCAAGATTCATAGATACGGAATCCATAGCTATCTTAACGATAGTACATGTTATCTAACTAAAGGCATTATTCGGGAATTGAAAGATAATATAACAAGATCTTGGCCATCGGTTTACTTTGTGTTCTCTGATGGTTTACCGATTGTATGACTTTACAATTGGTGGTTCTTTCATTAGAGAATAATGGAACTTTAAGTTAAAATAATTGAAAAGGTAAAACGGAAAAGTCCTTAATTCAATCATGGATAACATATGAAGATTAAGCAAGCGATGAATAAATCATGGAAGAAGCATTGCGTTAGAGAGCTTACGTAATTTAGTATGTAAACGGGAGTTCAGCTTTAGACTTTTAGTGGAATAGTCCTGAAGTTGATAATTGATGAATAATTAATCCGGGATTAATTTTTCACAATTATAGGAGCCTCTTTACATATTTTCATCGGGTCCCTCTACTAGCTCATATAGTTCCACGAAGCGTCTCGGGATTTGTTCCTAATGAGATCGGTAAATTAAACGGGAATTTAATAATGTCTATTAAGACATGACACTCTCTAACATGTAGTCCCGAAAGGATTGGACATGTGAAATTAATGTAGAAAAATAATGTGATTTGTCAACATATGATTGGTTGCAAATAAAATAATTATTTGTTAATAATTTTGGTTAATTGAATTTTGGAAATAAGATTGTGTTTGAATTATTTAGTTTTGAAAACAAAATTTTTCTCTCCTAATTTATGGTGCACAAATTTTTAGTGGATGGAGGGAAGAAAATTTTGTTTCAAAATTGTTTAAATATATTACAAATATTAAATTATTAATTGATTTAAATAATGGAGCTTATTTCATAGATTTTCTTTTTTAAAGAATGGTGCATGTTTTTTTGGTGGAAAGGAAATCTAAAATATTTCATTTATTTAAATTAATTAATTATGGATAATGTTTGTGGAAAATATTTATTTAAATTCAAATAAGAAAATCTTATTTAAATTCAAAGTTTTAAAAGGAGTTTGAATCTAGATAGAATTAGGATTTTTTGACTAGTCTAAATTCTTGATTTAAATTTGAACCACCAATCAATCTACACACAAGGTGGAGCACGAATTTTTTGAGTATTTTCCAAGCAAAAAACCGTCCATAAGGTTTAAAGATCCTAACCCGAAATTTGAATGATCCTTTGGTTCAAAAGATTATTCAGAAAAATAATTATTAATTATTTTTCAAGTAGGAGATATTTTTGAAAAAGGATTGGAGTATTATATAGAGGCTAGGGGTTATTGAAAAAACCAACCATAATATCATACTCATAGATGGACGGTTTTTGAGAGAGAGAAAAATATCAAAATCTAGGTTTTTGTGCTTGAGAAAAATTCGTCCTTCTTGGGTGTGAGAAAAAGAGAGAAATTTTCATTGAATCAAAACTATGAAAAAGGTTAAGCCGAGTGATATTTTTCATAGAAGGTTAACCAGTTCCTGTTTTTTAGTTTTGAAGAACAAACCCGGTTCGAATTCTGAACGAGGTACATCAGGATTGAGAAGGTGGGATCTAGACTTCGTAAGAATTACCGGTTGCTTGGATTCATAGCACGTGTGCCCACACACACTCTGAGACGTGGGGACTTGAGAATAATAGAGAAGACACGTTGGTCGACGCTCTAGCAATTACGGAATCCGTGAAACAAGGTACGTTTGATCATGTATTTAATTTATTGTTATATACATCATGAGCTTCTTTTCTGAATTGGCATAAATATTTTCAAACTTCCGCTGCGCCGTAACTCTGATATCAGAACCGTTTTTTCCAACAAACCAAGTTTACATAAGAAAGCATAATTGATTCATAAGAAAGCATAATTGATTCATGCATTATCAATTCATACATTCTTTTACCGAATTTATTTTGTGAAATAGAAAGTTGTACTTACTGAGCAAAAGCTCATAACTTACGTTCATGCTGTAGGTAAGTAACCTACCGAAAAAGCTTGATGCAAGACTATAAAGACATGGCATTGCAGACTGTGAAATTTTGGCTGGACACCACCATGTGTTTTGTAAAATATGTTTATGTTTTGATATGATAATATAATGGTACCGGTACTTAATATTTTTAGTATTGGGACAGTATTTAAAGTTTATTACAACGGTAATTAGTATGGTTATCAAATGTATTAAAATGGTTTTACAACTTTGTACTCAATTGAGTACATATAAATAAGTATGAGAATAAGATATATTTTAAATTAAAAATGAATAAAGAAAAAAAAAATATTTCCATATTTTTACGAAATACAAGAGTATGTTTAAGTAAGTTGAGTATTTAAATTAAGTAAGCATGGTATGTAAGACGATAACGGCCCTACATAGTCGGGTCGTTACATTAAGATTATTTTACTTTAAATATTATCCTCATATATATAACACTTATATAATATCTTTAAAGTCACATTTAAATAATCTAGGTTTTTTTATTTTTATAAAGCATCTAAACATTAATGCAAACATAGTATTGAAAAAATTTCTCAAATTAAATCAGTAAAATAATACATCTCATTTGTTTATGGACATATATTCCAACAATCTCCCACTTGCCCTAAAGCAAATGTTACATGTCACTAAGTTTCATCCCTTCAAGATGTTGCTCAAAACTCCGAGCTAGTAATGTCTTAGTAAATGGATCGGCTATGTTATTCACAGATGCGATCATTTCAATTAAAATGTCTCCTCTACTGACAATCTCTCTCACCAAGTGGAATTTTCATTCTATGTGCCTTCCTTTGTGGTGATTTCTGGGTTCTTTGGCATTGGTCATTGCTCCACTGTTATCACAATAGATTTTAATTGGCTCTTGCATATCTGGAACAACTTCCAGATTTCTCAAGAATTTGTGAAGATAGACTGCCTCTTTAGCTGCTTCACAAGCTGCTACATATTCAACCTCCATGATTGAATCAGCAACACAAGTTTGCTTGATACTCCTCCTTATAATAGCTCAATTTCCCAAAGCGAACACCGCCGAAGAAGTAGACTTCCAAGAGTCTCTATTTGATTGGAAATCAGAATTTGGATATCTAATAGGAATCAAATTCCTACTAGAATATATATGCATATAGTTTCTCGTCCTTATCAGATATTTGAGAATATAGTTGACTGCCACCTAGTGATCTAATCCTGGGACCACTCCTACTGCAAAGCATATGTTAGGTCTGGTACACAACATTGCATTCATCAGACTACCAACTACCGATATATAGGGCATTCATCTCATATTCTCCTCTTTCTGCGATGTTTAGAGAGATGAAATCTATGTCAAGAGGGCAAGTTCCCTTTCCTGGAGTTCTACATCGCAAATCTGAAAAGCACCTTGTCAATGTACGAAGCCTGAGACAATGCCAGATGCCTATTCTTGCGATCCTGTATAATCTGGATACCAAGAATGTAGCTTGTTTCTCCCAAATCCTTCATTTGGAATTGGCTAGCCATCTATTTCTTTACCTTTGATAGAGATTCTACATCACACTACAAGAATTTGAACTTTCAGCGATTAGACATTCTGCGACTAAAAAAAATTTGGTAGAAAAAGAGACGTTTACGAGACCAAATTTGGTAGCAGAAAGTTACATTCTTCAGCGGCCAAATTTTGGTCGCCGTAAGAGACATTTTGAGACCAAATAATTTTGTGGTCGCCAATGGTAGAGCACGGAAAAAAAATTGGTTCCCGTGGAAAACATTTGGTTACCAACAAAATATTGGTAGTGGAAAAATGATTTCGGTGACCAAAATTTAGTATCAGGAAATCTCCTTTTGTGACCAAATTCATTTGGTCCTAGTAAAATGCACGCAAAAAAAAAAAAAAAAAAAAAAAAAAAAAAAAAAATTTGGTTCCCACAAAAAACATATGGCGACCAACAAAATACTTGAGAGCGAAAAAATGTTTTTGGCGACCAAAATTAGGTAGCAGAAAATTCCATTTTGCGACCAAATTCATTTCATCTTAAAAATATGTGTGTGGAAAAAAAATTACCCCGTGTCAATTATTTTCTGGACCAAATTGCAATTTTGGTAGCTGAACATTTTCATTCACTACCAAATAATTGGCAGCAGAAAACCTGTTTCCATGACCAAATGGATTTGGTTTCAATAGAGAAAGAGAATTTGCTACCCAATTTGATTTTGGTAGCAAAATTTTACTAAGTTTAATTGAAAACAAAATATAACTTTCAACTACCAAAATATGATTTTGGTAGCTGATTTCATGTTTCTTTACCTTTTTATATGGGTAATTTCATGAATAAACTCAATATAAAGTTTTTAATACGATACTAATACACATATATTAACATCAATCAATTTACAATTGATTCGATCTTAGATTTAATATTGAAAATGCATTTTTTCTCTCTTATTAATCTCATATTTATAAACTACACATTGATTTGAATAACCAAATCTATAGTATTGTTATTTTTCATGAAATATACATATATAAAGCATGTTATTCCCAAATCTATCATAAAATATGTTGTTTGGGGAGGATAAAAACACTTTTAAATTATATTTTAATTAAGAATATTTTAAAAAGAAAAAGTAACTTTCGGCTACCAAAATATGGTTTTGGTAGCCGAGTCCACGCTTCTGCTTCCATTATTTGGTAGCGGAAAGCTAGATGTTGCGATCAAATTCAAATTTGGTAGTTGAATGTTGCTTTTCAGCTACCAAATACCTAATTTGGTAGTGAAATCTTGTCAAAAAATTTTCTCTTAAGATAATATATTACACCTTTTTATATTGGTAATGTCATGAATAAACTTAATATAAAGTTTTTAATACGATACTAATACACATATATGAACATAAATCAATTTACAATTGATTCATTCTTAGAGTTAATATTGAAAATGTTTATCCTTCTCTCTTACTAATCTTGTATTCATAAACTATGCAGTGATTCAAATAACCAAATCTATAGTAGTTGTTATATTTATTTTGAATTATACATACATCGGTTCTTATTTTGAATTAAACTATGAAAATGTTCTCAAATCTATCCTAATTATGTTGTTTGGGGAAAGACAAAAAAACTTTTAAAAATTTGATTATGTCTCGACAAAAATCTGATTGTTGTGAATAACGTAAAAAAGTAACGTTGTCTGTTTCATCATTATTATTAGTATTTTGTGAATTACAATAACCATTGGGTTTTTCAATGTCATGATGAAAAATCACAAACAAGTTTGCATTTTCTTGAACGAATGTGAGAATCCTTTCCCAAAGCTTCTTTATTTTCGCCTGCCACTTGTTCCAAATCGGCTAGCAAAAATTTTTTTTGGCAGCATATTCAATATTTCTACTACCAATATTTGGTAGCAGAAAGTTGTATTTGGCGACCAACTTCAAAGTTGGTAGCTGAATGTTGCTTTTCAGCCACAAAATATTTGATTTGGCTGTGGATTATTGTAAAATTTCATTTCTATTATAAGCTTTCCATTGCACTTTTTTAATTTAGTATTTTTTTGGGTAAATTTTTTAATTTAGGTTTTAAGATATATGTTTGGAAAAAAATTGAATTATGATATCAATAGCAAAATATTATCATCTCTCTTAATTAATAATTAAAAAAATACTAATTCTATTTTTATAAATAACTATTTTAGTAGCATCATTGGCTACCAAACTTTGGTGGCAAAAGATAATTTCAATTTTTCATTAAATTTTTAAACTTACCGCCACTAATTTTGTACCAAAATTTTTACTTAAAAAAAAAATTTTTCTCAAGTATTTTCATTCTCACTCTCTCACTTTCCCCAATCTTGTCTTGCCCATTCCACCCCCACCCATCATTCTCACTCTTTTACTCTCTCCCTTTCCCTAATCTTGTCGCCCACTCCACCCTTACCCATCTCGTCGCCCCCCCCCCCCCCTCCCCCCCCGCGCTTCTCTCCGCCCTCGCCTGAAGCTGTCACCCCACTCGCTTTCCTCCGCCCATGCCTGAATGGGCGAGTAGAGTCGAATTCTTTCAATTTCAGATTGGATTTCTCTTCGTCTCAATCCCAATCATGTGTAAGATTATTTTCTTCATACCGAATTTCTTGTCTGTGCATTTCCATTATTGTTCTTTCTTATTTTCTTTTTCCTTCTACTCAAAAAAAAAAAAAAAAAAAAGATTTTATAATTTCAAACTTAACACTTTATATACACACAAACACAAATGAAACCCAATTAGTGCAATTCTAATTCATTCAATGCATAGGTGATTTTTTCTCCAATGTAAACCCAATTAATTTTGGCCTTGGTTTGGTTCTATTTGACATAGGGAGTGGCCTTGGCCTGGTATTTGTTTTTGTTTCAATTGCCTTAAATTTTTTGTCTTTAATCTTGGAAATGGGTTTCTCGCATAGGTTTTGTGCAAGCTGATTTTGAAACAGACATTGGCTAAAGTTACAGTGCCAACGCCTTAACCAGATTATTGTCTTTCCTCTGTCCACTGCTCAAGCTCTTTTCTGTAAATCTCATAATCTTCCTTTTGTTTGCTTATCAATGTTAAAGGAAGTTATCAATGATTCTAACACTTTTTTTTTTTTTTTTTGTCCTTTTCTGTGATCTATATTGTAGGGAGGAGAACTAAACTACACTTTGGGAGGTTTTCTATTTGAAAAGTGTGACTCTGATTGTCGTAGGAGGAGGAGGAGGGGCATATAGCCAGCTTGGTAATTCTCTATTTAAAAATCAATTGTGTTTTCATTTTTGTTGTTTTCTTATTTTTATGATCCTGTCATTGTATTGCTAGATCCAATTTATACTTTAAAAAAATTTTAAAGCTATAATAAACTTATTACATAATAGGGTAAAGATGGACAAGAGTTGGATTTACATTAAGAATCGTCTTTTGAAGGAGTATAAGGATGAAGTGAAAAAGTTTATTGAACTAGCACGTAATCACCTAGATAAGGATGGGAAGTGTCGATGTCCTTGTAAGAAATGCTTAAATTTGAATTTCCACCACATAGATTTGGTGGAGCACCATTTACATATCAACGATTTTCGCACGAGTTACATGAAGTGGAGACAACACGGTAAAGACCAATAAAGTACTAGTCACAATGCACAAGATGATAGTACTAGTCACAATGTATGAGATGGAGAATTTGTAGATGAGGAAGAGAATGATGATTTTGACAATGAAGACGAGATGATGAATGCGCTAAGTGATGCATTTCCGCACAACATATCACAATCAGTGGACGATGGTGCATATGGAAATGAAGGTAATGCTTATGAAGAAGAAACTCCGGATTTTGCTGATTTGATTGCGGAAGCTAGGAAGGAGCTTTACTCTGGGTGCATAAAGTTCTCTGCATTAACTTTTATAGTTAAGATGCTTCACATAAAAGTACTGAATAAATGGAGCAACAACTCTTATGATATGTTATTGAAGTTAATTCGAGAGGCATTCCTAGAAGAGAGATATCTCGAAAGTTATTACGAGTCTAAGCGAATGATATGAAAACTAGGCCTGGGGTATGAAGTCATCCATGTGTGCAAGCATTACTACATTTTGTATTATAAAGATAACAAGGATTTGAGAAGATGTCCCATGTGTGGTCATGAATGATATAAAAGTGGTGTTGTCCAAAGGAGAAACATTCCACACAAGAAGATGAATTACTTTCCGCTCACTCCAAGATTACAATGATTATTTATGTCGCAGCACACTACATTGATATGAGGTGGCAGAAAGACCAGTGTGTTGAATAGAAGAATTCCTTCAACGTCTTGCTAATGGAGAGGCATGAAAAGACTTTGACAAACAATTTCCAGACTTTGCAACTGAAGCAAGAAATGTAAGATTTGGTCTTGCTACTAACGGTTTCAATCTATTTGGAGATATGTCGAATACGTATAGTATGTCACTAGTTTTTTTGGTACCCCATAACTTGCCCTATTGGAGGTGCATGAAGTAAGAGTTTTTTATGATGTCTTTGTTAATACCAGGTCAAAGTGCCCCAGGGAAGGACATAGACATTTATTTGAGACTTTTAATTGATGAGCTTAAAGATTTATGGGCTTCCAGAGTGAGAACATATGATGCAGTGGAGAAGAAACATTTCAACTTTCATGCAGCTGTAATATGGACAATTAATGATTTTTCGGCATATGGGACATTGTCTAGCTATAGCACTGGAGATTTCAAGGCTTGTCTAGTATGTTTGGATGAAACTGCTTCGTAGCGATTACGGAGTAAGAGGACATCGTCGATATTTACCTCCAGACCACCCTTGGTGTTTCGACAATAATTTTGATAGTAAAGTTGAAAAAGAATGCCTCCCAAATCATTATCCGGGATGCTTTGCTATTTAAGCTAAACAAGGTATGGGTTCCAACACCGGGGAAACATCCTACTGTTATAGCAACAGATAAACGGAAAGAAAGAGGAAGAAGGGTACTCAAATGACACTAATTGGAAGCAAAAATGTATTTTTTGGGAGTTAGAGTATTGGACCAAGTTGAAGCTGTGACATAATCTTGATGTGATGCATATAGAAAAGAACATATGTGAGAACTTGGTTGGTACTTTGTTGGGTATAGAAGGCAAGTCGAAGGACACCGATTCAAGATTTGAAGATACGCAAGGAATTACACTTGAAGGAAGTTGCGAATAAAAAGCCTCTAAAACCACCTAAATGTTATACATTGTCTCCAGTGGAGTGGAAAGCTTTTTGTATGTTTCTATAATCAGTCAAATTTCTTGATGGATACGCTGTAAATATATCCCGAAATATGAACACTAAGGATGGAAAAATCACAGGATTGAAAATTCACGATTGTCACGTACTATTGCAAAGACTCTTGCTAGTGGGGTTAAGGCCCCACTTGAAAGATAAAGTGTTAAGTCCTAATTCTGAGATATCTTCGTTCTTTCATCATCTTTGTACGAGGACATTGTCAATAAAGGACTTAGAAGCATTACAAGAAGGCATCGTTTACGCTTTGAGTAAGCTTTAGAGGATTTTTCCTTCGGCTTTCTTTAATGTCATGATTCATCTAGCAGTGCACTTACCTCGAGAGGCAAAGTTAGGGGGACCAGTGCATATAAGGTAGATGTACCCTTTTGAAAGGTAAAATGATCTTCTATTTATTGGCATAAATCCTTTATTAAAATTTCTAATAGGAAATTAAAACAAAGAAGTTGTATTGTAGGGCATTGGGGAATTTGAAAAATATGTAAAAAATAAATCTCATCCTGAATGGTTGATTGCGGAGGGTTATATCATTATTGAGGCCTTGACATATTGTTCGTTGTACCTACGTGGGAATGAAACTGTAATAACCCAAAATTTTGACGAACTGGTGATTTCCTTAGATACAAGGAAAATCTAAGTCTGAATCATGTATGTCAACATGAAGCTCATGATCTAATTTGATTATCAAAGTATGTTTGAGTTCTTATAAGTATTATGAGACTCAATGATAATTTATTAAGTCAAGGATAAGGCTTTATGATGAAAAAGGCTGAATCATGAATCATGATTTTTGTTCGGGCCCATGAATGATCAGGATAAATTATGACATGATTAAGACGGTACTGCAGTGTAATAAGCAATATTGAAATTATACTGTGGCCGACCGTCATTACGAATGAAGAAGTAAGAATAAGGAATGAGATTACTCCAGAAAAAAAAAAACCGGGAATTTGGAGTATTAAGGACTAAGTAGCTTCAAGTCCTAAGAAAATCTTATACGCGGTCCAGTTAAGTACGAATAAATTGTGGACTGCAGTTCATTATTCCTGGACGCTTGATAGTTATAACGGTATTGACACTATCTGAATTATCAAGAAATTAGATTGCGTATTAGGGGGAGTGTCAAATATGGCCCTACCTGGAGGCCAAGTAATTGTGGATAAATACACAATCTTTGACTTATTGTTTTTGGCTTAAATCCTCTACCTAAGCCACATGGCCGGTTGTCTTGGTGGCCTTGGGGAACAAGGGGAAAAAAAAATAGAGATAAGTTTGAAGAGATATTTTTGGCTCAAACACATGCATGGCTGGCCACTTGGAGGGACTTGGAAGGCAAATATTTTGTTTTTAAGGACCAATATGCAATTCAAGAAGAATTAAAAAAATAATTATGGAAAATTATGGAAATTCCACCTATAAATAGAGGTGGGTAGTGTTGAGTTGAACCATTTAGTTAGCTTTTCAACTTTTAGTTCCTTCTCAACTATTCCTCTCTAGCCTTAGGAAAAAAAAAAAAAAAAAAAAAAAAAAAAGAAAGAAAAGAGAGAGAGAGAGAGAGAGGGAGGTGGTGACCGGTTGCTATGGTGGAGAGTGGTGCAAGAATTTTTGCTCATGCAAGGATCTAGAACCACTCTTTCAAAGCCTTAGAGGTATAATCTCAACTCTCTAACTAAGAATTTCATTTATGGGATTTATGTGTATTTCAAGCTATGGGTTGTAAAAGCATTAACTTATACTTCTTATATTATGGTTTTTGATGTTTGGTTATGCTAGATCTATGCTAGGGTTATCTTGGTTGCTAGCTCTAAGTATGGGTTTGATTTTTATGCTCTGTGTTGAGTTTAAGGTTATGTGTGCTCATTGCTCACCATGTGTTTGTGAAAATACTTTCACATATTTAAGTAGGGAGATTTTATGACTAATGATGATGATGATGATGATGTGAATGCTTAGTGTATGTTAGTTAAGAAATTAACCTAAAGACACAAGTTGGTTAACAAGTAAGTTATCAATGTTGTGTTTTTCAAGAACATGAGATAAGTGTATGTTTGAATGTTAAGAACGAATCCAACACGTTGCATGTTGATGCAGACACATGGCTTTGCCCGTTTGAGGTAGGGTGCATGGATTTTTAAGCGAAATCCAACAAAAAAAATGCAAACTATCGGTTTTTGAAAAATAGTCTGGACAGTTTTCTAGAAACTGAATTTTGAGCCCCTTAGAGGCCGAATTTGAAAAATGTTAAAACTGTAAAGTTTTAGAACACAGAAAATCCTAGGAGTAAAGTCGCCAGTTTCTAAAAACAGGCTCCAAAGGCCTTCGTTTTAATCAGTTTTCAAAACTGGCTAGTTCAAGTACTGTACACAGCCATAACTCTTCAAAGTGAAAAATGGACAAGTTTAAGGTAAAAAACAACTTAATGATGTCATAACAATATTAAATTAAGAAAAAAAATGAAAATTTAACGAGATAAATCTAATCCTTCTGTGGAGTGGACTTTCATATGCGTCAACTTCATTAGGGTAGGATTTGTAATGTATTTTCTAGTCGACCAATGTGGCATTATGTAAGCAGCCGGTTGAGAAGCTAATAGTTATCTTAAAGATTTAAAGATAAGGTATGAAAAATAATAATAATAATAATCTACTAACAAATATGAATTGTTAGATCATTGAACAAAAACTAAAGTTGTAGGCTTTGACGATATCTACAACTTCTATGAAGAAAGTTTTTCTAAATTTTAAACCGATTTATAGATAAAATGAAATTTTTAAAACTATGTATGGTACAGGAAATTTCCTGCACACATGCATTCCAGTAAATTAAAAGAATGTTTTAAAAGCAGTTTTTAAGGTTTTACGATCTCTTTTAAAAAGAAACTACAGCCTTACAAAAATAGCTTTAAAAGGTTTAAATCCAATGGAATTTACCAAGTGATTTTTAAAAACGTACTATGAAAGGTAATTTCAAGTATTATGATAAGAAATACTTGATGATATTTTCAAAATATAAGAATATGGTAACAAGTGTATGACCAATGGTAATTGGATGGGATACCGATTTGTTATGTTAGGACCTGTATCCGTGATTACCAATGATAACCGGATAGGATACCGGTTTACTATGTTAAGGTACCGATGATAATCGGATAGGATACCGGTTTACTATGATAGGATTTGTATCTATGATTACCAAAGGTAATTGGATTGGATACCAATCTAGTATGTTATGGTTTATAGTAAGATAGAACGACTCTTATCTTATGCCCTGTTTGAAACAGGAATATGACCTGTTGTCGTGCCTTGTTGGAACGATAGACCAAGAGCGTAGGATAATTTGTAAGAACAACTCCGCCTATAGCATGGGCAAAATGTTTTTATTGTATTGCATATTTTTCAAAAATTCATGCATTGATCTACATGATGTACATATGTTTTATGTTTGTGTTTTACGTTTTATTAATGTGACATCATGAGAGCATGTTTACTAATAATAAATCGCATGATAAGAACAAGATTAAGTTTTCAAGTAATAAATAGTTAAGATTCAAGTTTGCAAGTATGATCAACCAAGAACAAGTTTTCATGTAATAAGATAAGACAAGCCAGTTTTCTTGTGTCGTACCGACTTGCCACGAGGGTGGGTTTAAACGGTTTGGTCCATGGTTTGAGTTGGATTGGATTGGCTGCCCCAACCACTCCATGTTAAATGGTTTGGTTCATGATTTGAGTTGGATTGGACTGGCCGCCCCAACCACTCCATGACTATGCGTCACGGTACGTGCACACATGATATGTAAGGGCCCCAGAACTAAGTTAACATAAGAAAGCATAATTGATTCATATGAAAACATAATCAGTTCATGCATTCTTTTACTAAAAATGTTTTACAGAATAGAAAGTTGTACTTACTAAGCATAAGCACATAACTTACGTTCATGCTGTAGGTAAGCAACCTACTGGCAATGCTTGATGTAAGATTGTGGAGAGATGACACTGCAGACTGTGAAATTTGGGTTGGACACCACCACGGGTTTAGGAAATATGTTTTGTAAAATGTGTTTGTATTATGTCATGATAAGTCGATGGTACTAGTATATGATAACTAGTATGATTTGTTAAAATGTGGTTTGAAAGCTCGGTACTCGAGTGAGTACATATAAATAAGTATGAGTATAAGTTGATTTTTGAGTTTTGAGTTTTAAAAGGAAAAAAAAAAAACATTTCCTTATTTTTACGTAAAACAAAAGTAAGTTTTAAGATAAAATATGTTTAAGTAAGCATGGTAAGGTAACGGCTCCACGAAATTGGGTCGTTGCAAAGTTGGTATTTAAGTTAAGTAAGTACGAAGTCATGACCCTACGTAGGTCGGGTCGTGATAGAAACCCGCTTTAATTGACCTAAACGCAATTCTGATTATGTTCAGGACCGATCATCATCATCTATTTCAGTGTTTCGGCAACTAGCAAGACCGTTTGGGAGGAAAAATCTGTTTTTTTGACACAAAAGGAACGAGACAAAGTGCATTGGTATATCCTAAACAATTGTCCAGAAGTGCAACCATTTATGGAGTATGTTATATTGTACCTTAACTTTTCATCATATGTTTCATCTTTAGACAATTTTGATGCCTAATTGCTGATCATTGATAGAGAACATGTTGCAATATTGCAATCACAAGACATTCAAAATATTCCACTTGCAAAAATAACTGAATTTCCTAAATGGTTTGGAGATAAGGTAATTTGACATGTATTTCTTACATGTGGTGAACTTTGACCACATTCTAATAATAAAAGTATCTATGTTGTTGTAGATTATAGCTCATGTATGTTGAGTTAATGGTTTCAGATGATTTATATGCCCTTGCAAATGAACCTAATCTCAATATTCATCCCTACCCAAGTTGTATGGTGAATGGAGTGCAGTACCACTCTAGAATGCGAGATGAAAGATGAACCACACAAAATTGTGGTGTTTGTGTTAAGGCAGAATTATATGATGGTGATTCAAGTGATTTGTTGGTGTAATTGATGAAGTTTGGGAGGTTTCATACTTGTATTGGAATAACGTGATTCTGTTTAAGTGATCATGGTTTGACAACAATGAGAAAAAGAAAAGAACAAAGAAAGAATTTAACTGCACTAGCATTTGAATTGATTCATTATGGTTTGAAGAAGAACCATACGCATTGGCAGATCAAGTCAAACAAGTATTTTATATTGATGATGATACGAATGGTGAGGCATGAAAGGTGGTTCAAAAAGTTAATCATCATCACATATTGGAAAATACATCCAAACAACAGGCAAATGATGATGGCAACGAAGAGGATGTTGACAATGATGTTTATCAAGAAGAGTTATCAAATGAAGTCGACATTTCATTTGACACCACGAATGTTGAAGAATCTCCTTTGAATCATACTTATATTAGTCCAACAGAAATAGATAACTTATACATTGACCTTCAGATTGATCCCGATGATGAAATCATTTATGAGTTCGATATTATGGACTTTGATAAGGAAATTGATGATCATTTTGAGGAAACCGATGGTGACATTGATAGTGATTATAGTGAATGAGTATGTGAAATTATTTGCTTGTATTATGTGAAATATGAATTTTTTTTTTTTCCTAGTGAAATATTGTTTATTGTAATATATATTATGTATCTTCTTTTATAATTGAATGTTATCTTTTGCGCACTTATTTTTATTTCTATGATTTTAGAATACCTATTTTGGCTGGTAAAATGCATTTGTCATTCAGTTCGAGTACCAAGATAAGATCACATGACCAACAAACACAAGGCCAACAATCTGAAGGCCAATAATCTCCAGCAATAATAGTTTCATCCTCTTCGCTGGTATTCGAAAGAGAGCATGCCATTGAATCAACTCATCAAGAACAACCACTTATTGAGAATCAAGTGACTAAAAATCAAAGTATGTTCAATTTAATTAAAGCTTGTCTATTTGTTCAATTTAATTAAATCTTGTTTATTATTTTCAATGATGTTCTTAATTAAAATTTTTTATTCTAAACAGAACAACCAAATGTTCAAGTTTGCTAATGCAATTGGTTCTATTGTACGCCATTATTGTCCACTTCATTACAGCGGTTGGGAAAGGCTCCAGATGATGCGAAAAAAGTATGCATTGAAAAATTGAAGGTATTTTGTTTCCTTAACTATTCATGGTAACTATTGTATTTTGGTTAAAAATATATATACATACATATATATATATATATATATATATAACTTAACAATTATTTTTGTAGGAACATTTCGAAATGGATTTAGAAGACAAATCTCATTTGAATGACGTTATAGATAACACTTTTTTTTAGGGGTTCAAAATATTTTTATACAAATGTAATGTCAAGTACGAAAACATTGTTAAGAAGGGGTTGAATCCAGTAGACAACAGTCCGTATCCTTACGTGAAGGATGAAGATTGGAAGTGGATGTACACAGAATGCTTTAAATTTGAAACATGGAAGGTAAACTTTAATATTTATATGGACTTTGAAATGAGTTTAATATGAAAAATGTGTTTTCCGGAATGTGTATCTTGTTTACAATTTATTAAATTTATGGTCCCAATTATAAGGGAGGTCTGTCAAAATTTTTGTAGGATATTAAGTTAACATATGTAAGTGACTTAATTGTCTTTTCATTCTCATTTTTAGAAAAAGTTAGTTGCTGGTGCATTGAATCGTGAAAAGTCAGGTGCTTATATGGGTGGCTCGAAATCTCTAATTCAACATTTGAACAAATATCTGGTAAATACTTTACCTTAAGTAATGTTACGATTTGAATTATATATTTTCTAAAATAAGAGACAATAAATGACGTTGTTTTTAATTAATGATTTCAATATAGAACACCTACTCAAGTTCAGATTCGACAAGCTCGGGAAAGTATTTAGAAGTCTTCAAATTAACTCCTTGGAGTGAAAAGCATGGTTGGCAAAGTGACCGAGTTGAGGCAGATTATGTAAGGTCAATCTTAATCGCTAGACTTCATCAACTATATTCTTATTATTTATATATATTTATAACATTTTGAATCTCGCGGCAGCATATAATGGAAATAAGTAATAAAAGATTAAGCCAACAATTAGAGGTTTTGCAACTCGATTCTGATGATGAAGAAGATATATACTCTCAAGTGTTGACGAATGAAAGATATGAAAAATATGAGTTTAAGCGTGGAATAGGTTCTGTGATTAAAAAAAGGCAATTGAGCAGCTCAGGAGGACCTATACAACAATCGTTGGTCAAGAACCTTAGAACCAAAATTGCGAACAATTAACAGCAAGTGATAAATATGGAGGATAGGATGAAAAGACAAGACGAGATGATGAAAAGACAAGAGGAGATGCTGAAAAAACAAGACAAGGTAATCCAACAACTTCTTCAACAACTTAATCCGCCTTCAGATCATCCGAGACTTTTCTCCCAAAGGAAAAATGAACCACCGCCACTACCGCCACCGTCAGCCCCTATGTCCTAAGATAGCTTTTGTTTTGATTATAGTTTACCTTCGTTTGATACCTATTATAGTTAAACATTTACTCTAAATTGTTTAATGTGTTTAGAGATTTGGAGTCTCTTTAGTTAAAATAACATACTTTCTTGCATTATCAGTTTTTATGATTTTATATATTATATATTGAAAAATATGTGATGATTCCCTATAGGCTGTAAATATTACTACTACCAAAAAAATTTTGTCACTGAAACTTTTGGATACCAAAATATTTGGTAGCTAAAAGCTTAGCAAAATACGTTTTACTATCAAATAACATTTGGTTGCGGAATATTTCCGCTACCAAACTATGATTCTTTGCTACCAAATTTAAAGCAAGAACTTTTGCTACCAAATGGAACCCGGGACCAAATTATTGGTAGCTAAAAATTTTGTAGATTCATTCCGTTACCAAATAAATTTAGGTGGCCAATTCATTCTGCTACTAAATTATGCTTTTATGCTACCAAATTTTGGTAATTGAAAACAATACCTTTTTCAACCAAATATAATCCGAGACCAAATATTTGGTAGCAAAAGACTTCAATGTGGTCATGCAAAAGTCCTTACAATGACGGGTTTCGGCGATCAAAAATCTTCTGCGACCAAAGTTTGGTCCCCAATATATAGTATCCTTGCCATGTTCTGCTACCAAATGTTGGTAGCGGAATCTACTTATTTGGTCACAGATTTTTTGGGGACCAAATCTACTTTTGGTCGCCAATACCTAATGCGACCAACTTATGGGGACCAAATGGCAGCCAAAGTTTTTTTGTCACAAAAGGCAAAGGCAACCAAAAAATAGACATTCTGTTACCAAGTTTTTGGTCTCAGAGTGTGAAAATTCTTGTAGATATCATTCCCAATGAGTAGAATGTTGTCCACAAAGAACTAAGAAGACCACTTTATGCCCTTCTATCTGCTTATAGACACAAGGTTCATCCAGATTTTGTTCAGAACCATAAGACTTAATGGCTTCATTGAATCTGATGTTTCAAGATCTAGAAGCTTGCTTAAGTCCATAAATGGACCTTTGTAGTTTGCAGACTTTCTGCTCTTGGCCTTTGACCACGAAACCTTCTGGTTGGACCATATGAATGGTCTCCTTAAGATGACCGTTCAAGAACGCCATCTTGATATCCATTTGTGATATCTCATAATCATAACGAGCAGCAATGGACAAGAGAATCCAAATGGATTTTAGCATGGCCACTAGAGAAAAAGTATGTTCATATTCTACTCCTTCTTTTTGGGTAAAACCCTTTACCACCAGCCTAGCCTTGAAAGTCTCCACTTTCCTTTTGGCTCATCTCTTTCTCTTATAGATTCATTTGCAACTAATAGGCTTAACGCCTTTTAGTAGATTTACGAGCTCCCAGATTGAATTAGAGTACACAGACTTCATTTTGAGTTTCATGGCTTCCTGCCATTTCTTTGGATCAACATCATCCATCTCCATCTTGTATGTCAATAGATCATCATCACTGCCATCAATAACTGCAACTTGTGCTTCTCCATCTTCACGATAGCAGATGGGCAATCTTATTTCCCTGTCACTGTATTGTGGTGGCGGTGATGTTTGATCTCGAGTAGTGGTCTCTAATATTTGTCGTTTAACAACTGTTGTTGGCATGGGGCCGGTCTTATCAATCTGCAACTCTTTCAGAACCAATTTACTTTTGGGTTTGAAATCTACCATATAGTTATGCTCAAGAAATGTAGCATTTGTCAACACATATACTTTGTTATCCTGAGTGCTATAATACATACCTCATCTCGTTCCTTTAGGGTAGCCTACAAACATGCATACATCCGAGTGAGATTCCAACTTCCCAATCTTTCCCTTTAACACGTGTGCTGGGCACCCCCACATGAGGATGTGTCTCAAACTTGGTTTGCGGCCGTTCCACAATTCTAGGGGAGTCTTAGGGATTGACTTAGATGGAACTAAATTTAGAATATATACAGCTATTTGTAGTGCTATCCCCAAAATGAGGTAGGCAGAAAAGAATAGCTCAACATTTATCTCGTCATGTCAAGCAACGTACGATTTCTTCTTTCGGCTACACTATTTTGTTGTGGTGCTCCAAGCACCGTGAGCTACAACAATATTCCATTCTCAGTTAAGTGGTCCTTGAATTCATAATCCAGGTACTCTCTTCCTTGAACTGATCAAAGAGTTTTGATTGATTTGCTGAGTTGCTTTTCAGCTTCAACATGGAATTTTTTGAACTTTTCAAAGGTCTTAGATTTTTTTGGCATCAGGTATGCATATCCATATTTTGAATAATCATCAATAAATGTGACAAGCCCCCTCTAGCTTTGACATTCAAAGGGCCATATACATCAATATGTATGATCTCTAAAGGTGTTTTTGCTATTTCACCTTTAACCGTAAAAGGCGTTTTTGTCATTTTTCCTTCTAGGCATGATTCATAAATTGGTAGAGTGCCAACTTTTAGCTCTCTCAAAGGACCAGCCTTTGCTAGTCTTTCTATCCTATCTATAGTAATGTGACCAAGCCTTAAATGCCACAAATATATGTCATCTTTATTATTAGAAATCTTTATTCTTTTAGGGGTTGGTTCAGTGACTCTAAACATTTCAGTTTGAAGTAAGTTATTGGAAATTGGTATAATAAAATATAGACCATTATCCACATAACCAGAACAAAAATTCATACCATTTTTATAAATTCAAACAGAGTCAACTTCAAAAAAAACTGAAATAAATTATTCAAGCAACTTTGAAACAGAAATCAAGTTTCCGTTTGAAATTCGAAATGAAATAAACATTGTCCAAAAACAAATGATTTTATTATTAGCAAATGATGGTCGTATTGTCCCTACTGCTGTCACTAATACTCTTGCCCCACTACCAACTCTCATATTGAAAACTCGCTCTTCAAGATCCCTAGATGACTCAAGCATCTGTAAAGAAACACAAATATGGTTACATGCCCCTGAATCAATAATTCAGCTTGAGAAATCATTCTCAACTAAGCATGTTTCTATGACTAGTAAATCTGATTTACCTTGTTTCTTCTTCTTTTTCAGCTCATTAAGGTACTTCTTACAGTTCCTTTTCCAATGGCCTTCTTAATTGCAATGGAAATATTTTCCCTTAGGTTTAGGCTCAGCAGCCTTCCCCTTCTTCTTTTGAATATTCTTTTTGCCCTTTTGCTTTCCCACATTTTTCTTCTTTTTATTCTTTGAAGAAGAAGCCTTCCCCTCAACTGCATTGGCTTCGGCAACATTTGCCTTGCCACCCTCATTATCTAAAATGGTCTCATAGGTCTGTAGCTCGTTCAGAACTTCCATCAGATTATACATCTTATGGTTCATGATGTAGTTCGTCCTGAATTGGAGAAAAGCTAGAGATAGTGTCTCCAAGATCATGCCAACCTAAGTCTTTTCATCAATGTTTGCATCATTGATTTCAGCCTCATTAAAATGATGAATCATTTAGAGGAAGTACTCACAAACTGAAGAACCATTCTTCATTTTGTTATTCATAACAGCTTTCACAGATTCGTGGCGGGTTTGCTCAAAAGGGCATCGAAACATGTTTTACAAAGATTCCATAATCTCGCTAGCAGTCTCAAGGGCCTCGTTCTTAGCTCTAAGCACTTCATTCATTGCTGCTAATAGGTAACAGCGGGCCTTGTTTTTTGCAACAACCCAATGGTCATACTTGTCTGAGACAGCCTTAGAGGCGTTGACTCGAGGCACTAGAGGACAATCCTCCTTAAGGACAAAGTGTTAGTTTTTATTTATCAGAAGAATATTCATGTTGCTTTTCCATTTAATAAAGTTTTCACTAGTTAAAACTTGAGAGGAGAGAAGTGAGAAAATCGAGTTTGACATATTTGCTGAAAAATAATTAAGAAATATTTTTCAATAAATAATTGCATAAATATCGCAACAAAATTAAAGGCAAAGTAAATGTGATGCATGAATGCACATGTTAAAATACACAAAAACATGTTTACTTTAAAAACCTAAGGAATTTTAATCACCATAACTAAGTGCCGCCGTATGGTAGGTCAAATAATTGCTAGTTAAAATGAGACATTCTCAATTAATAAATATTACCCGAAATATCTCATATTTTTAATACTTATTAATTTCCTTTAACTTTTGGTCAAGAAAATAATTAACTAATTTAATTATCTCTTTATGAGTGTAACCTACCGTATAAGATTTTTTAGGCTTAACTTAGAAATTGTCGTTGTAGGGTAGGTCTATTCTAAAATACATGTTAAAATCCTATCTCATGGAAGACTAAAAGTTACTTCTGGAGATCTTCCCCTCATAAACCCATACCATGCTTTTATTAAGCTAGTAAATCCTCTTACCAGAACCATCAAATAGCTCATCCGACATGCCCCCAGAAGTGTTTTACTAACGGTGGAGACCTTGGGTTTTTATTGTCATATCACCCACTCACACTCATTATATTGTAAAAGTATATTTAATTTATAAAACAACTCTTGTTTCATAAACCTTAGTAAATTTAAACACTTTAAATTAGCAAGCCTTTATAATTTTAAACGATTAAAAATTATAAATTAAATCAATTGTGATATTTTAAAATTTAACACTTAAATTTATGAATTTCACATTTGACCCACTAAATTTTCAAATTTATTTGCTAAATTAATTTCAAATTTAATCTCATTAAATTTGTGACTAGACACATTAAATTAATTTCTAAAATAATTTTTGAAAAAATGAGAATGTGCAAAAATGCATGACATACAAAATTGGTAGGCACTTCTCCATCTAAGATGACATGTGATATGCATGGCAATGTAATTATCATAAACATAATAAAAAACATTCAAACGCAAGCGCAATGGAACAACTTGGTCAGGTTTCATGGAAATCTAATATTACAACCCAAAATTAAAAAAAAATGAAATAATAAAATAAATTGGGTCTTCTTACAATTCTTCAACTTTGGGTCTTCTTGTAACCCTCCAACTCCTCTTTGTGAGTGGTGGTGGTCCTTCTTGAATTTCTCAAATTCAATAATAAAAAAAATAGATTTCAAAAATCTAAATTTTTCTTTTCTTTTCAAGTGGGTGTGCGCCTGGGCACTACCCATGCGCTAGCTGAATGGGCCTGCCCCATAGGCAGGCCTAGCCTGCTCTTGCCTGCCAATGCTGAGGCAGGCCCAGCCCACGGCTAGGTGGCCCAGGCCTCTGGGCTAGCTAGGGTTCCCAGAACCCTAGTTTGTCATGATTGCAACTGAGTAACGACTTGCTTGGTTTGGCGTAGCCAACCCAAGCCAGTGCTACCCGTCGGCCAGCAGCCATGGCTGACGATCGGCCATGGCTGACGTGCAGCGCCGCCAGCGTTGTTCGTTCGGTCTCCGACCCCACAATTTTTTTTTATAATTAAAAAAATTAAGAACTTTTCTTTTAAAAAAAAATGAAGAACAATTTTTCAACGTTGAAAAAATTACAACATAAATTTTATTTACAATTGATTTAATCAAAGGAAAATTGCACCATAATTCCTATTTACAATTTATCTAATCAAAAGGAAAAATACAAACTAATTTCCATGAAACCTGAAAAATTTATGACCAGTCCATTCACACAAACATTCATCATCATGATCATAAATAGAAACATACATCAATATGCACAAGTGCCTACCCAAAATCATTCAAAGATTATCATATAATCACTCATTAAATTAATATAAGGTATTGCCAGCTCTGATACCAATTGTTGGTTTCAAAAATCAATTTTAAAAAAAAAAAAAAAAAAGAAGCGGAAACATAGTATGGATCAAATCGCACATATAAAATTTTTTTTCTCAAAAATGTTATTCGGCGACAATACTTATACTAATTTAATGAAAAATAAATGAGGACGAAGGTTTAGAGATTGACCGTTGTTTGATAAGGCCAAAATTCTTGAACTCTTTCAAGAACTTTATTGAGAACTCCAAATCCTTCAGAAAACACCAATGATTCTTTATCAGCGTTCTCCAAGTTACGATGAACATGAAATGAGTGGGCGTTTCTAATTTGGGTTTGATCACATACATGAATTTTGACTCACTTTGCGTTCTCAACTCATGAGACAAAGTGAAGGAAAAGTGGAGAAGAAACTCTCTGTAAAAAAAAAAAAAGTATGTTCTTTTTTTCCCCCTCTATCAAAAGAAATTAGTATTCACCATCTTTTTTAAGATACATCGTATGTACCATTTTTAATATTACAGAGAAAATAACTGACACCAATCATTTTATTTTAAATTAAATAAGTAATTAATTAATCCACTACTCAAATAGTGGAAAAAAAGAACATAGGCCCACTACCTCCCTAGAGTGGGTGTGTTTGATAGATATGGGAGAGAGAAAATCTCTCTCCCATTATCCACTAATTAGTTTCTTTTTTTTTAATTAAATAAATATTTTATTTTGAACTATTCAAAATTAAAACAACTGATATTTTCTTTTCCACATATGTCAAAATTCAAAATTCCAAATGCACTTTGTCTGTGGATATAATGTGAACTACCATGTGGTACACAACTACGGTGTGAAACTTACCACATTGTATAATCTTTAATTTAAAACTATTTAAAACTATTTTAAATTTATTTTAAATAATCATATTATTTAAAATATAAATTAATCCAATTAATATTGTTGCGTGAATATTAATATAGAATTCTCAATTCCAAATTAATAAATTTAACCCAACATCAAATAATGTTCACATGATTAATGGAGCCGTTGAGAGGTACTATGGACATTATAATTTTAATCTCCAATAATTTGACAATTAATTGACACATTAATTAAAATATCAAAATTATTAATTCCAACTTGTTCCACTAAAAATTTGGAATTGCACTCTTAAAATTATAAAACTATTTATATTCAAAGGATTTGAATTGTGTAGTGATATAGTCACTACATATAAATCAATCCTCTATAAACAGTTCATAATTAAAGCTAGGTATTTTCCGTTAACCTCTTTAATTATATCTTTATCTTTAAGTACTATTGATTCTGTAATGAATAATATATTACTATCTAATCATAAATTAAGCACTCTTATTATTCAAGCCCCGAATCGATACTTATGGGAACTGTTCATCTGACTTCTTTACGAATGAATAGATTTGATCTTGTATATTAATATTCCCGACTATTTGTTATATTATATTTTCAATATAACAAGAATTTGACACTATTCATTTATGTCATTACTTTGTATGTCAAAAAATGCAATATAATAAATAGGAGTCTATTAATTACTTAGAAGTAAGATCAATTCATATATGAACATCATTGATTAATTTTGAATGCTCTTTATGACAACGGAAATTATTAGAGATTCATAACTAATTGTATTACAGTCCTATATAATCAAATTATAAAAAGTGATTTCATTCCAATAATCTCACTATTTACAATCCGGATAAGATACTGCACTAGTAATTTTAAATTAAAGATCTCAACTTTAATTTTTAATTACAGGCAGATTTATTTTATTTTACTTTAAATATTATCCTTCTGTATATAACACTTATATACAATATTTAAAGTCACATTTAAATAATCTAGGGTTTTCGATATTTATAAAGCATCTAAACATATATGTAAAAATAATATTGAAAAAATTTCTCAAATTAAATCAGCAAAATAATACATCTCATTTGTTTATGGATACATATCCCAACAAAGGCTAATACAAAAATCTCACATTTTCTTCTAAAAGAAACAAGAACTTTATTACGGGAAAGAACTTTACTTGATACTCGTCATTGAACAAAGTCGCCATTTCAACAGCAGAATCAAGTTCGTCACAATCATAAAAACGTTGTTATAATTCATAAATCCAACAAAAAGGCGTTTGCATCTTGTAGTTCTCAAGTAAATTGAAATGTATTCAATTAGCAAAACAATTCAGTCTACACAACTAATTTAGCGTCTCTATAACGAATGCATATATAGAGAAGGAAAAAAAAAAAAAAAAAAAAAAAAAGGAGTGGTAGAGTGAAGCTGCAGCATTGGCTCGAGAAAAGGAGTCCGGGTACGAAGGTCAGCTTCGCAGCGCTGAAGAGATGAAGCCGCAGCGCAGAGTGGAGTTTCCTAAAATATAAATACTCCGAATATATATATATATATATATATATATTGCAACTTTCCTGTTTTATTCTAAAACTTATAAATAGAAGAGACTAGGATTTATTTAGGTGTTCTATTCTATGTTTTTGGAGAGTCATCATTTCTTGGAAAACCTTGAGAAAGAAAAGCATCAACGAAATTCAAGATAGAAGAAGAAGAAGAGCGTAGAGATCGGGAGATTGGCTTCAATAGTTTTTCCCTTAATTTTTCTTCTCTTTTAATTTTAGTTGTAATGACAATAACGTTGATACTCTTTTGGATTATGATTTTTTACTTTTTTGAATTTTGATTTTTATTGCGATGATGAACTAAATTTTCCTATCTAGGTTTGCAATGCATCCCATACATGAAACTTGAATTTTAATTCCCCTTTTCTTGATCTATGATGATCATATTGAATTTTTATCGCTCTTGATTCACAATTAAAATTTGATTAAATTAATTAATGTGGGGGAGGATATATATTCAAGTGAATTGTTTGGGAAAATTGTAAACCTAGAGCTTTTATTCCATTAGTGTTTCGTCTTGCAAATTTGATTCTTATGCTTATTTTAACTTTATTTTATTTTATACTACCTTTTGTCAATTGTTGATTTTTTGGATAAAATTAGAGTGAGACAATTTTTAGTAATTTGCAGAAGAAAAAAAATTTATTGATAGTTAATTCTCATGGAACAATCTTTATTCATGATTATATTAATAATGATAGTTAATCTTTTTTTTTTTCAGCAAAAAAAAAAAATTACTTGTTTGATTTGTGTGCTTGCGAAAATAGACAATACCTTGTCACAAATTGTCCCCCAAATTTTGAATGTTAGTAAATTCTTCCTTTTTGTTAGTTTTGTTAACAAAATTTACATGTTTCAATGCATGGAATTGAGACTGAATAAAACAATATAAAATGATTATTCAAACAATAAAGATTTATAACAAAATTAAAGCACTAAAAGAATTAATTGTTTTGTTTTATCAGTAAAAGGAAAATCTTATTTGTTTAACAAATTGAAAGTGTTTCATTTTTCGTAAAAAATTGGGTTCTTTGATTTTTTTTTTTTTTTTTTGGGGGGGGGGGGGGGGGGGGGGGGGGGGAATATGCTCTCTCTCTCTCTCTCTTGACAATGAGGATGTGGGAGATTTCACACAGGACAGGTGAGGTGGGGGAAGGGGAAAAGAAAGAACATCGTGCATAGAGAGGGGAGGGAGAAGAAATGCCGTTGCGAAGGGGTTGGGGGAACGCTGTGACGACGAGCTAAGGGTGGGAGGTGGTGATGCAGCTATGGGTCGGAGATGAGATGCCGTCGAATAAAGAGACGAGTTTACATGCATTTTCCTTATTGATTTTTTTTTTTTTATACCGAGGAAGCCTTTTTTTTTTTTTTTTTTTTTTTAATTTGGAAGAGAATTTAATAAAATATAATATCTGTTTTTATAAAATTATCCATCAATATTTGTGTAACATGTATCGATTCTATTAAAAAATTAATGAAAGTGAAGAATTTGCCAATATTTCACAGTGGACAAGGCCTAAAATTCATGGGGCAAACATGATATTTGTCCTCAAATTCTATTACCTAAATTAACAGAAGAGGAAATTTTGCAAACATTTTAAAGTTTAGAGAACAAATGTTACAAATTAATATTCGAGACATTTTATGACAATGCTCAACGTTATAGGACAACTGTGAAATTGGTCCCTACTTTCCATTAACAAAACTATCAGAAGAGCAAAATTTGTAAAAAATTTAAAATTTAGGAAATAAATATTACAAATTAAAATTTGGAGATATATTATGATAAAACTCAAAATTTATAGACAAACGTGACATCTGTCTTTTCTCTTCGACTTAGTGCAATTTCTGTGAAAAATAATACATTGTTCTAAAATATATATTTTTTTAAAAGTGAATCTTAATTATAACATATATAAAAAAGTCAAAAATGTTCTTTCTTCCTTCTACCAAGTGTCAACCCATTGTTTTTTTTTTTCCCCCCTTCTCTTTTATGCTTTTATCTTCTTTTTTTTTCTTTTCTTCTCTCATTTGTATTCTTTAATTCTTTTTTTCTTTTATCTTTTTTATTTATTTTATCTATTTCGTTTCTCATATATATATATATATATATGAAATAATACATTTATTTCTATCATCAACAATAATAGTGGAGATGGGTTTTTTTTAGAGTTGAAATTTCAATGTGATTTTTATAATTTGATTAAAAGGCTTCCATACAAGATTCTTTTAAAGCTTCGTAACAAATTTTGGGTTTTCTGTTTCTTTTTCGTATTTTGTCGTTGTGTGTTATTTTATTCTTATTTTCTTTTTAATTTGTGGGTGTTTTTTTTTAAAGTTTATTTATGGTTTTTTAATTTGGTTAAAAGGTTTCGTCTTAACATTTTTTGGAGTTTCATTAGGAACTTTTGGATTTTTGTTTATTTTTACGGTTAATTTCATTTTTAGTACTTGTGGAATAAATTATATTAAAAACAGCACCACTTTTTTTTCCTTTCACTTATAGCACCGCCACGTCACCACCCACTTTTTAGGTTGATGTATAAAGACATATATGCCCTCAGCCAACCCTAATCTGATGTTTGTCCCACTTTCCCGCCCCCCTCACCCCCTTCCCTCCACCTCCATCCCGACAATATATAACTCACAGTACCCAAAAATTTGAACTTTTTATTTCCTCGTTTCCTCAATTTTCTCTGAGTGAAGACTCACGAATCCTCCCTGCACCATTACCCAATTATCGAAACTCACTCTAAGTCCAAAAATCTCACCACATCGTCGTTCACTCTGTTAAAACTGACCATTTCTATCCTCGTCACAGTTGAGCCGAATCTGCCAAATCTGCTTCAACTCCATTTGAGTATAGATCTTCCCACTTCCAATCAGCCAATCTGAGGTAATGGTGGTTATTATTTAGTTTTATTTGTTAATATATGCTATAAATGGGGGTGTGTTAAACTTTTGAAAGTAAGTTATCGATCTATTATAGAATAAACCATCCGGTTATTCTCATTGTGATCAGATTTGAGATTTGAACCAAAAATGACATTTTCATAATGACCATCCGGTCATTATCATTGTGACCAGTATTAAAAAAACTGGTCATTTTCATATTGACCATCTGGTCATTATCATTGTGACCAGTTCTGATATATAATGTCAACTCTCTATATAAAAATTAAAAAAAAAAACAGCTCATTTTCATATTGACCATCCGATCATTATCATTATGACCAGTTTTGAGATTTAAGTCATTTTTCTCTATATAAAAAACCTGGTCATTTTCATATTGACCATTGTGACCAGTTTATAATCAACTGGTCATTTTCATATTGACCATCTGGTCATTATCATTGTGACTAGTTTATAATCAACTGGTCATTTTCATATTGACCATCCGGTCATAATCATTGTGACCAGTTTTGAGATATAAGTCAACTATCTTTATAGAAAAATTGGTCAATTTTCATATTGACCATCCGGTCAGTATCATTGTGACCAGTTTTGAGATGTAAGTCAGCTCTATATATATATATATATATAAACTGATCATTTTCATATTGACCATCCGGTCATTATCATTATGATCAGTTTTGAGATGTAAGTCAACTCTCTATATATATAAAAAAAATTGGTCATTTTCATATTGACCATCCGGTCATTATCATTGTGATCAGTTTTGAGTTGAAAGTCAACTCTCCATTAATATAAAAAAAAAAATTGGTCATTTTCATATTGATCATCCGGTCATTATCATTGTGACCAGTTTTGAGATACATGTCAACTCTATATATGTCATAATTTTTCCTTTCTTTGTAACGCCAAAAAAATTTAATTATTGAATAACTTGTTGCTGTTTCATTCAGGAATGGATGAGGTTTGTGTTTTCATCAAGTATAATGGTCAATGGAATAGCACATTGAGATATGTTGGTGGCGAAATGAAGGGAATATTGGTGCCCGAGACCGCAACATATGTTGGTCTTATTGAGTTGGTCAGAAGTGCAATTGGAATTAGGGGCCCAGCCAAGACTATAGTCATAAGATACGGTGTTGAACCTGGAATGCCTCTTGTCAGGATACAGTGTGATGCTGACGTTAAATTCTACATACAATTGAAGAAGAAGGATGTTCATGTGCTTAATAAATTTCCAATTACCATCGATGTATTGGATGAGTCTGCGACGGAAACGATGCCACCGGAGGTAGGGGAAAGCAACCACATAGACGTTCAACACTCTAGGAATGGTGTACAGAGTGATGAAGCCATGCAACATGTAGATGACAATAATCTGATCATCCTTCCTCCTCCTCCTCATTTCCCTTCTCCCACAATAGGTCTGGATTTGTACACTAAATATGGAACTAAAAATCAACATCAAGTCTTGAACAATGACTTATGCACGGCCCATGGTGATTGTAATGTCGGGGAATTGAATGTTGTGGATGATGCTCGTCAATCAAATAAGAATAGTATCGCAGCAAGCATTGGAGCCCATTCTATTGCCAATAATGCTACATCTCAATCCAATAATGTACCAAGCAGTGACAGTGTATCCGACTCAGTAGTTGTTGCTGATTATACACCTGTCACATGCGCAGAAATTGTATTTTTGAGAACAAAAAGTTACTGCAATACCATCTTCATCACGATGTCATGAGTAAACACTACCAATTCAAGGTGAAGAGGTCGAACTCTATGCTATTACACGTGATATGTATAGATAACGAGGGCTGTCCATGGAAATTGCGTGCGACTAGGATGAAAGGTAGTGAACTGTTTGTTGTGAAGAGGTACGACGACGTCCATACTTGTTCAATCGAAATCGTTCAAGGTCATCATCGTCAAGCCAATAGTTGGATGATTGGGGAGTGTGTTAAAGCAAAATACTTGGATCCGACTAATACCTCATATAGACCTTGAGAAATAATGCGAGACATGCAGGCCAAATTTGGAGTGTCATTCAATTATCTTAGAGCATGACGAGGGAAGGAAGCTGCACTAACCAGCTTGAGGGGCTATGATGCAGAGTCATATAATGGTATTTTTCCTTATCTTGTTATATGTTCATGACTGACATTATAACTTTTATATTTATGACATGGTAATGATTATTTAATAATTACAGTTCTGCCCGCATGAGCTGAAATGGTTAAGAGAAAAAATCCTGCATCCGACATTCACATTGAGACAGACTCAAGAAATTGTTTACAATACTTCTACATGTACTTAGCTGCTTCGAAGCACGGTTGCCCTTATTGTCGTCCAGTAATTGTGGTTGATGGATCAGCATTAAAGGCCAAGTTTGGAGGAATGCTTCTTGCAGCATGCGTCCAACACTTGGCTGCAAACTTGAAGCCCAGGTACAAAGATTTCAAGGGCCCTTTGAAGACTTATTTTGACGGTGCATCGAGGTCGTATCTTTTAAGTGAGCACCATCGTCATATGGAATCCATCCGTAGTCGTAACCCCGACATGCACCGATACCTTGTGCAGGCCGATCCTACAAAGTGGTTGCGAGCATACTTCAATAGACGGAGGTATGCAATCATGACAACCAACATTGCAAAGTCATTGAATGGTGTGGATCAGAATGCCAGGTTAATGCCAGTTGGATTCTTAGTGGAATGGTTGAGGGAACTACTACAAAGATGGTTTGTCGAGAGACGTGAAGAGGCTTTGAAAATAACATCGAAACTGGCCCCAAAGGCAGATAAATTGATTCGCACAAACTTCTCATTAGGACTAATAGTAACGGTATATGATAACGACCACATCAAACATAAATACGGTATATGCCAATTTTTTTCTTAAACTAAATGAGATCGATGTCTTATAATTCCTTTTGTTACAGCCGCGACCAGTTGATCAGTTTGAGTACGCCGTCACCAACAATGCTGGCCAAATATGGATTGTCGATATGAGTGAAATGACCTGTACCTGCAGACGATTTCAGGTCAATCAAATTCCTTGCCCACATGCAATGGCTGTCTGTAACCACCGATGAATTGATCCATACAATTATTGTCCGAATTACTACACGAAATATTATCTTTATGCTTGTTATTCATCTGTAGTCCATCCGATTGGCAGCGTAGAGGGCTGGGATGTTCCTGAAGAAGTCAGATCGCAAATTGTGAATCCTCCCAATACAAAGCGTGGGTCCGGTAGGCCACGGGTTCGTAGGATTTTGTCACAAGGTGAAGAACATGAGTCTATTCGGTGTGGTAGATGTAATGGTTATGGACACAACTGACAAACCTGTACTAACTCAATACCCTTACAGGTACGTCCAACAACAAAGTCCCAGCAGTCGTTCACAACTCCCAGCACATGAATGTTATGATTTTTTCAGTCATTTTACTTTTATGATGTACGCCAATTTAGCACAATTGATATTAAACATTTATGTACTTTTTATTCTAAGTACGTGTTATGTTCGTTTAAGGAATTAGGTATAAGCTATAATGTTAATGCTCTGGAGCGTGAGATTTCCCACAAAAACTTAAAAATAAAATTAAACAACATTTTAGAGTAACGGTCATAACTGTTATGACCGTGGTCCCTTTTGTGAAACAAAGAGAAATGCCTCTTTTTCATGACTCGTTGTATGATTTACAGTTTGCACGAATTATATAACACTCACTTATAAGTTGGAGTTAACACGAAAAACTATAAAATCAATTTAAAAAACATTTTAATGTCACGGTCATAACTGTTATGACCACCCGGTCATAACAGTTATGACCGTGGTCCCTTTTGTGAAATAAAGAGAATTTATGCCTCTTTTTCATGACTCATTATATGATTTGCAGTTTGCACGAATTATATAACACTCACTTATAAGTTGGAGTTAACACGAAAAACTACAAAATCAATTTAAAAAACGTTTTAATGTCACGGTCATAACTGTTATGACCACCCGGTCATAACAGTTATGACCGTGGTCCCTTTTGTGAAATAAAGAGAATTTATGCCTATTTTTCATGGATCGTTGTGTGATTTACAGTTTGCACGAATCATATAACACTCATTTATAAGTTGGAGTTAACAAGAAAAACTACAAAATCAATTTAAAAAATATTTTAGTGTCACAGTCATAACAGTTATGACCGTGGTCCCTTTTATGAAACAAAGAGAATTTATGCCTCTTTTTCATGACTCGTTGTGTGATTTGCAGTTTGCACGAATTATATAACACTCACTTATAAGTTGGAGTTAACACGAAAAACTACAAAATCAATTTAAAAAATATTTTAGTGTCACGATCATAACAGTTATGATCACCCGGTCATAACAGTTATGATCGTGGTCCCTTTTGTGAAACAAAGAGAATTTATGCCTCTTTTTCATGGCTCGTTGTGCAATTTGCAGTTTGCATGAATCATATAACACTCACTAATAAGTTCGAGTTAACACGAAAAACTACAAAATCAATTTAAAAAATATTTTAATGTCACGGTCATAACTGTTATGACCGCCTGATCATAACAGTTATGACCACCCGATCATAACAGATATGACCGTAGTCCCTTTTGTGAAACAAAGAGAATTTTTCTCTCTTTTTCATGGCTCGTTGTGTGATTTACAGTTTGCACGAATCATATAACACTCACTTATAAGTTGGAGTTAACACGAAAAACTACAAAATCAATTTAAAAAATATTTTAGTGTCACGGTCATAACAGTTATGACCACCCGGTCATAACAGTTATGACCGTGGTCCCTTTTGTGAAACAAAGAGAAATTTTCTCTCTTTTTCATGGATCGTTGTTAAGTTGGAGTTAACGGAAAAACTAAAAAATAACAAACCAGGAATTTTTGGAATGCTTCAGCTATAGGTAATGACTGTTATTACCAAACGGTCATAATTGTTATGACCTTTGTCAATACAGTTAATTTATCATGTTATATTTTACAGTTTACAATAATAAACCACCTGGTCATAAAAAATTATGCTACAATATGAATAAAAAAAATGGCCCTATCTACAGTCTGGTAAAGTTTGAATGAAAAATAAAATCTTTGTTAGGCAAAGTCCAAGTCCACATCATCATCACTTTTATAATTTTGTTCAGTATTTCGCTTGGCATGGCTCCAGAAGTAACATGTTAGCCACTCCCGAAATAGTTGCATGCATTCATGAATTACCCAATAACGGACATCCCTCCCTTCTATCAAGCATTCAGTATATTTAATGGTAAACATTCCACAGTCATCCCTGTTGCACGAGTGAGAAAGATGAATAAAAATCACATGATTGTAACAGTCAATATTGTCGTATGGAAACATTTTAAATACTTGTACTAACCCATTGGCTTGTTGAGGGATGTCTTTCATGATGGTGACTGGTATTGGGTAAGTTCCAAGAGGTTCTCTTGGTTTGAAATCGAACAAACTGAGTTTTTCAGCCAGCAATGGAATGAACTTTGATATACATTCCACTCCTTCTCGGACCTTAGAATTGTGAGGGCCTTCATGCTGAAGAGAGTCATACACCTCAATAGTCCAGCTTGTCAAATCGAGCTTTACTAATGCTCAATGTTTCAGATCAGCCAAGTGCATTGGTATTAGCAAAGTGTTCACTTCAAACCATGATGACCCACTTTGGACACACACGCCAAACATGATCTTGAGTATAAATTCACAGGAGCCCCAATCGAACTTGTCTGGTGAACTCTGGTAGACATGCCACAATGAACGAACCTTTGAACTAAAAAACGTGTCAACCGTTGTCACCTTCCGTTGTTCCAATTCGGGGAACTGCCTGATCTTCTTCCTCAAGTAGTAAAAGGCAACGTCAATGTGCTACATAAACAAAACATGAACAAATGTATGGTAAAATTGACAAGTCATCAAACAATGTACCTTATTGACGTTAGAATTTCCAAAAATTACAGGATGATCACAAAAAATTCAAGAAAGGTACTTACTTCATCCCATAGCCAAACAGAGGAGGTAGCTAATTTATAATACCAACTTTTTTTATCTACCACCATGAATCCAAGGTCATGTGGTTTATCCAATGTCTCATGCTTGACATTGTATCGGGGAGGCCGTTTACTAAACATAAAAAAAAATTTATTGGTGATGACATTAATGCATAAAGTTATAAATTTGACATCGAACGGACAATTATTCGTTATAAACGAATTACCCTGGAGGAGTCCTCTTCAATACTCCTTTCTTGATCTACTCCCTGAACTCCTCTAGTGTTTCTTTTGTAGGTTCATCTGCGAGACCCGGTGGGAGGGCATAAATAAGCTTACTAGGAGCCTTCGACGGGGAGCCAACCTCAGTCATACGACCGGAAGGCCGTTGGCCAAGCCTTGATAGTCTGGCCCTCTTTTTCTTAGGGATCTACAAATGACATATGTGAAACGAGTTAATATTAAGGATGACACTTACGAAAAGTAAATTGTTAGTTACAGATATTCGTAACAACCACGGCACCGATGTTCTCCTCGTTGGCTGGCTCTTCAAGCTTTATAACATCCTGTTCTCTGATGATTTCTTTATCATATTTCTCCTCTTTTATGCTCTTCTCCAGGTCAGGCATGCTCTCCTCCTTCATTTCAACAAATGGCTTAGATTTTACATTCGCATATCCCTCATTTCCTTCTAAATGGTCTTTAATATTTACTTGTGTGGTTTCACAAAATGTCATAAAAAATACAACGTTGTATATATGGAAGACAAAAATGATCATCTACATATATGGAAGACTCAATTTTAAAATACAGGATTACCTTATTCTTCTCGTTCTCAGCATCTTCATGAGAAGACATCACCTTATCGGCAATAAGGAACTCCATAGCTGCCTGCACACCCATATCCGCAACGACACCGATGTCAGGGGAGGTAGTCTTGAAGGCATCCGACTCAACCCTCTGAACATTAATCTCCTGGCTATTGCTGACATGCAACGCCGTCTGTGCCTTACCCTGTCCCTTCTCAATCATGTTGGCGGACAACATTTTGAGAATCCTCCGCAAAAGTTTGTTGGAATGCTTCTTTGCCTTTTTCAGATCCTCCAACATTTTATTCAGTGAAGCCACCTGTCCTCAGATCTCTTTTTGAAACTCCCGCCACTCGGAGTTTGTATCTATGCTCGGTCGGGGAACAGAAGACTTGGGAGGTGGTAATTGAGGCAAGGCATTTGGATTCTTCAAAAAGAGGCACGTAACCCATGGGTTCTTTAACTTCTCTTCGGTCGGCATCAAGACAAAACACTTAAGCTGCACACATATGGTAAATATGTTAATGACTGACATATATGATTATTAATAAGTTATTGTAATTTAATAAATAAAATAAAATCACCACCCAAGTGGTCATTACTGTTATGACTACACGCGGTCATAGCTTTTTATGACCACCCGGTCATAACTGTTATGATCACCTGGTCATTATGGTAATGACCACCAATTGTAATTGACACTACATACAAAAATGTAAAGAAAGTTTATATAAATTACCTGGGATTTGCCAAATGTGGTAAAAGCAGTCAAAACATCATTAAACATCATATTATCCGCGGTGGTCCCCGACATCATACGTGGAATGGCCTGGTCATACTTGGTGGTGAACTTGGATGCTATCGATGGGAGGGTCTCATATGCCCAAACGAGTAAGGCATGGGGGAACCCCGGAATACTATAATGAACTTTGACATTTTTTTTAATGGTCTTCTCTTCGAAGACATCTTGTTTTCCACAGTATTGCAGATTGCAGCCCGGGTTGCCTCCCATGAGAGCACGCCCCAAGGAAAATCATTAAAAGCATCCAAGTTATCGGCCAGGGCAAAAAACTTGGGGTCTATCTTCACGGAGCTTGCATTTGATAAAGGGATGCAAAATAAAATGTATAGAAGGCTAAGCTTGACCGCATCATCGTCGTTGTCAAACTTAGCATTCGACATCTGCAGCTCCAAATTTTCTCTCGACACACCCCTAACCGTTGAAAAATATCTTGAAATTAATCAGCTTTCGACCATGGGGAGATGAGTAGACCCTACACAGTTCAGGCCGGTTATTAGGCAGAACTCGTTGATGGAAAATCTGCCCAAGTCTTCACCAAGCTCAAACCATAGAGTGTCACCCATGGCTGAGTGATTCGTCAGGCGCATCACAATGTTGTGGAATACCTGCCCAGCCCAACCAAGAGTCTCTAAATGCATGAACTGTTGAATGCATGGCTGATCCTTGACGGCCTCGTACTGTCGCGGAGACAACCGTTGGCTCAGTTTATTCAATGTCTCCGTTATGTTAACGAAATTATTTATTTTCGCTCTGGTAATTTCACTGTCCGTTACGAGTCGGACATATTGACCCTCCGTTAATGGTAACATAAAAGAGTTAATAACTTTATGACCGTCAAGTAATCATACAAAATACCTGATATGAAATCACATAAATATGATAAATTGTCCAATTTATCACCATCAACTTAGCATACAAGATGACCAAGTCATCATGAAAATGACAATAATAACTTTGAAAACGGAGTAATTATTATTATGAATAACAAGTCATCATGAAAATGACCATCATGTAAGAAAACTGAATAATTATTATTATGACCAGAGAGTCAATACAAAAATGACCATAACAAAATTTACCGAATGATCACAAAATTAGTACTAACCAGCCACCGATATCACCTAGAAATGAATAATTTCACACAAACCCCCCCAAATATTTATATACAAACCGTAACACAAAATTATACAAACGGTTGGTTCATGGTAGAAAATCAGATAAAAATATGAACTTTAAGGATTTTAAGGGGAAATTTTTCAACAAATCTAAAAAACTGTAAACTTTTTAATGATAACACATATAAAAATGAAAACTTTTTAAATATAATCAATAAAAACTACACATTATTTCTGAAAAATATTAAAACTGTTGGTTTATGGTACAAAATCCATAAACCAACCGATTGTTAATAATGAAAACTTTTTAACCATATTAAAATCAAAATTTTTTTATTATATAATCAATAAAAACTGTACATTCTTGCTGAAACGTTTTTAACATAAAAACCAAAAACAACTTTTTTACCTCTTCAGCTTTCGATATCTTAGCTTCTACGGAATTGATCAACTTCTTTGAATCCTTTACATCCATTTCCCCCTGCTTTCTCTTCAAACCTGCATCGGACACCATTCTCTCGATCTCCGGTATCGGTTTTTTGGCACTTTCATCAGCCGATGATCTTTTCGATGACTTAGTCGGAACTCGGGCTGACCTCCTCTCGAGAGTAGTGTTTTTCTTAGACATTTTTATGGGTGTCGAAATGTGTATATTTTTCAGGATTATACGACGTTAACAGACGTCGAAGCAGTTTAAAGAAGGATTTCGTTGGTGGTTTAGGACGGTTATGGGTCGGTAACTGCTGGTTGAAACGCTTTTTCTCTCTAGAACCGAAGTTTATCTCTTTAAAAGACTGTAGAAGCTGGTTTGAAATTTTTGTTAGGACATTAGAGGGAGAGTGACTTTTAGGCGGATGGGAGATGAAGGCAAATCGGGGATTTAGTAATAAATGAAGGTGGGTTGCATATTAATGACTGTTGGTATTCCTAAAAATACAGTCATTTTCATAATGACCATCCGGTCAATATCGTTATCACCAAGGTTAAATGCAAAAAATCATCATTTACAGGAATCACAACGAAAATGACCGGGTGGTCATTATGAAAATGACCGATCCCGTCGAAGTGTCAAAAGTAAGGCAAGCTCAGTACTTGTTTAAATTTTTTTCCTTTGCACATAAAGTGTGTTAACTCCTCTGTGCACAGAAGAAGACATGTTGTTCCCCCCATCACAAACGAGTTCAATTTTGTTTTCTCAAAACGTGGGAAGGGGTCACAACGAAAATGACCGGGTGGTCATTATGAAAATGACCGATCCTGTCGAAGTATCAAAAGTAAGGCAAACTCATTAGTTGTTTAAATTTTTTTTCCTTTGCACACAAAGTGTGTTAACTCCTCTGTGCACAGTAGAAGACATGTTGTCCCCCCCCCCCTCACAAATGAGTTCAATTTTGTTTTCTCAAAACGTGGGAAGGGGTCACAACGAAAATGACCGATCCCGTCGAAGTATCAAAAGTAAGGCAAAGTCATTACTTGTTTAAATTTTTTATTTCCCTTTGCACACTAAGTGTGTTAACTCCTTTGTGCACAGTAGAAGACATGTTGTTCCCCCCCTCACAAACGAGTTCAATTTTTTTTCTCAAAACGTGGGAAGGGGTCACAATGAAAATGATCGGGTGGTCATTATGAAAATGACCGATTCTGTCGAAGTATCAAAAGTAAGGCAAACTCATTACTTGTTTAAATTTTTTTTCCCTTTGCACACAAAGTGTGTTAACTCCTCTTTACACAGTAGAAGACATGTTGTTCCCCCCCTCACAAACGAGTTCAATTTTGTTTTTGGAAAACGTGGGAAGGGGTCATAACGAAAATGACCTGGTGGTCATTATGAAAATGACCGATCCTGTACAAGTATCAAAAGTAAGGCAAACTCATTACTTGTTTAAAATTTGTTTTACCTTTGTACACAAAGTGTGTTAACTCTTTTGTGCACAGTAGAAGACATGTTGTCCCCCCCCCCCCCCCCCCTCACAAACGAGTTCAATTTTGTTTTCTCAAAACGTGGAAAGGGGTCACAACAAAAATGACCAGGTGGTCATTATGAAAATAACCGATTCTGTACAAGTATCAAAAGTTGGTCACAACAAAAATGACCAGGTGGTCATTATGAAATTGACCGATTCTGTAGAAGTATCAAAAGTTAAGCAAATTCATTAGTTGTTTATATTTTTTTGTATCCTTTTGCAAACTTTTTAAACATAAAAACGAAAAAGCAATATTTTTAACTTTCGACTTATTTGATTCCTTAACTTCGATTTCCCCTCAACCCTTCATCGGCCACCATTCTCTCGACCTCTGATGTCGGTTTTTTTTTAATTTTAACTTTTATCGGTAGGTAGCATTCTATACCTCGAGGCGGTTTATAAAGGGCTTTCGTGGTGGTATTGGACAGTTTCCGAGCGGTTCCGACCGGTTGCAACTCTTTCTCTCTCTAGATTGCGGTTTTTCTCTCTAAAACACTGTAGATACTGGTTGACAATTTTTTAAGCCGTGCTATGGGGATATTAGGGTCGGTGTGAGATGAGGGTAAAAATGGAACTTGCCATACATTTAATGCTGTTGGACTGCACACTAAAAAATGGGTGGTGATGTGACGGTGCTAGAAGTGAAGGGAAAAAAAAGTGGTGCTGCTTTTAATATAATTTATTCTACAAGTGTTAAAAATGAAATTAATCCTTATTTTTACAATTCTGTCATTCTGTCCTTTTTTTTATTTATTTTTTTTTAATTATTTGTTTAAACTCTTATATCTTTTATTAATTTGGTTAAATAGGGTTTCGTCTATATTTTTTTTGAAAAATTTTCAGTTTCTTTTTTTTAAAGTTTCAAACGTAGTTTCAAAATTTTTTTTCCTTGTTTTGTCATTTTTTGGTTTTTTTTTTTTTTAAATTTTTTTAAAAAATTCTTATATCTTTTAGACCAGCACGTGTTCAACTAGTTTTGGTTAAAAAGGAGAATTGTGATTATATCCTTGACTTCAATTCCCGCGTTGCATAAAAAAAATAAAAGAACTATAATGGAAAAAAAAAAAAAAAAAAGGGCGAGAAAAGAGGAAAAAAAAAAAAAGAGAAAAAAATTTCGCAAAACCGCAAATAGATTGTGGGTGTCATCAGTCATCAGAGCCATGGCTTCTCCTTGTACTCCAGCAGACTCGAGCCATGGCGGCATGGACCAGATTAAAGGTGGTTTTTTTCGTAAAACAGTGAGCGACCTCTTTTCTATTCTCTTCTCTTCTCCATCTCTCCCCTTTTCTTCTAATATTCGTGTGTGTGTGTGTGTATAGAGAGAGAGAGAGAGAGATTGAATTTGTGGGGGGTTTTTTGAAAGGTATGCTTGGGAGATTGGTGGTTGATCAAAACCAAAAACGAATTCCAAGGGAAAAGACTTGGCATCGCCGGCATAACTTGCAGAGAGTACGCTCTGTTTTTCCCCTTTTCTTTCAATTTTGCTTTTAGGGTTTCTTGTTTTAGTTGAAAATTTTATGGTTGAATTTTTTTTTGAATTATTAATTTTTTGGGGTTAAATAGGAAAAATGCAGCGTTGAGAGTGTTTTCGTCGGGGGCAATAGCAAAAAGAATCGATGTCTTCACTCTTGAGACGTCCGATGATGTGGTTATTGTCATCCGAGGTTTCATCGACAAGCAGAAAACCACCTACAATGGCTTTCCTTCCGAGGCATCTCCACTTTACTCTCTTTATTTATCTTTTTATTTTTATTTTTTTCTTTTATAAGTAAAACTCTACAAGGAACAAAAGTACATATAGCAATTTACATAAAAGAACTAGTACCCCCTTTTTGCGCTAAATATGAAATTGACATTGACACATTTGCATTGAAAATGGTCTAATGTATCCTAATTAAAAATAATTTCTTGTGTTATTACAATTCGAAGTAAAATAATAGCATAGGGAAATTTAAGGTTGAGACTTTGCCATTCACGACAGCTATTTATAAACGTGTCGTGCCCCTACTTGTCCAGCTGTTATAGTGTTGTTCTCACACGTTAATTCAGTCCTAAATTTGATGTTATTTTTTTTATTTCTTTTATTATTTTGTTTTCAATACCATTTGGTTTTGGTGTTCATAAATATGCATTCTGCAACATAACTTAAGCAGGTTTTCAAGGATTTTGTGTTTGGATTTCCTTCTAACTGGGAAAAGTATGCCGAGGAATACTGTAGTGGTGAAGATTCTACAACTGGTAGTGTTCCTCACAAGTATTCTACTCTGAAATTTTAGCTTTTATAAACGATGATAAGCAGTTACTAAAGAAAAAGAAAAAGAGGTCTGTTTAGTTTGTAAATGAAAACTGCATAAACTAATTCATTTGCATAATCTTTTCTGCCTTTTTTTTTCCCCCTTGGCATGTGGAGCAGTTTCTCGGCGTAAAAATTCACCAAGTACTACACAATGTTCATCAGAAATAACTCCGACAAAAAAAGCGCATGTCATTCAGGAAGATAGAAAAGAAGTTGAAGTTTTAGAAGGTCCATCTCACAAGGTGTCTGAGAATATCTCTATCTGTTCCTCACAAGTTTCCAACTTGAGTAGCCCGCATGCTGATGAGAAACGACACGAAATAAATGTTACACCCGATTGGTTATAGGAGATGTAGTGAGGGATTGAGAAATTTTAAAGGCAATCAGAAAAACCCTGCATCTAGTTGTTCTTTGAAGGATGAAATACGTGGCAGTCCTACATCAGGAGAGATCCCTGTGACACTAGATGACGAGAAACTGAACAGTTCGTTAAGTGGAACCATTCTATCTGGGAAATCTCCAGTTCACTTGTCAGCTAAAATTATAAGCAATACGGAGGAGAAGCGAGTCATAGTTTGCGGGTTGGTGGGTGGAAACAATAATTCAACTCCTCTTTCAGTCTTTTCTGATCCTGAGGACGTTCTACTTCAAAATGAATTAGGGTCTTCCAAATCCAAACGAGGACGGAAATCTAAAAATGCGAATAATAAAGGTATTATTCTGGCTGGGCTTCCAACTTGATTAGATAGATCACAATGGCTTAGCCTTGATTATAGAAAGTCAAACTCAAAATATTGATTTTTGTAGCTGCAAAAGAAACTGATGCTAAAGAAGAAAGCACACACAGGAAGAAAACGGAGAGGAAAATTATCTACGAGAAACCAGTAAGCTGTCTTTTAGTTTTAATTTCTGTCATGGTCTAATAATTACCTATTTTGTTTCATGCTACTTTATGATTTTGCTTAACTTTTAATCGACCACAAAATCATCCAGTCAGATTTGGAGGGGAAAGGACTGATAATTGTGTTGAACTTGCTGATCTGTATGACTGAATTTATTTAACATATAGCCTGAATCCTGTTTATGATTTTATTCATTGGATAGTGTTGGAAAGGAGAATACAAAGCTCTTTTTTCTTTTTTCTTTTTTTTTTTTTTTTCGATTTGATGAGAAGGATAACTTTTAGCTGAGTTTATGAAATTTTATTTCAGGTCACTTTTTTGCTGGGTGTAGTTATCGATGTGCGTGACCTTTGATTTATGATTGTATCAAATAAAGGATGTGTGTTTCTAGAGCCTCTTTAGCTGCATGCCATCTGTTTAAAGCTTGAATGCATTCTGTTTAGGTACCTCTGCCATCTCCAGAAAAACTAGCAAAAACGTTTGCAGTTTCTCCAGAATGTTCGCCTTATGGACGATCCAGATCTGGTCTCTCTCGCTCTCTCTCTCTCTCACACACACACACACTGCACACACACACACACACACACACACACATATAACTTGAAGTCGCTCTATTTCTGACAAGTTATGTATAATAACAAATTTCTCTCTCTCTCTCTCTCTCTCTCTCTAGTGCTGTGTGGTATGTTATTTATGAGGAACAAGATATATATAATCGGGAATTTAAGATTATACTATCTGTCAGGATTATTCAGAATATTGTTAGTTTATCTCGTTCTTGTGTTTAGTTTTTCTAATTATTAGGTTTATTTTGCTATGAATAAGCGTAGTGATTGTATATCATTTCAGACTTAGTAAGCGTGAATATTGAGTTTTCAGATTCCCTCCTCTGCAGTTCTCGTCTGGTCTCTTGAATCCTTTCTTGAAGACATTATGTCCTTGCTCTTTCTGTCTCTTTAACATCTAATGGTTCTATTTTTGTCTCGAATTCTTATTTCTCTCACTTGGGTCTACATCAGTTATGTAAAGGATCTTGGGATTGCCGGCAATAATTGAGTGTATCACTTATCTTCATAAAGATATTGACAAAAATATGAGTTTTCACGTTTCTCTTTCACTCTCACTTGTTTAGTTTAATTGGAATACGTTGCAGGGAGGCTACTGCTACCAACCATGGAGTTCTGGCGGAATCAAATTCCAGTTTATGATTCGGTTAGTTACCCTTTAGTGGTTTGCACCGTTGCTATTGCTTTCTTTTGGTTTATGTGTATGTTAGACATGCCCACATTGACTGTTACATGGAAACATTTCAGTAGACATACACATTTTTATTCATTAGTGTAAGAAATTTCTCTAGAGCTGTGAAATGAACGCATCTAACACGTCTTGATGGGTGGTGTTGGAAATATCCTTTCGTATTTGATTTTTAAGCTCATGCAAACTCAAAACTGACTTGCTTATTTATTTTTATTAATGTCTTTTTTCCTATTGGGGTGAAGATGAAAATTTTCTTTTTATTGCTTGAATCTGTTTCCAGGATCATAGTATTACTAGAATTCAAGGAGACCTGCCTGCATCGGTGAGAGGTTTGTACCTCTTATTGAATAGACAACTCATTCTTTTGGTTTGAATTAGAATGAACACTGTAATAATTTTTAGAAGCCAAAACAATGCTCAGAAAAATACTGAATGGATGCCCGTTGGAAGGGGGCCGCAGCGCGTCAGGTTGTTGCCGTAGCGCGCTAGCCTTTTTAAGTTTGTGTATTTTGGTCTCATTTACATATGCAAACAAAACATCCGATGCTTGCTATCTGTGGCTTGCAACTCTTGATCTTGCTTTGACGTTTTGCTTTAAAGCTATTTTCTGTTCATGCTAGTGTTGAAATGCAATTTCATTCTAAGTCCTATATGATTCTTTTTTCCCCTTGTTTTTTGCTAAAAAGAGGACTTCAAGTATATTTAGCTGCTTCTAATTGTTTGTCTCTATGGATAGGGAGTAGATCTAAGCTCCGAAAAAGCTAAATCAGTAAAGGTGAGTTGACTTCAAGGCATTTGTGGAATAATTGTTATTAATAATATAATCGTTTTAAATATTGTGTCTCTGCGTGTATCATGTTAATGGAGTAGAAAAGGAGAATGAAAAATTTCTTGGCAGATAACTAAGAAGCATGAATTAGATTTTTGAGGGCAGTCTTAAGTTTTAGATACTTAGAAAATGTTCACAATTTAGAGTAAACAATGGTAAAAGATAACTTGAACTCCATATAATTATCCATTTTGTTTATGAGTTGCTTAAATTTTTATTTGCAGATGCTCAAATTGAATGGATGGAGATGTATAAGTGACTTCTCGAGGACGGGGTTGATGTGTACTTACTTTTGATAGTCTATCATCATAGTTTTTGCCATGTAATGGTAGTTAATCTAACGTACAGTTAGGTACCTGTTTCGTTTTTGTATTGTGTATGGAAGACGGAAGGTTCATGTATTTCTTGGATTAGAATTAAAAAATATTTGTTGATAACTCAATTCACTTGCCACTTTAGTTCAACCTTTTTCACTTTTTAACTTGGTTTTGTCGAATTCTTTTTAGTTTTAGCTACTATAATTTAGCCATTGTGAAGTCAATAGGTTTTAGGTTACATACCTCATTTGTATCCTCATAGGAACCATACATATAGGAATACGAGATGAAATATTCCTCTTCATCGTGTATAATTAGAGACTCTTGGAACCATAATTTATAGCCATAGATAAGCATCTAAACTGATATTCAGTTTTATTTTAGGATAAAATTGTAATAAAGTTCCGCATATGCCATTTCATCTAAACTGATATTCAGTTTCACTTTAGGATAAAATTGTAATAAATATAGATTATGTTAGTTTGGGGACATTCATGAATTTCGAGTGCAAATATAATCACTCAAATGAAAAACAGAGGTAGTGCAGGTTTATCGGGTTAATGAATGGCGCTGCTAATTAGAAATTTGTTACTTTGGGAGCAGTTCTGCGACAGAATTTCTAAAGATCGGATGGTTCGTGCTTTTTCTAGATTTTTCCGATAAGAGTTTTCGCTCAAAAAGTGGTTTTAATGAGACCCTTCTCAATCTTTAATTAAGAAATGTAGATTACACGGTTTGATGTTTTTGCTTTTTGATTGTCTCCACGCGTCGTGTAATTTGTCGGGTTGTGTAATTTTTGGCTTTTTGTTCCGTAAATGCTCTTTAGCTTTCTAGTTTGTTTCTACTTCTGGATATTATTGTATTTGTTTTCTCTGTCTACTAATAATATTCGAGTGCGCTTTTAATGCATGATGAGGAAGGATTTTGGATGTCAATCTGGATGGAATGTTTATCGCCCTTCCTCTTATGCTAAATTTTCTCCTCTCATCATCCATGCGTGGTTAAGAGCATAATTTAGTAGTCTCAAATGAGATCAAGAAACCGAAGACAGTAGACTATATGCATCGCCTCTTTGAAATGTAAAGGACATTATTATTACTTGAAATATGTGTTTGTATTTACTTGGTATGATATGATAATTATTCGTAATTATCTAATAGTCCTTGTTTGAAAGACTACCTTTGGTTTTTTGGCACATAGTATACAAATTATGTTACAAATAGAGTCACGGATCTTATGTCGATTAATCCAAGATTAGGATCGGTGTGACAGTACAAAATAAGCACATTACGGAGTAAGCTTTGTCTAGTGTACAAAGTAATAGATTTTGAATCTTAACGAGCCCGAAAGTTTTGCATTTAAAAAATAATTGACCAATATTTATTCATGTACGTATGTATCATATGGTTCTAATGATTTGATGTTGTTTATGCCCAAAATAAAAATAAAAATCATGGAATAAATAAATATATGAAATTGCATCAGTCTTCGTCGAGAAAGGCTGACTAAAAGGGCCTCTTATCCAAACTAGTAATTATATTTTAGTTGTGTATTAATTTCGATGTCAATTTAAAAAGGAAATTAGCATTAAAAAATTTTAGATGGGTGAAAGAAAGGAAGAATGGAAGCAATTTAAAGAGAAAATGACTAAGAAGTTTATATGAGAAAATTGAATTTAAGGAGGTAAGTAAAAAATATTTTAAAAACAATATTTTAATGATAAACATAAAAAATATGTTTTTCAAATAAATAATTAGACGTATGAAAATGCATATTTAAGTTAAAATGTGTGTCCGGTCTTATAACATATTTTAGAAAAATTATTTCAAAATGACAATTAAGAAAAAGCATTTATGATGACCAAGGTACATAACATAATATTTAACAAGAAAATTAAAAAATAAAAAATAAAAACTCTATAATATATATTTTTTTTTTTTGAGAAAAAATTAAGAAAAGGTAGATAGAATAACCGTTTATTAAAAACAAAATATACTTGGAATATCCACATAGATAAAATAACATTTTAGAGAATAATGAAAGAAATATGTAAGTGTTTTCTTCGCTATGAATCTCAAATAATAAAATTCTAAAGTTTGTTTCAAGAAATAAATTCTCAAATGAAATTTTTTATTTCTCAAAAAGTGCTCGAGTGCAGTTACAACTTTCTCTCTCTAAGGATTCACAGAGTTTATCTTTCTAAAATATCTCTTAGAATTCTTATAAAAGTAAAAAACCCCAAATCTAAGGATTTAACCCCTATTTATAGGCTTTGGAAAATCTTCTTTATCATAGTGCTAGCTCAACTTTATCACTCTAAGCGATCAACCTTACTTCAATCTGACTTTATCTTTGTATCCTTTCAATCTGAGTCTATGCATAAATATATTTTTCTTCAGACCTAATTCACTAATTGAAGTGACGTCGTTTCATGCCTTTTATTTTGAGACGCATCGTTTCAATTTTTCAAATACAACATCGTTTTGTATAATTGAATACTAACTCTCCCATATTAGCCCTCTTTTTTCTTATAAATTTTAAATACTCAAATCTCTTTTGAATTTAAGAGATAAAACCTTTTTAAATTTCCTCTTATTCCCAACCTACTCTGTCTTCAATCTTTTACTCTTCTATCTAATGGCCTCTGAAAATTCAATTTCTTATTATCTCAGTGATATTCAACAATCTTGTAAAATTCCAGAAGACATCGTTCTATCTCCTATTCCTGACGATGCAAATATTTATATTGGTGAAAATATCGAACCGGGAAGTGTCGTTTTTGCTTTAGACCACATTAGATCCTTCAAATTTCATCTTCACTCATTTATACTCGAATTTCTTCAAATTACCAATATTTCTCCTTTTCAAGTTGCTCCTTCTTCTTTTCGTTTAGTGGCGGCTTGTGCTTATGCTCACGAAAATCAGGGTTATTCATTCACCATTTATGACATCGTTTCCTCCTTTACTCTCAAGCATTTTGATTTCTACTTCTATAAACTTTCCCCTAAGATTGGTATCCCAATCATTTTTGCTGATTTTATGGTTTATAATGATCTTTCTTGGGATAAATACTCCATTTTAGTTAATGGGCATTGGGAATCTAACCCCTTTTTCTCAGTATCCACCTGTTTCAATTCCTCTGATGATGACAAAGCTCTGAAACTTTCTCACATACCTTCGTTTTATCACTAATTCCAGTAACCTCCATTTTGAGAAGTTATTCCCTTCTTCTACCCACATTGCTGATACCAAACCTACTATAGTTAGACTTTATCGTTAAGCTTTGAAACTTGTCTCTGACGATCCGTGTTACGCTTGTCCAGTACGGCTACCTTGTTACGACTTCACTCCAGTCACTAGCCCTGCCTTCGGCATCCCCCTCCTTGTGGTTAAGGTAACGACTTCAGGCATGGCCAGCTCCCATAGTGTGACAGGCGGTGTGTACAAGGCCCGGGAACGAATTCACCACCGTATGGCTGACCGGCGATTACTAGCGATTCCGGCTTCATGTAGGTCCGAAGACGAACGTGCTGATGTTGAAGACATGATCTTGCATACTGAATTAGATCATCCTGGTTCTTCTAGACACAAACATTGTCGTGAAAGTTCTCCCATTCAACCTTATCCTGAAGGTCGTGATAACTTTGGCAGTCGAAGGGATTTCATTGCTTAACGTGGTGATAATGAAACCGAAACTTGGCAAGGTCGTTTCCTCCGTTCTGACGGAGTGCCAATTTTGAACGGAGATGTGTCCTGTAATCCCGCCATCGGTAGAGTTATCATGTGAGCCCTCGATACCCCTGCAGACATTCATAGTCAACTTCAATATACGTATCAAGAATTAGAAAGTATGGGTAACGTCGCTGGTATCTTGTATAAGGAGGCTCATCATGGTGCTTTTTGATAACTTCAACCCACTATTGAAGAATGGGATAAATACAAAAATTGTTGTGACAAGGTTTTCAAAGAACGAGATGAAAAGAGGAAAGAGAAAGAAAAAGCTTTAAGCAGATTTGAAGCGCATCAGACTGATCTTTACGCTAGCCTTCAAGTTCGGTCTGAAATAGACAAATAATCTGCTCTGATTCAAAAATTGGAAGATCAGCATTAGAGGGATATCAAGGAAATTTCTCGTTTACAGAATTGAGTCAACAACAATTCTTTATCTGACACTGAAAGATCTTCCTTTGAAAAAAGGATTTCTGCCCTTCAAGGTTAAGTTCTCAAGCTTCAGACTGAAAGTCATGCTCGGGATCGATCTAATTCTTCAAACTCTGATCCATCCATTTCCTCTCTAATAAATTCTCTTAGTGACAAGAACAACAGTCTGACTGACAAAAATAAGGTTCTAAGGGAACAAGTTTTGGAATTCGAAGAATCTATTTAGAGAATGACTGATGAGAAAATCAAAGCTAAAATTCTTCTGGTAAAAGTATCATCAAACTTTCAGATGATTCTCCTGAGGAGCAACCTCCTCAATCTGATCAACATGTCAAGTTGATGGAAGATCAATTAGCTGGAGCGAAACAATTTGCGGCTAATCTTTTAGAGGAAAATCGTAAGATGAAACAGAAATGCAGAGAGAATATTCAAGATGCAAAATCATATTTTCGCAACAAGTATCTTAAGTTGGCTCTCGTCTGGGTTGCAATGGTTTCGAATCGGGTTGGGTTTCCGCTCTGAAAGATTCTTAGCAGAGGAGATTCAAAGGCATAGTTGAATTTTATGAGAGTCACGGATTTGATTTTGTAGAGAAGAACTGTCGAGCTGTCAATAACATAAAAGACAACGATGATGACGTTGACTCTTTAGCTTTGATTTAAGTTTTGACCTTGAATCTTCTGATGGAGATTCTTCTAATACGAATTCTCCCACTCCTCTGGATATGGCCTTTTAAATTTTCCTATAAAAATTGTATTTTGTAATTTTGTAGCTTAATGAAATATTATTGAATTTTACTTTTTCATTCTCATATTCTATTTTATTATTCTGTCTTTCAAAATTTCACAAATTTCAAATTTCAGATTTTGCTTTCAGATTAAACTATAATATATCTCTAAATCAAATTAATTACTGTTTAGTACCTTAGATCTCTATTTATGCAAATAATTAATTAATCTGACTAAGGTACTTGAAATTTAAACTAAATATGCTTATTCTGTTAAACTTTGTCCAAGTCTGAATCAGCATATTCTGTTAATGGTCATCATTCTTTATGCATATCTGGTTTGAACGTGAATTTAGATCTAAGTAATGATTATGTATTTTGAGTCGATGGTATAAATTTCTTCTTTATACCCTTTCATGTCGAGCTCTTATCTCTTCATTTCCTACCATGACGTCTGTTAGTAATTATTCGAAACTTTCCCGTTCTTCGAGACAATTAACTTTCCCAATTCAAATTTCTCTATTTAAGTTCCTTTTTCCTCTTTATTTTGTATTTTCTCATTTTTTCTTCCTAATCAGCTTAAGAATTTTCCTTTCGATTCTTCCTTTAGTTAACTATTTCAATTCTTTCTCTCCCCTTTTACTTTGTCCATATCTTCCTCATCATGCCTCCCAAGATTTCTTTTCTTCTAATCGAAGTTGTTCGACATCTTTGTCGAATTCCAAAAGACGTCTCCATTGATCGTTTTGACACTGCTCTTTCACAAGCACAAACAGGCGATTTGATTGTTTCCTTTAGACAACTTCTATGTCTTCAATTTCCTATCCACCCTCTTTTCAATCAATTTTTTGCTTTTCTTCAACTTCGTCCTAACCAATGTGACCCTAACACATTTCGCATTCTGAGCAGTTTTCGTGCTCTAAATGTTGTCAAGTCCAAGTTACTGAAAGAAGCTCCCTTGGACTTAAATTATCTTTGGTCAATTTATTCTTTAGTTTTTATGAAGAAAGACAGAGGACATTTTCACCTTCAAGTTCGCAAGTATTCTAGTTTCGTCACCTTCTTCACCAATCTCCTTGACACCGAGAAAAATTGGGCATAAAATCTCTTCATCGTCAAGGGGAATTGGGGCTGGCATCCAAGGGTAGAATCATATCCTCCAATCCCCCACGAAGAGCATCCTCGAGGTAATTTTACTTTTTATTTTTAATCATGTTTTCATTATTTCTCCATTTTTTTTAAATTTGATTCTAAATGTATGAGACTGTTGATCTTTGTAGTTTCTATCACTTCTCCTGTTTCCAACATTTATGAAGCAAGGATTGAAGTTCTGAAGCAGGTCATGCAATCCCAGCTCTACGATATCCGAGCGGTTATCCACCTTGAATGTTTTACAACTCTCAGATTACTCCAACTGAGGAATTCTTTAGATTTTTCTGCCAACATAGATCATGTCAATCTATTTAAACATTGATTATCGACAACTTTCCCATCACTGCCTGACAAGTCCAAATCCTACTCTCCCTCCACTCTTCCCCAATCTTCACAACCTCAGCCTCCCAAGAACATTACTTCTACTTCCAGCCGTCCCAACTACCGCATATCAAGTCTACGGCTAACAGAAGTGAGTTTAACTTTAGATTATTTATCTTTCCTTTTTTATGATTAAACTCCATTTTCTGACTTTACTATGTTTGGTTTTGCAGACCTTGATGGCAAAAAGCACAAAAACCCCCTTAGTCTTATATTTCAGATCCTCCTACTTCTTCCAAGGAAGAATCAGAACTGGGAAAGTTTTCCCACTTCCAATTTTCTGATCAGGTCCTAAATGGCATCTCGGACCCGGTTGACGTCCATCCAGCTAAGAAACCTCATTCTGATGAAGCTATACTGGCCAATCTGAAGTTCCCACCCTCAGTAACGAATCCTGCCACTTCAGCTTTTGGAGTTCCGCTTTCAACGACCATGGTGTCCACGACTCAAAATGCTTTGCAAGATTCTACTGTTGGGCAAGATTCTAGTATTTCTGAGGTTATTGATGTCCAGGTTTCAATTTCCACATCAAGTTCCTCGACTCAGACCTCTACTCAAGTGTCCACTTCCAATCTTACTGTTAGTTTACCCATTATTTCCTAACTTCCAGTTCTAACTTCTACAATTTCAAGTCCAGATTACCTTTTTGTCCCCCCGACTTATACTCAAGTTATCCTCCCTTCTGATCCTGAACTTCCAAATTCCAGGTCTAAATTGATCTCTCAATCCTCCACTCCAGCCTCTTCTAGCTTTGAAGTCAATCCTTCAACAGTCCTCCTACAAACCCCATTATTGGAGCATCTTATTCTGCATAAATCACTGAAATCATCCCTTCAACAGAATAGGTTGATTCTATCTTCGAAAATAAAATTTTTTCTGGTTCTCCATTGCTCATGAGTGGTTCAGAAGTTTTGGTTCCAGTCCCACTGGTCAACCTCCCTATATCTTCTCAAGTTGTAACTCAAAGTCAACTTCCAGCGCCATTTATGACTTTATCCGATCGATCTGAACCTTCTGAGGTTCGAGTTTCCAGCTTTGACCCTTCTAGTCAAGCTCTCAGAACTCTAGAGGTCGTTAGTAGAACGACTTCAAATTTTGGCGCTTTATCTCGTGCCTATAAGATTCCTTCTCTGGTAACTTCCTATTTTGTCTTCTACACTTTTTATCTGTTTTGTCATCTTGTTCTTATACCAAGTAAATTCTTGTTTATTTTTAGTGCGAACAAGCCAGTAATATTCATCAGCAAATTTTGCTCGAGGACTCAATCTTGGAGCACGAAGTCAAAACTCTTGAAGCTCAAGTTTCTTCCCTCCAAAATTTTCTGTCCGAGATTTTGAATTAAAAAGCAAATGGCTACTCGAGAGAATAAGATCAAGGAATTGACTGAGAAATCTCTCAAACTTGATATGATTAAGACGGTACTGCAGTATAATAAGCAGTATGGAAATTATACTGCGAAAAACCATCATTACGGATGAAAAAGCGAGAATAAGGTACGGGACCATTTTAGAAAAATCAAGCACAATATTCAGAGCAATATGGACTAACTGGCTTCAAGTCCTAAGAAAAAACCTGCAAGCAGTCCAGTTAAGTACAGATAAATTTTAGACTGCAGTCCAGTACAACTGTACTGTTATTAGTTGAAAACGGTATTTGTAATATTTGTATTAGTATGAAAATGGACTGCATATTAGAGGAAATGCCAAACGGAGCCCTAATGGGAGGATACCTTATCATGGATAAATATGTGAATTTTTGGAATTTTAGGAAAATTGGAAAGAAATAGGTGGATGATGATGAAGAAGTTCCTTGGCCTACAAGGACCCCATCATGGCCAGCCACCTCAATGGAGTAAAGAGCTGATATTTTTCTTTTGGGGACCAATATGCAATTTTAGGAATACAAATAATTGGTGGAAATTCAAGAATTTTCACCTATAAATAGGTGATGCGGGGTTGCATGTGAACCATTTAGTTGCACCTCAAAAATTCTAGTTCATCCTCAAAAATGATAATTTGGTAAGACAAGTAAGGATTACCTATTTGGGTTTTAAGTAAGATGATCAAGTGTATGGATGATAATAATGTAAGTAACACGCTGCATGAATAGATGTAGGCTTACAGTTGCGACCGTTTGAGATAGGGTGTGTGAATTTTTACGTAAAAACTAATCAAACACAAACTGTCAACTTTCGGATCATTTGGGACTGTGATCTGGAAATGTAATTTTGAGGCCTTTAGAGGCCGAATCTGGACAAAGTCAAAACTGAAAGTTGTAGGAAATGGAAAATCCTAGGGGCAACATAGACTTTTTTTAATAATAAGACTCCAAAGGCCTCTGTTTTTATCAAAATCCGAGACTGGCCTGTACAGACAGTGTAAACGGTAAGAATTTTTCAAAAGGAGAAACAAGCAAGTTAAAGGCATATTCAGGTTTTTGACAAAACAAAAGATGTAGGTTTTGATGAGATCTATAACTTTCATGAAGAAAACTTTTTCAAATTCCAAACTGATTTAAAGATAAAACTGGATTGTAAAAACTGTGTAGGGAACAAGAAATTCATGCACAGGATTTTCAAAACTGTACAGTGTACAGGAAAATTCCTGCACACGCACTTTCAACAAATTAAAAAGTAGTTTCAAGGTTTTACAGTTTTATAACTTCTTTTACAAAGAAACTACGGTTGTATGAAAAACAGTTTTCAAAGGGTTTTTAAGCCATTAAGAATTCACAAGTAATATTAAGTAATAAATCAAGACAATACTTGATTTATGAAGACAGATATCTTTCAAGAGAACAAGGTATTTTAAAAAAGAATAAAATGGGCCAAATTATTTGAAAGGAAAATAGTAACCAAATGGGATACTAATTCTATATATTGGGCTTTGGACCCAAGGTTACTTATAGTAACCAAATGGGATACTAATTTTATATGTTAAGCTTTGGATCCAAGGTTACTTATTGTAATAGCCAACATTTTAAGAAATTAAGATTTCCTTTTAAGGAATTTAAGATGTACTATGTAAGTGCTTATAAAATGCCTGATATGATTTTATCAGATTTTGTGTGAGTCCTTATAGCTTTATAAGACTCAATAATAGATTGCTTAGTCAGCATAATGTCTTTTGAGTCAAAAGGTAGAATGAAATCTATGATTTTAATGTTGGTCAAAGTTTGACCAAGAAAAGTCAAAGGTATGAATATGACGGTACTGCATTATAGTACAGCAGTATAAGAATTATACTGCGAAAAACTGTATCACAGATAAGATAGTAAGAATAAGGTTCAAGACCACTATAGAAAAATCAAGCACATTAATTACAACAATAAGGGCTAAGTAGCTTTAATGTCATAAGAAAATTTTTATAACGTCCCATAAAACGCAGATAAATTCTTAACTGCAGTCAGTAAGACAGTACTGTTATTAGTAAAAACAGTATGTGTAATATCTGCATTAGTATGAGAATGGACTGCATTTAAGAAGGAAAGCCAAACAAGGCCCAAAAGGGAGGACACCTCATCAATGGATAAATACATGATTTATTGGATTTTTTAAAATTAGGGAAAGAATTAGTAGAACTTGGCACCCAAGGCTCCCAATGCCGGCCACTTTAAGGGTTTTTGGGTAAATATTTTTCTCATAAGGACTCATATGTAATTTTAAAAATAAAAATAAATCCAAAAAGAAATTTATTTTTCACCTATAAATAGGTGATGGGGGGTGATTTTGAGTCATTTTTGTGCAACCTCACCAAAAACTCTTGCAAAATTTCTACTCACCTTTCCTTCCCCTTAACAGCCGAAACCCCAAAGAGAGAAAGAGAAGGAAAAAAAAAAAAAAAAAAAGAGAGAGAGAGAGAAGAGAACAAGTGTTTCGGATTTTAGGGAGAAACCAGCAAGAAGGAGAAGTTTGATTTAAAGCCTCGAACCAATCTTCAAGCTTAAAGGTATCCTTCTAAAACCTTTAAGCTATCCAATTAAATTTTTGGTTCAAGCTTATGTGTATTTTATGTGGGTATGTAAGAGTATAAGCTCATTGTGTCAGCTTAGATTTGTGCTTGATTAGGGTTAATGGTCTTGATTTATGATTCATTGTATGGTTATGATTTCAATTTTAGAGTATGTATGGTATGTATGAATGCCTAGCAAATATTTTTAATATGTCCCCACACACTCAAGAAGATGTAGAGTGTGATTGATCATGTTGTAATTCATGTATGATGCTAGAAGGGTTATGAAAAACCCTAAAAACCCTAATGGGTTTGATTTACCATATGGGTTTGTATGAACAATTTATGAATGAAGAATGAATATATGACAATGAAAATAGTACATAATGCGTTGCATGACTTGATGTAGGCTCACGGTTTTAACCGTTTGAGGTAGTGTGCGCGTAACATCACGTAAGAATCAAATAAAACAGAAACTGCCAGTCTTGGGTCAAGATTGGGCTGTAATCTGGAAACAGGATTTTGAGGTCTTTAGAGGCCGAATTTGAGAAAAGTTAAAACTGGAAAGTTGTAGGAAATGGAAAATACTAGAGGACAACATGGACGGTTTTTAAAATAAGGCTTCAAGGCCTCTGTTTCACAAAAATCCGAACCTGGTCATGCTCAGACCCTGTGCACGGCCAGGCAGGTTCAACAAGGAAAAAGAGAAGGTTAGAGATAGAACTGGGTTCTGAGTAAAGAATGAAAGTTGTAGGAATTTTCAAGATCTAAAACTTTTATGCAGAAGAGTTTTCCAAATTCAAAACGGATTCTATAGGTATAAATGGATCTTGAAAACTATGCAGAAAACAGGAAATTCCTGCACAGGATTTGTAAAACAGTGCAGGAACAGGCAATTCCTGTACATATTGTAATAATTGAATTATTGGGAATGTTTTCAGCAAACTTCCCCATACTTAGACAGTTTTACAAAACAGTTTATAAAATGGTTAATTAAACCAAGTCTAGTCAGGGAAAGAAATAAATGAATTTGGGTCAAGAAATAGAATTAACATAGTAAGAGAATTGTACATTGGATTATTTACTAATTTTAATTGGACCAAAAATTATTCTAAGACACAGTAACTGTTGGGATCTAAATGTGCCCTAAGGATAGAAAATCAATATTAGGGATTTTCTGTAAATATGACATTTTGATATTAATAAGGAGGTTATTCATGTTTAATAAGATGTGTCCTATTTACTTTCATTTGTTGATTGTATGGTTATTTTGAGCAAACATAAAATACTCCTTGACTGTTGGTAATATATGGATTACCATATGTATACGGGGTATATAGAAGACGTGGTAATTTGATAACAGTCTAAATAAATAGTCCGCAATCGATGGAATAAGATTTGGGGATCTTATTCATGATAAGATTGTAAAGTTGTCTACTTCCTTGGAGGGATGGTTTGTCTTGACCATCGGATAGGTTCCGAGTAGAAACTTTAATGTATACCAGTATTGAGGTATGACATTGGACTGGACCTAAAGTGTTAATTGATTCGGTTTAATAATTCCGTTTATAAGAATCAATGACACTTTGATTATCATCCTGCATTAATCTTAATCCTGAAATGATTACTTGAATTCGCATCCATGACTTTGTACTTTAATGCACTACAGGTGAGACACTGTTAATTCATGGTCAATATACTTGTGTTTTGGGTGCATGACTTATGGATGGAGAAATCAAGATTCATAGATACGGAATCCATAGCTATTAACGATAGTAAATGTTATCTACTTAAAGGCATTATTCGGGGATTGAAAGATAGTATAACAAGATCTTGGCCATCGGTTTACTTTGTGTTCTCTGGTGGTTTACCAATTGTATGGTTTTATAATTGGTGATTCTTTCAATAGAGAATAATGGAACTTTAAGTTAAAATGATTGAAAAGGTAAAACGGAAAAAGTCCTTAATTCAATCATGGATGACATATGGGGATTAAGCAAGCGATGAATAAATCATGGAAGAAGCACTACGTGAGAGAGCTTTCGTAATACGGTATGTAAACAGGAGTTCAGCTTCAAACTTTTAGTGGAATAGTTTTGAAGTTGATAATTGATGAATAATTAATCTGGGATTAATTTTTCACAATTATAGGAGCCTCTTTACATATTTCCATCGGGTCCCTCTATTAGCTCATATAGTTCCATAGCGTCTCGGGATTTGTTCCTATGAGATCGGTAAATTTAAATAGAATTTAGTAATGTCTATTAAGACATGTACTCTCTAACATGCAATCCAGAAAGGATTGGACATGTAAAATTGTAGACAAATGATTTGTCAACATGTGATTGGTTAATTTGAATTTTGGAAATAAGATTGTGTTTATTTAATTTTGGAAAACAAATTTTCTCTCCTAATCTAAAAGTGTGCACGGTTTTTAGATAGGTGGAGGGAAGAAAATTTTGTTTCAAAATTGTTCAAATATTTCCTAACATTAAATTATTAATTGATTTGAATAATGGAGATTATTTCATGATTTTTCTTTCCTTTAAAAGTGTGGACGTTTTTTGAGGAGGAAATTTGAAATATTCATTATTTAAATTAATAATATGGTTAATGTTTATGGAAAATATTAATTCAAATAAGTGAATCTTATTTAAATTCAAAAAGGTTTAAAAGGAATTTGAATCTAGATAGGACTGGATCTTTGACTAGTCTAGATTCTTGATTAAAATTTGAATCATCAATCTAGCTTGAATTTCAAGTGTGGCCGAATTTTTTGTGGGAAGAGTTTCTCTTGGAAAAACGTTCCAGGTTCAATGAATCTAGCCTAAAGTTGTATGATCTTTTGGTTCAAAATTTATCGGAAAAATAATTATTAATTATTTTTCAAGAAGGAGATAAATTTTGAAAAAAATTGGACTTCTATATAGAGGCTAGGAGTTCTTGAGAACTATTTTTGGTATTTTTCAAGAGGAAAACGTTTTTTTGGAGTGAGAGGAAAACAATTTAGGTTTCTTCCACATCAACATTTGGCCTATCTTGTGAGAAAGAAAAGAGAGAAAATTCCATTGAATCAAAACTGTGAGGAAGGTTAAACCGAGGTGATAATTTTCATAGGAGGTTAACCGGTTCTTGTTTTTGTAGTTTTGAAGAAGATGTTAGATCATATTCTCAACGAGGAACATCGGAATTGAGAAGGAAGGATCTAGACTTCGGAAAGCATTACCGGTCGATTGGATTCATAGAATGTGTGCCCACACACACTCTGAGACGTGGAACTCGAGAATAGTAGAGAAGACACGTGGTCAAACGCTCTAGTGATTCCGGAATCCAAGAATTAAGGTACGCTTGATCATTAATTTAATTATTGTTATATGCATCATGAGACTCTTTTCTGAAAGGCATAAAAAATTTTAAAACTTCCGCTGCGCCGTACACTCTATACCGGATCCGATTTTCCAACAACTGGTATCAGAGCCAATTCATGATCATGTATATAACATAAATTATTTGATCAAATTAATTTCTCTCTATGCATTAATGAATATTTTAGAGAGTTGGCACTCTAGGTTTATTTGAGTATGTTAAATATATTATGAATGGATGTATGGAGGAATAAATGCTTAATATATATTTATAATATTTGATGCTTGTTCAATTTGCTGGTCATGATTCCATAGAGGTTAGAATTTGTATCTAGGTTTTTTCAAGTGTAATAGATGCGGTCTTAATCACCGCAAGGTCGTTCTTTCAATTCCTAGAATTTTGTAAGCCAGAAAACGGCGTAGGAATTTTTTTATAAAATTCAGGCTACAATGGATTCGAGGAGATTGAAGATGAACGAAGGTATGGAAATTTCAAGGATTGATTTTTTGGAATTTTTTAAGTAAAAAACATTTTTTTTATAAAAATAAAAAAAATCACAAAATCTTTTTGAAAATTTAATTTCCAATGATATGTGATTTTGATAATTTGGAAATCAAAATTAAAAATTTAAATTTAAATTTAATGATATTATATGAATTTTAAAATTTTGAGATTTAAACTTGAAATTTGGAAATTTCAAATTTTTTGGATTTTAAAATTTAATAAACAGATTTTTTTTATTTAAATTTTGAGATTTGTAATTTTTGATTAAAATTAAAAATCACATATAATCTTTTTGAAATTTAAATTTAATTTTAAATTTGAAAAGATGTTACATTGGAGAAGGAAGACACATTGAAGAAGGATCAAGGCATGGATCCACAAATGAAGGCCGATATATGTTTCGGTTAATTTTGTAAATTTTGTAATTTTTTTATAGGATGGAATCATGATCCACGACTGTTTACATATTTTGCAAACCATAGATGATGTGTTGCTAGATGAATATGTTATACTATTTTATGATGTATTTATAACATGCCATATAGACTAGGGAGTGTCACTCAATAAATATTGTTTATGCATGAAAAACAAAACCCTAATTTAAAAGAATGAGTGGGAGAAGGTTTTACACACTAGACCTACGGACTCCATCGTTGGTCCAATAGTTACGCATGGTAGTGCCTATTACTCGGTTTTGACCCGGAATTCCCTTCGGATAGTTATCTTACCTAGAGCGCACACTGATTTGGATTTCCGAAAGGATAACAATTTTTGGGCATACTTTATGCTTAGATCACCCCTCGGTGGAAGGTGTAAAATATGGATTCAAAATTAAAACAATGGTTACACACTCATGCTACTTTATTGATTAACCCTCACCGAGGCTCTGTTATATAATGTATTGGTCAAATAAACGATAGGTAATATATATTTAATATAATATGCTCCATGGACGAATAAGATATTAATCAGAAGGGGTCCGTGTTCTTGGCTAGTTATTCTATGACTACCCCTCAGTAGCTTAGAAGTAGAAGCGAGGAATTATTTTAGTAGGTATGTTGTTTTAAAAAGTTGTACACATGACCATTTAGATTACATATAAATATTTTTGTTTTATTACAAAACCATATTTTATAAACTAATAGGATGTTTGCTCGTACTTATTACATGTTTTCTTATTATAGATCAAAATGTCGAGCCCTTTATCGTGATACTTACGCAAAACAAATTAACTGACGAGAATTTTAATGACTGGAAAAGGAACTTGCTTATCGTCCTAAACTTAGAGAAAACACAGTTTTGTCCTAACCCAACCAAGACCACCTACGCCTGTGATCGATGCTCCTAATAGGGATTTTGTAGCGTTTGAGCGCTTCGACAATTACAACCTAAGTGCTATGTGCTATATTCGGCGAGCATGTCTAATGTGCTCCAGAACAGCATGAAAGCATCAAACTGCTAGGCAGATCATGGATAACCTGGATGAAATATTTGGTGAACAAACTATCCAGGCTAAGACCGATTGATATCAAAGGTCTCATGAACTGTAGGCAGAAGGTTGGAACTCCCATCAGGAGCACATGATGAAAGTCATGGCGTATTTGTCTGAGTTCAGACAATGGGGCTGAGATCGATTCTGCAACTCAATTGGTCATGGTTTTCCAACCTTATCCAAGGATTTCGATTTGTTTTAGGCATCCTACAACCTTAACCGGAAGGAGATGTCTTTAACGGAATTAATGAAAGAGTTGCAAGCCTTTGAGAACATTTTTAAGGGTTCTGGATCTAAGGCTGAGGCGAATGTGGCTGAACCTAGTTCGCCTGCTCCTAATCCCAAAAGGAAGAAGGAAAAGGGGAAGAACAAGGGGAAAACCTGCTGTGATGCACCTGCTACTAAGAAGTCTACTAAGACTAAGAACGGAAGGTGGATCCCAAAAAGGTTAAGTGTTTTCACTGTGGGAAGAAAGGACATTTCAAGAAGGATTGTCGAGAATACCTGTCCATGCTAAAGCAAAAAGGTAATTTCGATGTTCTGTATCTTGAGGGTTGTTTAGTGGAAGAATCTAAGGACAATTGGGTTATAGATTCTGGAGCTACTAACCATGTTTGTATTTCTCTACAGGGGTTCAAGGTAACGAGAAGTCTGCATGAGGAGAACTTCACGTTAAGAACCGGTGATGGGACGTTGGTGCGAGCTGAAGCAGTGGGAGAAGTGCATCTTATTTTGATGAATTTAGGTTTATTGTTTTGAGACATTGTTTTTATGTTCCTAGTTTCAAGAGGAACCTAATTTCGGTAGCTTGTTTGATTAAAGATTCTTCAGTTTCTTTTAATAATAAAGTTGTTATTAGGAAAAACAATTCTCTTATCTGTAATGGATGGATGCATGGAAATCTTTATTTTATCAAACCTAAGATGCACTCACTGCTTGATACAGAATTGGAAAAGAACTCTAAAAGACATAAGTCTTCTCACTCTAACAAATCATATCTTTGGCATTTACGACTTGGTCACATAAGCCTTAACAGAATTCAAAGGATGGTAAAGGAGGAATGCCTTGACTTGTATGAGGTTGAACCTTGGCCACAATGTGAATCCTGTTTGGAGGGCAAGATGACTAAACGGCATTTTGCTGCCAAGGACGGTTGAGGAACTTTTAGAACTAGTGCATACGGATGTTTGTGGTCCCATGAACATAGAAGCACGTGGTGGGTATGAGTATTATATCACTTTTATTGATTACTCGAGGTATGGATATGTTTATTTGATGATCCGCAAAAGCGAAGCCTTTGACAAGTTCAAAGAATTTCGGGCTGAAGCGGAGAAACAATTAGGCAAGTCCATTAAGACACTTCGATCGGATCGAGGTGGGGAATACCTATCGGATGAGTTCTTAGGATATTTGATAGAGAATGGGATACAATCCCAATTAACTGCACCTGGTACTCCTCAACAGAATGGTGTAGCTGAGAGAAGGAATAGGACCCTATTGGATATGGTCCGGTCTATGATGAGTTCCACATTACCTTTGTCATTTTGGGGGCACGCCATACAAACTGCATGCTATCTTTGAATAACGTTCCCTCCAAATCGGTTCCTAAAACTCCTTACGAGTTATGGACGAGTAGGAAACCTAATTTGAATCATATTCGAATTTGGGGTTGTCCACACGTCCTGGATAAGGAAGCGAAGAAGTTGGAGTCGCGATCAGAAGTGTGCTTGTTTGTTGGCTATCCAAAAGGGACAAAAGGTGGTCTGTTCTATAATCCGAAGCAAAATAAAGTCTTCGTTTCTACACATGCAACATTCCTGGAGGAAAGTTACATAGAAGACTTTAAACCTCGTAGCAAAGTAGTGCTTGAGAGATGACTTTGGGTTTGGATGTTCCTAAAGTCACAGAAAACCCTGTGGAAAAATCGCTAAAGAATCAACATCCAGGGGAGCTTCGTCGTAGTGGGAGGATTATCAGGGACCTGAAAGTACATGCTCAATGGTGAAGTTTTTGAAGCAGAATCCATAGAACATGATGATACGACTACGACAAGGACGACTATGGAGGATGTTGATTCTAGTCTTGGCAAAAGCTATGACCCGAGATGGAATCTATAGATTCCAACGGGGTCTGGAAACTTGTTAGACTTACTCCAAGGCTAAACCGATTGGGTGTAAGTGGTAAACAAGAGGAAAGAGAGGTGTGGATTGGAAGTGAACACTTCAAGACAAGACCTTGTAGCGAAGGGCTATACGCAGAAAGAAGGAATCGACTATGATGAACCTTCTCGCCTGTAGAAATGGCTCAAGTCAATCCGCATTCCTTTTATCAATTGCGGCTGCTCTCGTTATGAGATCTGACAAATGGATGTCAAGACAGCTTTCTTGAATGGCTCTCTTGAAGAAGATATCTATATGATACAACCAGACGGGTTCAAGGCAAAAGGCCAAGAAGAAGTATGCAAGTTGCTTAAATCCATTTATGGATTAAAGCAAGCATCTCGTTCTTGGAATATTAGGTTTGATCAAGCGATCAAAACCTATGGATTCGAACAAAACATTGATGAACCATGTGTTTATAAATGTATCAAGAATGAGAAAGTGGTTTTCCTTATACTTTATGTGGATGATATATTGCTTATTGGAAACGATGTGGCAACATTATCATCTGTCAAAGTTTGGTTAGCCAAACAGTTTGACATGAAGGACTTAGGAGAGGCTAGTTATGTTCTTGGTATTCAACTCTTTAGAGATAGAAAGAACAAAACGATAGCACTTCTCAAGCTTCATACATTGACAAAGTACTTGAGAGGTTTTCTATGAAAGATTCCAAGAAAGGTGCCCAACCTTTCAGGATTGGAATCAAGCTTTCTAGAGATGACTGTTCCAAGATATCGGAAGAAGGGAGCGTATGAAAAATGTACCTTATGCATCAGCAGTAGGTAGTCTTATGTACGCTATGTTATGCACTACGCCTGACATTTGTTTTGCGGTTGGTATGGTAAGTCGACATCAGTCGAATCTGGGACCAAACCATTGGGGTGCGGTGAAGCATATACTCAAGTATCTACAGAGAACGAGGGACTATATGCTAGGGTATTCCGGTCAGGACCTTGTTCCTAGAGGATACACAGATTCTGATTTCAATCAGATCAGGATTCAAGAAATCAACTTCAGGATCTGTTTTTACCCTTGGTGGTGGTGTCGTTGTGTGGAGGAGTAGTAAGCATCTTGCATTGCTGACTCGACCATGGAATCCTAGTATGTGGCAGCCATGAGGCATCAAAGGAAGCGGTATGGCTCCGCAGGTTCCTTGGTGACCTAGAGGTCGTTCCTGGTATGGATAAAGCTATAGTGCTCTACTGTGACAACAGTGCAGCAGTAGCTAATACCAAGGATCCTTGGCATCATAAGAGGAGTAAGCACATTCACAGAAAATATCACATCATCAGAGGCTTTGTTGAGAGTGGGAAATGTGATGGTTTGCAAATCGCATCAGAGGACAATCTTGCTGACCCGTTCACGAAGACTTTGGTGGCCAGAAGATTCGAAGAACACGTTGAAGGCATTGGGATGTGTAATATGTCACATTTACTCGCTTAGGGCAAGTGGGAGATTGTTGGGATCTAAATGTGCCCTAAGGATAGAAAATCAATATTAGGAATTTTCTGTAAATATGACATTTGATATTAATAAGAGAAGGTTATCATGTTTAATAAGTTTTGTCCTATTTACTTTCATTTTTTGATTGTATGGTTATTTGAGCAAACATAAAATACTTCTTGACTTTTGGTAATATATTAGATTACCATATGTATACGGGATATATATAAAGATGTGGTAATTTGATAACGGTCTAAATAAATAGTCCGCAATTGATGGAATAAGATTTGGGGATCTATTCATGATAAGATTGTAAAGGTTGTGTACTCCCTTGGAGGGATGGTTTTGTCTTGACCATCGGATAGATTCCGAGTAGAAACTTTAATGTATACCAGTATTGAGGTATGACATTGGACTGGACCTAAAGTGTTATTGATTCGGTTTAATAATTCCATTTATAAGAATCAATGACACTTAATTATCATCCTGCATTAATCGTAATCCTGAAATGATTACTTGAGTTCGCATCCACGACTTATGTACTTTAATGCACTACACGTGAGACACTGTTAATTCATGGTCAATATACTTGTGTTTTGGGTGCATGACTTATGGATAGAGAAATCAAGATTCATAGATACAGAATCCATAGCTATCTTAACGATAGTAAATGTTATCTACTTAAAGGCATTATTCGGGGATTGAAAGATAGTATAACATGATCTTGGCCATCGGTTTTACTTTGTGTTCTCTGGTGGTTTACCAATTGTATGGTTTTACAATTGGTGATTCTTTCAATAGAGAATAATGGAACTTTAAGTTAAAATGATTGAAAAGGCAAAACGGAAAAAGTCTTAATTCAATCATGAGTAACATATGGGGATTAAGCAAGAGATGAATAAATCATGGAAGAAGCACTACGTGAAGAGAGCTTTCGTAATACGGTATGTAAACAGGAGTTCAGCTTCAAACTTTTAGTGGAATAGTTTTGAAGTTGATAATTGATTGATTAATTAATCTGGGATAATTTTTTACAATTATAGGAGCCTCTTTACATATTTTTCATCGGGTCCCTCTATTAGCTCATATAGTTCCGTATAGCGTCTCGGGATTTGTTCCTAATGAGATCGGTCAATTTAAATGGAATTTAGTAATGTCTAGTAAGATATGGTACTCTCTAACATGCAATCCAAAAAGGATTGGACATGTGAATTTAGTAGACAAATGATTTGTCAATATGTGATTGGTTAATTTGAATTTTGGAAATAAGATTGTGTTTGAATTATTTAATTTTGGAAAACAAATTTTCTCTCATAATCTAAAAGTGATGCACGGTTTTTTAGATAGATGGAGGGAATAAAATTTTGTTTCAAATTGTTCAAATATATTCCTAACATTAAATTATTAATTGATTTGAATAATGGAGATTATTTGATGGATTTTTTTCTTTCCTTTAAAAAGTTGTGGATGGTTTTAAGAGGAGGAAAATTTCAAATATTCCATTTATTTAAATTAATAAATATGGTTGATGTTTGAGGAAAATATTTAATTCAAATAAGTGAATCTTATTTAAATTCAAAAAGGTTTAAAAGGAATTTGAATCTAGATAGGACTAGGATCTTTGACTAGTCTAGATTCTTGATTTAAAATTTGAACCATCAATCTAGCTTGAATTTCAAGTGTGGCCGAATTTTTTGTGGGAAGATTTCCTCTTGGAAAAGCGTTTTTAGGTTCAATGAATCTAGCTCTAAAGTTGTATGATCTTTTGGTTCAAAATTTATCCGGAAAAATAATTATTAATTATTTTTCAAGAAGGAGATAAATTTGAAAAGGATTGGACTTCTATATAAAGGCTAGGAGTTTTTGAAAAACTAATTTTTTGGTATTTTCCAAGAGGGAAAACGTTTTTTTGGAGTGAGAGGAAAAACAATTTAGGTTTCTTCCACATCAAAATTCGGCTATCTTGTGAGAAAGAAAAAGAGAGAAAATTCCATTGAATCAAAACTGTGAGGAAGGTTAAACTGAGTGATAATTTTCATAGGAGGTTAACCGGTTCCTGTTTTGTAGTTTTGGAGAAAGAAGTTGGATCATATCTCACGAGGAACATCGGAATTGAGAAGGAAGGATCTAGACTTCGGAAAGCATTACCGGTCGCTTGGATTCATAGAACGTGTGCCCACACACACTCTGAGACGTGGAACTCGAGAATAGTAGAGAAGACACGTTGGTCAAACGCTCTAGTGATTCTAGAATCCAAGAATTAAGGTACGCTTGATCATTAATTTAATTTATTTTATATGCATCATGAGACTCTTTTCCGGAAACGGCATAAAAAATTTTAAAACTTCCGCTGCGCCGTAACTCTATACCGGATCCAATTTTTCCAACAGTAACAAGACGATGACTATTAGTAACCTGATAGGTTACCAAGTTACTGGGTTGGGCCTAAAGCCCAAGATTACTAGTTGTAACCTAATAAGAAATAATTTTAAAAGTTGGGCCTTAGTAACCCAATAGGATTTTATTCAAAGATAACTTGGGCTTACACCAAGGGTTACCCAAAGTAACCTAATAAGATACTGTTAGGACACAAGCCCTAGGGTTACATTTAGTAACCAAGTAAGTTATTATAAGTGTGTGTGTGAGGGGACATATTACTAGGGTTACTCATGAATGTTGGTTAGGATACCAACATTTTATGATAATGATAAGTTAGGACGATCCTTACCCTACGTCCTTTTTGAAAAGCAGGAAGTAACCTGCCGTTGTGATCTGAATTGGAGCAACAAAACTTAAGACGTAGCACAGCAAGTAAGTACAACTCCGCCTACAGCATATGCACTTGTTTTGCTACTTCCATGTTTTGTTTATGTAGTTATGTGATGTATATGATTTATGATTTATGTTGTGACATCATGAAGCATGTTCACTAATTTATATGGTAAGACTAAGACCAAGTTTCAAGTATGAAACGGTTTATGAAATATGTATTAAGATAAGAATAAGTTGTTAAGATAAGTTTCAATTATGTTGGCAAGCAAGTTGCCTTGTGTCGTACCGACCCGCTCGTAGGTCAGGTTTGATCCATGGTTTGAGTTGGAAATGGATTGGCCGCCCCAACCACTCCATGGCAGCGCGCCACGGTACGTACATTTATGTTAAGTAAGGGGCCCAAATATATGCTAACCTAAGAAAGCATAATAAAGCATAATTGGCTCATGCATTGCTTTATTAAGTTTTGTTTTGCGGATTCATAGTTGTACTTGCTGAGCGAAAGCTCACGACTTATGTCTATGCTATAGGTAAGCAACCTATCGACAATCTTTGATACAAGACGATGGGGCTTGGCACGCGAGTTGTGAAACGTGGGATGGAGACCGCTATGTCTTTTGCTACATTATATTATTAGTTATGAATTATGTTGTATGCAAGTTGATATTTCAGTACTGAAATACGTATGTATGTATATACATATAAGTATGTGATGTGATAGATTTTAGTTTCAAGTTGTTTAAAAAAAAAAATAATATTACATATTTCCGCTAAGATAAATAAGTTAAGTAATTATGTATGTTACGTACGGTAACGGCCTACGTTAGGCGGGTTGATACAGAGCTGGTATCAGAGAGAGGTTTCCTGCCTTCCAGTTTCACAATTTGCCTGCCAGCGCCACTGTCATTGTAAGTAGAATTTAATTTTGTGTATGTTTGCTCATTATGCAATTATGATATGATAGATTATATAGTATGGATCCGACGAGAGTAGACGACGATCGTGATGCAACCTATACATTTTATGGGATGCAACCACTGGTATTTGACGGGACTCACTATACGGTGTCATTAGCGGGTTGGTTATACGATATGGAGATGATATTTCAAATATGCCATATAGAGGCATATCTTCAGGTTCCGTTAGCCAGCCGATGTCTGGCAAGGGAAGCTAGATTATGGTGGATGACGTTAGGAGAGCGAGCTATGCAGGGAGATTCATGGGCCGAGTTTCGTGCTCTCATTATTGCTCATTACGGGCCTTTGCCCAATGAGGACGCCGACTTACCTTACCACGATCCCGAGATCTACAACGACATGTACCTCGGGCAATATCTTGGCTATGCTGCGGATTGGCGTGCCTATCCAAATGAGTCCATGGGGCATTATTGCAGGAGATTCCAGGATGCGATGTTACCATACATTCCGCGAGATTTAGGTGATCTGGAGCTACAGGCATTATACCTTCTTAGGGAAGGGTTACCTTCCGAGATTAGGATATTTGTTCCGGCACCGATGGCAGGGATGACAGTGGAGCACATGATAAATAATATCATGGAGGCTGAAATAATAGCCCATATATTACAAGTAGATGCCTTTGTGGACGACATTATACAGGTGCCTGTTGATGATGCTGGCATTCCTGAGCCACTATTCGAGGGAGGTCCGCTTATGCTCGAGGACCCTATATCCGCTGTTCCACTACAGGAGATCCCACCACAGGAAGCGAAAGCCGACGTAGAAGGAAATTGAGTGGACCCTGTAGATTTCATGGCTGCACCCGAGGATCAACCCGAGCACCCTCCAGTAATCATCATCGACAGTGATGATGATGAAGAAGACACTGAGGAGGAGGTTGAAGAACAATGGGAAAAGCAAGAACAAGGAGTATGGGAAAAGGAAATAGAAGACTTCGATGATGGAGATTGGGATGTAGACTCTGACGCTTCTTCCGTTGTTACGATCGAGCAAATAGACTAGACATAGGATTGACTTTTATTAGTTTATTCTTTTGACTTTAGGATTGTACATATGTATGATGGTAAAGTGGTAACCACTTCCATCTTAGTTTTGACCATGTATGTATAGCAAGTACAATGTAATAGACATGTACATTATTATGTAAATATGATGTACTTTTTGTAAGCATACAAAAAGACAAGTTCAAGTATGAAATGTATATGATAATGTTATGATATGATGATCAAGAATTATGTATTAAAAGTTTATGATAAAGATATGATACAATACGATGATGTTATGTTATGAAATGATAAGTATGATGATATTATGACATGATAAGTATGACAGTATTATGATATGATGTTTCAAGGTATGATATGATAAATTATGGATGAAAAAAAAGATATTAGAAGTATAATAGTATCTTTTCTTAAATAGGAATTAGAAGATGGTACGTACCCGTACTAGAGCAAATCAAAATCCGTAAGAGCTGGATCTTGCAAATGTTGTAGCCACTCTACAACGACAATTGCAAGAACAGCAACGGGAAATGAATCAGCTTCATGAGCAGATAGCTCGTATGAATCAAGTACCCCCAGTAGCGCCCCAGGTACCCCCTGTAGTAGCCCACGTACCTGTACCGGAGGTGCAGCAAGAGATTCCATGGGATGCTGAAGTCCCGATAGCACCTGCCGGGATACAATGAACCCACCTTTAGTTCGGGAAGAATTGTTGTATGAACAGTTTAGGTAGATGAAGGCGCCTGAGTTTGAGGGACCTACGGACCCTATACCAGCCGATAATTGGTTGATTAATATCCAAGTGATATTCGATTTCATGAGACTTACGGAGCAAGAAAAAGTTCTCTATGCTTCCTTCGCACTTAAGAAGGACGCAAGGCACTGGTGGATGACTGTTCAGATGCGCAGAGATATTATGGCAATGAGTTGGCAGGATTTTGTATCTGAATTCAGAACAATATACTACAATAGAGAAATCCTGGCAGCTCAACAAGATGAGTTCACCAGTCTGAAACAAGGAACGATGACGGTACTAGAGGCTGTTAAGAAATTTGAACAGTTAGCCCGCTTATGTCCGGAACTAGTACCGAATGAAACCGAGAAGGTAAGGAGGATGATGAAGATGTTCCGGACAGATATTGCCAAGCAAGTCAGTGCTGGCAGTAGCCCTCCAATCTTGGTATCCGACTGTGTAAGTCGGGCCATAAGAGCTGAATATTGGATTAATCAGGACAAGGAAGCAAGGGCTCAAATTTTTAAGACTAAGAAGGAAGAAAAGGCCGTGGTGAAGCAGCTGCAGCCCCGACAGAATATGGAGTCATACTCAAAGGGGCAAACTAATAGCTTTGCTCAAGGTTCTAAACAGTTAGGGAGGAACAAGAAAAAAGGGAATGTTACTGGTCAGGGTCAACAGTGAAACTACCCTCAAAAGAAGAGCAACAGAGGAAATGAGGGTAATAATAATGAGTATCCCGTATGTGCCCAATGTGGAAAGAAACACTTGAGAGTGTGTAGATTGGGATCGAACGCTTGCTACCTTAGTGGTAAAGAAGGCGACTATGCAAGGAATTGCACCCTAAATAGTCAAAACCAGAACCCACAGTTTCCAAACAGGAATTCAAGCAGTCAGCTGCATGCAGCCCAAGTGAAGATCGAAGGCCCTTCGATCACACAAGGATGGCTAGAGGCTCCTGAACCCCAAGTGAGGATCTATGCCTACACCAAGGGAGATGCCGAAGCTGGAATCGCATGTGGTAACAGGTCAGATTTCTATCGCCACTCACGATGCTATTGCCCTGTTTGATTCTGGTGCTACCCATTCATTTGTATCGATGGAGTTTGCCCAGAAATTAGGACGAGGAGTTAGTGTAATATCCAAAAATTTTCACGAACTTATGATTTTCTTGTATATAAGAAATCTAAAGTTTTGTACTATGTGTTTATGTGCAATTTTATGAAAATTATGAATACCAATACAAAGTTCATAATTTTATCAGTACATGGTTGAGTTCTCGGTAAATTAATTACGAGACTCCATAATATGCCTTTTAAGGAAAAAGGCATGACGGAATTTTATGAATTCATGATGGTCAAAGTTTGATAAAAAAAGTCAAAGTTTGACCATAATAAGTCAAAGGTTGACCAGAGTAAGACGGTACTGTGATATGATAAGCAGTATGGGAAAAATACTGTGAAAATCGTCTTTACAGACAAGATAGTATAATTAAGATTTAAAACCACCATAGAAAAATCAAGCACCTAAAATAGGATATTAAGGGCCAAAGGACTTTAAATAAAAAGAGAAATTTTTATACAGTCCAACTATACACAGATAAATTTTGGACTGCAGTTCAGTATAACCGTACTGAATTGTACTGTGTATTAGTGAACACAGTATTGGAAATATCTGTGTAGCTCAAAAATGGACTGCTTAATGATGAGAATAGCCAAACAAGGTCTAAGGTGAATGACATCACCTTATCCTTAATTATGACATCATTTATAAAAAAAAAAAAAAGTGGAAAGAAATTAAAAACTTGGCTACCAAGGCAACCAATAAGGGCCGGCCACATGTAGGGCTAATGTGTAATTTTTTTGTGCAATTAGTTTTGCTCCAAGGATTTATGAGCAAAAAGTGAACCAAAAAGTTTTGCAAAAAAGTCCAAAATCCCACCTATAAATAGGCTGCCATGGGGGGGTCGGTTTTTGGTCCAATAAATTCAGAAAAAGCAGCCAAATTCTGCCCATTTTCCCTCTCCAAAAATCTGCAATCTCAAGTGGGTGATTGAGTGAAGAAAAAAATTGAGAAACTTAGGGGTGTTGATGTGTGTAGTCTTCGGTTCCTCCTAGTAAGTTCAAGCCAAAAATTTTGACAGTTTTGTGCCCAACTTTGGGGACCAACAGCCGGCTGCCAAGGGGGGTTGAGTGAGTGAGAAAATTTGGATTTAGGAGTGCTTAGTTTAGGTGCAAGCAGCCACCAAGAATCAGCCAAATTTGGTGCCAATTGGTGCAACAAAACCGGCCTTGGGTGGTGTCTTTGGAGGAAAATTTTTGTGACCAAACCCTAGAGGTAATCCTCCCAACTCTAAGCTTTAAATTGAGCATTCAAATTGAGGAATTTAAGTGTATTCAAGCCATTGGATGTAAGAGCATAAGTTCAATTTACTTTTTATGCCTAGTTTAGAATTTTGGTTGGTGCTTGATTCAAGTTAGGGTTTAGGTGGTTCTATTTACTAAGTTATGCATGCTAAATGTTTGATGTAATGATTGTTGATAAATATTTATGTAATGATGGGTTGGAACATTAGAAAAGCGCTGCATGTGTGATTCTAGGCTCCCGCGGTGGCTGGTTGAGTTAGATTACGCGATTAGGACGTGAACGAACTCTAAACCGAAAAACTGCCAGGTTCGGGTGGATCCTGACCAGTTTTACGGCAAGCCGATTTTGAGGCCTTTAGAGGCCTAATTAGGCAAAACTCAAAGCACGAAAGTTTCTCAGAACAGTTTTTCCTAGGGGGCAGCGCGGACGGATTTGCAAAATGAGGCTCCAATGGCCTCCGTTTTTACGAAAATCCGAGGCTGATCTGCCCAGACCTAGTCTACACGTCCAGTAAGTTTCAAATTAAAACTGACAAGAATCCAAGCAGAACTGGGTTTTTATTAAAACATGAAAGTTTTATAATTTTTTGAGAGAAAGAACTTTCATGAAGACAAGTTTTTCAAATTCAATCTGGATTTTTAAATACAACCTGAACTATAAAAACTGTGCATAGAGTAAGAATTCCTGCACAGGATTTTCTAAAAACATGCAGAGAAACTGTATTTTTGCACCAACACCACTGTTTTGACGGTGAAAACTGTTCTAAAGGTAGTTTTCAACCTTTAATGATTTTTATAAAGTCCTACTTTGAAAACCACGAATTTTAAAGTTAAACAAAAGATTTTTAGTCAAATTTTCCAAATTGGATTTTAAAAACCAAAGTTTAGTAACGAGACGTTGACGGATAGTAACCAGGTAGCATACCCGAGTTACTAGGCTTAGGCTCAATAATAACAAGCGATGAATCAAGTATGGTTGACCACAAACTCTAGGGTTACAATTAGTAACCTAGTAAATAATCAAGGCTTGTATGGGGGACATATAACTAAAATGTTGGAAAGGTTACCAGCATTTTTATAGGATTCTTATCCTATGTTCTTTTTAATAGCAGGAAGGAACCTGCAGTTGCCACCTAAGTTGGATCAACAGGAAATAGCATAACAGGCAAGTATCAAACCTCACCTACAGTATGAAAATAGTAAAGACTATTTTCAAGTATACTATATTTTCAAGTATATATGCTATGTTGTGCTATGATATGAGATGCCATGTTGTGTGATGCTATGCTATGGCTATGATGTGCTAAGTTATGTTATGACATGTTATGCCATGTTTACAAAAATGTCATGGTTTCAGAAATACCATGTTTTCAGAAATACCATGTTTTCAGAAATGCTATGTTTACAAAATGCCATGATTTCAGAAATGTTATGTTTTCAAAAATGCCATGGTTTTAGAAATGCCATGTTTTCAAGAAAGCTATGCTATGGCAAATGTTGAGTATGATATGACATAGTGACATCATGAGACATGTTCACTAATGTTAAACCACATGGTAAGATGAAACAAGTAAGGTGTCGTACCAACCTCCCGTGATCGTGGAGGCTACATGTTTCAGTTGTGATATTTACCTTCCGTGATCGAGAAGGGTCAAGTTATAATTCCCAGAACTGTTAGGGCCTTGCAAACCCTAGCTTTGTCTGGAGGCTGCGCGCTTTTGGTACGGACACTATGGGCCCACATGTTGAGACAAGATAATAAAGATTGAGTCTATAATGAAACATAAGACATTCAATCAATCATAAATGGTTCATGCATGAGTTTCGTGACGATTGGCATGTTTCTGTTTTAAAGATGCTTGAAATATTTTTGTGAGATTATGTTTGAACTTGCTGGGCAAAAGCTCACCTTTATATTTCATACTGTAGGTAAGAAGCCTGCAATTTAATTGGTGGGCTATGCGGACGATGCGGCGGGTGAAGGGCGGTGTGGGATACCACTACGCATAAATTTTCCGCATTTGATTTTCAGTAGTATGTTAATATTTCAAAAATAAATTATGTTTTGTTATTTGTAAGTAGTTTAAAGACACAAAAAGTTACTATCAGTATAGTCCGTTATATAACAAGCTTTTCTTTATAAGATAACTTATGTGTATATGTTTTTTAAAAAAAAAAATTTATCTCAAATTTTCAAGTAAAGAACAAGTATGTATGGTGTCGACCTGGCTTGGGAAGTCGGGGCGTCACAGTTTGGTATCAGAGCGGTATCCTGCCAGCCTATTTCACATCGCCTCACATCGTTTCCGCTACGGCCCAAGTAAGTTATGTTTCTTACTATTAGAATTAGTTAAGATCTTATGTGTGTAGTAAGTATCTTCTTTCAACGGCCATACTGGAAAATGTTGGACACGGGGATAACGTTGGGTGGTGCCTTAGTTGGTGGTGGCAACCAGGTGACATACGGAAATGATGGGAAAGTTTTATATCTTCCCAAATATTATGGTTATGTACTCCTGTTGTGAAGGAGATATGAACAAGATCATGATAAATTCAGATATGTTCATGTTATGCTTTTATATGGAAAGAAGATTATGGTTCTATATAAAAGAGATGATTTTATTAATTTTATAATAAAAGAAGCTAAGTTTATTTCCTTATTTTCCGTATAGAGCCATGCTACCAAAGCATAGAAGAGCACCGATCCAAGACGTTGATCTTGCGGCTCAGCTAAATGAATTAAGACAAATGATGCTAGCCCAACAGCAAGAGATAGGGGGGCTTAGAGCTCAGTTAGCTCAGCAGAATCAGGGACCTCCTGATGCCGAGGTACCACCAGCACCTGTGAATCAGACTGCTGCACCGGAAATTCCTGATGCTGACCCGGTGATCCCAGAGAACCCCATAGCCCCCGAAGTACCTGTTGTACCTGTAGCTGTTCCACCAGCACCTCTTGTTCGAACTCCGGAAGAACTATATGACAGATTTCGGCGCATGAAGGCACCGGAATTTGAGGGGTCCACAAACCCAATTGAGGCAGACAACTGGTTGATTGACCTCCAGGTTGCCCTAAATTTCCTCAGACTCAACGACCAGGAGAAAGTCCTATGTGCATCCTTTATGCTAAGAAAAGATGCTCGCCTCTGGTGGGAAACAGTCCAGCTCCAGCGAGATGTTACTGAGATGACTTGGGAGGACTTTGTGGAGGAGTTTAAGGAGAAGTATTTCAACACTGAGGTCATGGAGGCTCAACAAGACGAGTTTGATAAGTTCCGCCAAGGAAACTTGTCGGTAGCCGAAGCCGTCAAAAAGTTTGAGCAGTTAGCACGTCTCTGCCCTCACCTCATCAGTTCCGAAAGGGACAAAGTTAGAAGAATGATGAGGATGTTTCGCCCGGACTTAGCAGTGGTAATCAGCAGTGGCCCCCATCCACCACTCACTGTTGCTGAATGTGTCAGCAGGGCAATTCGAGCTGAATACTGGGTAGGGCAGAACAAGGAGCAACGGGCTAAGTTTTTCCAAGAGAAGAGGGAAGAAAAGGCCCAAGCTAAGCAGAACCAGGCCAAGCAGAATCAGGCAAGACCAAATCAGACTCCCCAGCAAAGAGGTCAAGGAGGTCCTTTTGGTCAAAGCAGTAACAACAAGCAGTACAGCAACAATCAACAGAAAAGGAAGTGGAATGCAGGAGGACAGGGGAATCAACAAAATTTTCCCCAGAAGAAGAATACTCCTGATAGCAACAGTTATCCCACTTGTCCGAAATGTGGGAGAAGGCACCCGGGAGATTGCCGTGCTGGAAACGGTCGCTGTTTTCTATGTGGCAAGGAAGGCCACTATGCTAGAAGCTGTAATCTCAATCCCCAGAGTCTGCAGAATCAACAGAGAGGACAGGGATCTCAACTTCACGCTGCCCAGATGAAGCTCGAGGGACCTGCAATCTCTCAAGGCAGGCTGGAAGCTCCGGAACCTCAAGGACGCATTTACGCCTATACAAAGGAGGATGTTCAAGCTGGACCTTCCACCGTGGTGACAGGTCAGCTTCCTTTTGCTCAACAAGATGCCTACGTGTTAATTGATTCTGGGGCTACGCATTCATTTACATCACCTAGGTTCGCTAAGAAACTAGGTAGAGCAAGTGATAGAATCGGAAGAACATTTAGGACTGCATTACGCTCCGGGGAGATTCTGTTGTCTGATTATTGGATACGTCACGTTCCAATAATTATATGTGGTAGGGAAATGTATGTCAACTTGATCATCATTGACCTATATGACTACGATGTCATCTTGGGTATGGATTTCTTGGGGAAGTACAACGCAGTTATCGACTGTCCACGACGTACTGTCACGTTCAAGCCAACTGGTGACGAGAAGTTTACTTTCAGAGGATCTACTCCAAAACAGCCAAAGATGTTTATTTCGGCGCTAAAGGCTAGAAAATTGTTGGCAGAAGGATGTATGGGATTTCTAGCCAACGTGGTGGATAAGACGCAAGAGACTGAGAGCGGACCAGAAGAAGTACCGATAGTCAAAGAATTTATAGAGGTTTTTCCCGAAGAATTGCCAGGATTGCCACCAGAACGAGAAATCTCTTTTGAGATTGAGTTACTTCCTGGATCGGCACCAGTATCCAAGGCACCCTACAGGATGGCGCCTGCCGAACTTAAAGAACTACAGATTCAGTTACAAGAGCTTCTGGATCGAGGATTCATTCGTCAAAGCTACTCGCCATGGGGAGCTCCAGTTTTGTTCGTTAAAAAGAAGGACGGCACTCTTAGGATGTGCATTGACTATCGGGAATTAAATAAGATAACCATCAAGAACAAGTATCCCTTGCCTCGGATCGACGATTTGTTTGATCAGCTGAGAGGAGCTTCAATTTTCTCGAAGATTGACCTACGATCCGGATATCATCAGCTTCGAATTAGGGGAGGAGACGTTCCCAAGACAGCCTTCCGTACGCGATATGGACATTACGAGTTCCTCGTTATGCCATTCGGATTGACAAATGCTCCAGCAGCCTTTATGGACCTGATGAATCGAGTATTCAAGGATTACTTGGATAAGTTTGTTATCGTCTTTATAGATGATATCTTAATTTATTCAAGATCAAAGGAGGAGCATGAGGAGCATTTAAGGATCGCTTTACGGATTTTAAAGCAAAACCAGCTTTATGCTAAATTCACCAAGTGTGAATTCTGGTTGGAGAAGGTCCATTTCTTAGGACATGTGGTTTACAAGGACGGCATATCTGTGGATCCGGCTAAGATTGAAGCAGTAAGTGAATGGCCAGCTCCGAAAAACGTCACCGATAGTTTCCTCGGCTTGGCAGGCTACTACCGACGTTTTGTTGAAGGATTTGCTAAGATTGCAGCGCCGCTCACCACACTTACACGGAAAGGAAAGAAGTATGAATGGACTGCAAAGTGTGAAGAGCACTTCCAAGAGCTGAAAAATAGGCTGACTAGCGCTCCGATCCTCACAATTCCGAATGTGGAGGAAGGAAACTTTGTGATATACAGTGATGCTTCCAAGATAGGATTAGGAGCCGTTCTCATGCAGAATGGAAAGGTGATCGCTTATGCTTCACGACAGCTTAAGGATCATGAGAAGAACTATCCGACGCATGATTTGGAACTTGCGGCGGTAGTATTTGCGCTCAAAATCTGGAGACACTACCTTTACGGTATTAAGTGTGAAATTTACACAGATCATCAGAGTTTGAAGTATATCTTCACACAGAAGGAGCTTAACATGAGACAAAGAAGATAGCTCGAACTGGTGAAGGATTACGACATCGACATCCGTTACCATCCAGGGAAGGCTAACAAAGTAGCCGATGCCCTTAGTCGGAAGTCGTCTTCTTCGTTGATGTCCATACAGTCGTTGATCGAACCTCTTCAAAAGGAGCTAGTGGAAGCTGGAATAGAGCTTATCACGGGAAGTTTAGTTGCCCTAACCTTCCAACCTACCATTTTAGATGGCATGAAGGAGCGACAAGAAGGAGATACCTCGCTGCTCAGAACAAGGAATGAGGTCTTAGAAGGAAAGGAGTCAGACTTCAACATATCAGATGAGGGCATACTCTATCGAAAAAATAGATTATGCATTACTAACGAGGACGAGTTGAAGGAGCAAATCATGAAAGAGACACATGAGACTCCATATTCCGTTCATCCTGGAGCCACAAAGATGTATCAAGACTTGAAGGAAAGCTTTTGGTGGCCCAAAATGAAGAATGATGTTGCAACCTTCGTCAGTAAATGCCTTACGTGTCAAAGGGTCAAGGCAGAACACCAACGTCCAGGGGGAGAATTGCAGAAAATTTCCATTCCAGAATGGAAATGGGACCAAGTGACCATGGATTTTGTAGTTGGTCTACCCCGAACTCCTAGTGGCAACGACGCTATTTGGGTGGTTGTTGATCGTTTGACGAAGTCTGCACACTTTATTGCCATCAAGCTTAGCTTTTCAGTAGAGCAGCTAGCGGAATTATACGTCGCGCAAATCGTTCGTTATCATGGAATTCCGAAATCGATTATCTCGGATCGTGATGGACGTTTCACTTCTAAGTTTTGGAGGAGTGTACATCAAGCCATGGGTACAAAGCTCACTTTTAGTACGGCTTTTCACCCTCAAACGGATGGACAATCAGAGAGGACCATTCAGACCCTAGAAGACATGTTGTGAGCGTGCGTGATGGATTTCAAAGGGACTTGGGATAAGAAGCTTCCTTTAATTGAGTTCTCGTACAACAACAGTTTTCAAGCTTCGATTGGAATGGCTCCTTATGAAGCCCTGTACGGGAGAAGGTGTAGATCTCCAGTCCACTGGTACGAGACAAGAGAGAAGGAACTTGTGTCAACGGATTTTATTCGAAGGACCACGGAGGCCGTGAAACTTATACGCCGACGGATGGAAACTGCATTTAGTCGACAAAAGAGCTATGCTGACAAACGCAGAAGACCTCTAGAATTCCAAGAAGGAGACTTGGTTTTCCTCAAAGTTGCTCCATTCAAAGGAGTTATGAGATTCGGAAAGAAGGGGAAATTGAGTCCAAGATACATAGGGCCATTCGAAATACTGGATAGAGTTGGTAATGTGGCCTATAAGTTGGCTTTGCCCCAAGAATTAGCATATGTACACAACGTATTTCATGTGTCGATGCTAAAGAAGTACATCTCGGATCCATCCCATGTATTGGACCACGAACCAATTGAGGTTCATGAGGATATGACGTATGAGGAGAAGCCGGTTCAAATCTTAGCACGAGAAGAAAAGGTGCTAAGGAACAAGGTTATACCTTTGGTTAAGGTCCTATGGCGAAATCATGAGATAGAGGAAGCAACATGGGAACGTGAGGAGGATATGAAGAAAAGCTACCCCGAATTGTTCTGATTTTCGAGGACGAAAATTCTTTAAGGAGGGTAGATTGTAATATCCAAAAATTTTCACGAACTTATGATTTTCTTGTATATAAGAAATCTAAAGTTTTGTACTATGTGTTTATGTGCAATTTTATGAAAATTATGAATACCAATACAAAGTTCATAATTTTATCAGTACATGGTTGAGTTCTCGGTAAATTAATTACGAGACTCCATAATATGCCTTTTAAGGAAAAAGGCATGACGGAATTTTATGAATTCATGATGGTCAAAGTTTGATAAAAAAAGTCAAAGTTTGACCATAATAAGTCAAAGGTTGACCAGAGTAAGACGGTACTGTGATATGATAAGCAGTATGGGAAAAATACTGTGAAAACCGTCTTTACAGACAAGATAGTATAATTAAGATTTAAAACCACCATAGAAAAATCAAGCACCTAAAATAGGATATTAAGGGCCAAAGGACTTTAAATAAAAAGAGAAATTTTTATACAGTCCAACTATACACAGATAAATTTTGGACTGCAGTTCAGTATAACCGTACTGAATTGTACTGTGTATTAGTGAACACAGTATTGGAAATATCTGTGTAGCTCAAAAATGGACTGCTTAATGATGAGAATAGCCAAACAAGGTCTAAGGTGAATGACATCACCTTATCCTTAATTATGACATCATTTATAAAAAAAAAAAAAGTGGAAAGAAATTAAAAACTTGGCTACCAAGGCAACCAATAAGGGCCGGCCACATGTAGGGCTAATGTGTAATTTTTTTGTGCAATTAGTTTTGCTCCAAGGATTTATGAGCAAAAAGTGAACCAAAAAGTTTTGCAAAAAAGTCCAAAATCCCACCTATAAATAGGCTGCCATGGGGGGGTCGGTTTTTGGTCCAATAAATTCAGAAAAAGCAGCCAAATTCTGCCCATTTTCCCTCTCCAAAAATCTGCAATCTCAAGTGGGTGATTGAGTGAAGAAAAAAATTGAGAAACTTAGGGGTGTTGATGTGTGTAGTCTTCGGTTCCTCCTAGTAAGTTCAAGCCAAAAATTTTGACAGTTTTGTGCCCAACTTTGGGGACCAACAGCCGGCTGCCAAGGGGGGTTGAGTGAGTGAGAAAATTTGGATTTAGGAGTGCTTAGTTTAGGTGCAAGCAGCCACCAAGAATCAGCCAAATTTGGTGCCAATTGGTGCAACAAAACCGGCCTTGGGTGGTGTCTTTGGAGGAAAATTTTTGTGACCAAACCCTAGAGGTAATCCTCCCAACTCTAAGCTTTAAATTGAGCATTCAAATTGAGGAATTTAAGTGTATTCAAGCCATTGGATGTAAGAGCATAAGTTCAATTTACTTTTTATGCCTAGTTTAGAATTTTGGTTGGTGCTTGATTCAAGTTAGGGTTTAGGTGGTTCTATTTACTAAGTTATGCATGCTAAATGTTTGATGTAATGATTGTTGATAAATATTTATGTAATGATGGGTTGGAACATTAGAAAAGCGCTGCATGTGTGATTCTAGGCTCCCGCGGTGGCTGGTTGAGTTAGATTACGCGATTAGGACGTGAACGAACTCTAAACCGAAAAACTGCCAGGTTCGGGTGGATCCTGACCAGTTTTACGGCAAGCCGATTTTGAGGCCTTTAGAGGCCTAATTAGGCAAAACTCAAAGCACGAAAGTTTCTCAGAACAGTTTTTCCTAGGGGGCAGCGTGGACGGATTTGCAAAATGAGGCTCCAATGGCCTCCGTTTTTACGAAAATCCGAGGCTGATCTGCCCAGACCTAGTCTACACGTCCAGTAAGTTTCAAATTAAAACTGACAAGAATCCAAGCAGAACTGGGTTTTTATTAAAACATGAAAGTTTTATAATTTTTTGAGAGAAAGAACTTTCATGAAGACAAGTTTTTCAAATTCAATCTGGATTTTTAAATACAACCTGAACTATAAAAACTGTGCATAGAGTAAGAATTCCTGCACAGGATTTTCTAAAAACATGCAGAGAAACTGTATTTTTGCACCAACACCACTGTTTTGACGGTGAAAACTGTTCTAAAGGTAGTTTTCAACCTTTAATGATTTTTATAAAGTCCTACTTTGAAAACCACGAATTTTAAAGTTAAACAAAAGATTTTTAGTCAAATTTTCCAAATTGGATTTTAAAAACCAAAGTTTAGTAACGAGACGTTGACGGATAGTAACCAGGTAGCATACCCGAGTTACTAGGCTTAGGCTCAATAATAACAAGCGATGAATCAAGTATGGTTGACCACAAACTCTAGGGTTACAATTAGTAACCTAGTAAATAATCAAGGCTTGTATGGGGGACATATAACTAAAATGTTGGAAAGGTTACCAGCATTTTTATAGGATTCTTATCCTATGTTCTTTTTAATAGCAGGAAGGAACCTGCAGTTGCCACCTAAGTTGGATCAACAGGAAATAGCATAACAGGCAAGTATCAAACCTCACCTACAGTATGAAAATAGTAAAGACTATTTTCAAGTATACTATATTTTCAAGTATATATGCTATGTTGTGCTATGATATGAGATGCCATGTTGTGTGATGCTATGCTATGGCTATGATGTGCTAAGTTATGTTATGACATGTTATGCCATGTTTACAAAAATGTCATGGTTTCAGAAATACCATGTTTTCAGAAATACCATGTTTTCAGAAATGCTATGTTTACAAAATGCCATGATTTCAGAAATGTTATGTTTTCAAAAATGCCATGGTTTTAGAAATGCCATGTTTTCAAGAAAGCTATGCTATGGCAAATGTTGAGTATGATATGACATAGTGACATCATGAGACATGTTCACTAATGTTAAACCACATGGTAAGATGAAACAAGTAAGGTGTCGTACCAACCTCCCATGATCGTGGAGGCTACATGTTTCAGTTGTGATATTTACCTTCCGTGATCGAGAAGGGTCAAGTTATAATTCCCAGAACTGTTAGGGCCTTGCAAACCCTAGCTTTGTCTGGAGGCTGCGCGCTTTTGGTACGGACACTATGGGCCCACATGTTGAGACAAGATAATAAAGATTGAGTCTATAATGAAACATAAGACATTCAATCAATCATAAATGGTTCATGCATGAGTTTCGTGACGATTGGCATGTTTCTGTTTTAAAGATGCTTGAAATATTTTTGTGAGATTATGTTTGAACTTGCTGGGCAAAAGCTCACCTTTATATTTCATACTGTAGGTAAGAAGCCTGCAATTTAATTGGTGGGCTATGCGGACGATGCGGCGGGTGAAGGGCGGTGTGGGATACCACTACGCATAAATTTTCCGCATTTGATTTTCAGTAGTATGTTAATATTTCAAAAATAAATTATGTTTTGTTATTTGTAAGTAGTTTAAAGACACAAAAAGTTACTATCAGTATAGTCCGTTATATAACAAGCTTTTCTTTATAAGATAACTTATGTGTATATGTTTTTAAAAAAAAAAATTTATCTCAAATTTTCAAGTAAAGAACAAGTATGTATGGTGTCGACCTGGCTTGGGAAGTCGGGGCGTCACAGTTAGTAGTCTAGAGCATCCCATTAGAATATCTCTTCCGTCGGGAGATAATTTTCTGTCTGACTACTGGATACAAGGCACTCCAATAGTCATTTGTGGCAGAGAATTTTATGTGGTTCTTGTTGTGATCAAGCTTCAAGATTTTGATGTTAACTTAGGAATGGATTTCCTAAGCAAGGACAATGCTAAGAGTGATTGTCGAAAGCGTTGTGTTATATTTAGTCCTTATGGCGAAGAAGAGTTCAATTTTTACGGCCAGTTTCGGAGCTCAGCGACTAGGCTAGTCTCGGCAGTAAAGGCTTGGAAGATGTTAGCTGATGGATGCCAAGGATATTTAGCTAACATGGTGAACAAAGATCAAGAGGTGGAGCTAACACCAGAAAGTGTCCCCATTATAAGGGAATACGTGGATATTTTTCCAAAAGACTTACCTGGACTTCCGCCGGAACGAGAAATTTCCTTTGAGATAGAATTATTGCCGGGAACTGCACCCGTATCGAAAGTGCCCTATCGTATGGCACCAGCCGAGCTTAGAGAACTTCAAGTGCAGTTACAAGAACTGCTGGACAAAGGATTCATTCGGTAAAGTCACTCTCCGTGGGGAATGCCAGTTCTGTTCGTCAAGAAAAAGGATGGATCGTTGCGAATGTGCATCGATTATCATGAGCTGAATAAGGTTACGATCAAGAACAGTATCCCCTTCCAAGAATTGATGATCTTTTTGATCAACTCAGAGGAGCAGTAGTATTTTCGAAAGTTGATATGCGATCAGGATACCATCAGCTCAGGATTAAGGAGGCGGATATTTTTAAAACGGCTTTAAGAACACGATATGGGCATTATGAGTTTTTAGTCATGCCTTTTGGATTGACTAATGCCCTAGCCACTTTTATGGACCTTATGAACCGGGTGTTCAAGGAGTATCTTGATAAGTTTGTTATCGTCTTTATTGACGATATACTAATTTATTCAAGATCTATGGAGGAGCACGAACAACACCTTAGGACGGTATTGGAGGCGTTAAGAAGGAATCAACTCTATGCCAAATTCACAAAGTGTGAATTTTGGTTAAATAAAGTTCATTTCTTAGGTCATGTGGTGTGATGCCCCGACTTCCCAAGCCGGGTCGACACCATACATACTTGTACTTAACTTACTTGAAAATTTGAGACTAAATTTTTTTTTTTTATAAATATTTTTAAAACATTTTTAAACATATACATATACATAGGCTGTCTTGTGCAGAAAACTTGTCATGCATATATATCATAATGAAAAGACATTCTCAAGTCTTCAAACTTCATACAGACTTTATGACATAATTTCTTTTTAAGATATTTACATATCAACTCAAAAGAGGTTGCGAAAAATTTTACGTAGTGGTATCCCACACCGCCCTTCATTCGCCGCATCGTCCGCGTGACCCATCAGCTAGGTTGCAGGCTTTTTACCTACAGTATGAAATATACAAATGAGCTTTCGCCCAGCAAGTATAAACATATAACACAAAACATTTCAACATGCCAATCATCATGTAATTTATGCATGACCCATTTATGCTCGATTTGAATGTCTTATGCTTCATTATGGACTTAATCTTGAACTTATTATCTTGTCTTAACATGTGGGCTCATAGTGCACGTACCAAAAGCGCACAGCCTCCAGACAAAATTAGGGTTTGCAAGGCCCTAACAGTTCTGGGAATCATAAACTTAACCCTCACGCATCAACGAGAGGTTATTAATCATAACTTAACTTGAACATGTATCCTCCTCGATCACGGGAGGTTGGTACGACACCTTGCTTGACTTGGTTTAGTCTTAGTCCTGTATATTCCAAGACTAAGAATCTTTAGTTGTGATCTTATTAGTCATGGTGCACATGTGTCATGGACATGGCATAACCATAAATCATGGCATAACTTGACATATCATGACTCGACATGGCATGACTTATCATAACTTAGCATGGTATGACATAACATACTTAACATAGCATGACATAACATAACTTCTCATGGCAATAACATGTCATAGCATAACTTAGCACATTATCTTAGCACATTATATCATGGCATTACATATCATAGCATGACTTAGCATAACATAGCATGTATACTTGAAAATAGTATTTACTATTTTCCTTACTGTAGGTGAGGTTTGTACTTGCCTGTTATGCTATATCTTGGGTTTCATTGCTTCGGCTCAAGTTGCAACTGCAGGTTACTTCCTGCTATTAAAAAGAACATATGATAAGGATCCTATAAAATGTTGGTGACCTATCCAACATTCCTGAGAAAACCTAGTTATATGTCCCCCATACAAGTCTTGACCATTTGCTAGGTTACTAATTGTAACCCTAGGGTTTATGGTCAACCATACTTGATTCATCACTTGTTAGGTTACTTGAAGTAACCTTGGGTACTAAACCCAAGCATATATGAATAGTATTATGTAACTATTCCTATCATCGGGCCTAAGCCTAGTAACTGGGGTATCCTACCCGGTTACTATTGGTCATTATCTTATTACCAAATTTTAAGATGACTTAGAGTCCAAAACTTGTTTTTCTCTTTGCTTTGGAAAAACTAGGTTTTCTTTGTTCATTTCTTTCTTTTTTATAAAAACTCTTGTTCAATTTTGAAAAATTGTAATTCTTTGAGAAATGTTTGTAAAAATTATTAACTATTGGAAACTGCCTTTGGAACAGTTCCCTGCTGCCAATTATCTGTGCATGTGCAGGAATGCCCTTTACCTACACTGTTTTGGAAATCAGTATTTAACTTTGAAATTTGTTTAGAATTTGAAAAATATTTCTTCATGAAAGTTTTAGATCTTGAAAAATACTACAACTTTTGTTTTTAACTAAAAACTCGGTTTTGCCTTTAATTAATTCGTTTTCCTTGTTAAAGTCCCCAGGCCGTGAGCACAGGTCTGACCTGCCCAGGAATTCTCAGTCTCGGATTTTAATAAAAACAGAGGCCTTTAGAGCCTTATTTTTGAAAACTGTCCACGTTTTCCCGTAGGAAAAACCCTTCTCTTGTAATGCCCCGACTTCCCACGCCGGGTCGTCACCTTACTTACATAACTTAAACTTGCGGAAAATTTGGGAATTTTTTTTTTTCTTTTAAACTTTATTTTAAAGCTTTCAACTTGAACTTCATCCTCAAACTCATACTTACTGATAGATACTTATTCGAGTACCGAACTTTCAAACCCTCCTTGAAGGCCATCATAATCAAATTGTAGACCAAACCCGACTTAATATGGATTGGTACCACAAGAGGCAACTTGCTTGCCATACATACATAAACTTTGTCATTCATACTTAAAACATCATGAAAATATGAAAACCCTTTTTCATTACAACATATTTTATAGAGTATATTTTTTTTTAAAAGCCGTGGCAGTATCCATCCCACATTTCACAGTCCGCAACACCAGCCCTCCACAGTATTGCATCAGAGATTGCTGGCAGGTTGCTTACCTACAGCATAGACGTAAGACGTGAGATTTCACTCAGCAAGTACAACTGTTACATCCGCGACACAAAACATATCATTATGCATGAACCAATTATGATCTCTTATGAATCAATTATGGATTCATAACTTAATTTAGTTCTATTCCTTTACTTATCATATGTGCTCGTACCGTGGTACATAACCAATAAATGGTTGAAGGCGGCAGTCCATTTTAACTCAAACCATGAAACACAAAGTTTAACATGAAGTAGTTTAGGTAGCCATCCAATCCAACTCAAACCATGAACTATACCATTTAAACCCGCCTTTGTGGCAAGTCGGCACGACACAACATCCTACTTGTCTTGTTCTTACCAGGTGGTTTAACATTAGTGAACATGCTTCATGATGTCACAATATTACAACATATAACATAACATAACCTCATTCATAACATACAATGACATGCCATACATACCATAACATATCATACCATAACATTACACGGCATAACATATCATCACATACCATCACGTTAGGCAAGTAACAACAAAGGGCCTATGCTGTAGGTGGAGTTGTACTTACTTGGTTAGCTGTGTCCTATTTCGTGCGACTCCAAGCTGAGGCACAACAACAGGCTATCTCCTGTTATGTCAAAGGACATAGTATAAGGCTTCATAATTATAACCTTAAGATGCTGGTGACCTAACCAACACCCATTCATAGTCTTAGTTATATGTCCCCTCCTATACTCATGATAGCTTACTTGGTTACATAAGGTAACCTTGGGTATTAATCCCAATCATACATGAATAGGGTTAGGTTATCATCCTAACCTTGGCCTATGCCTGGTTATCTATCCATAATCTTTTGGGTTTTAGATCCAAACCCAATCTTAACACCTTGTTGGGTTACCTTGAGTAACCCTTGAGGTAGTCAATCTTAGTTCAATTATCCTAAGTTAACCTTGGGCTTTGAACCCCGTTCAGTAACTCGGGTATCCTTCCCGATTATCGTCCATCATTGTCTTGTTACCGAAAGAAAGATAACTTAGAGTTCAAAAACTTATTTTTCTCTTTGCTTTGGAAAAACTTGGTTCTCTTTGTTCATTTCTTATAAAAACCCTTGAAAAATTGAAATTCTTTGAGAAAGGTTCGTAAAAATTATTAACTGTTGAAAACTGCCTTTGGAACAATTCCTATAGTCAAAACATTGGTGTTGGTGCAAAAATACAGTTTCCTGTATTGTTTTTAGAAAATCCTGTGCAGGAATTTCCTGTTTCCGGCACATTTTTTAGAAATCCGTGTCAGTTTAAAAATCCATTCCGATTTTGAAAAAGTTGTCTTCATGAAAGTTCTAGCTCTCGAAAAATTCTAAAACTTTGATGTTTTGCGAAAATTCCATTTTTGCTTGTATCCTTGTCAGTTTTCATTTCAAACTGGCTAGTCGTGTAAACTAGGTTTGGGCAGAATAGGCTCGGATTTTTATAAAAACGAAGGCCTTCGGAGCCTTATTTTTGAAAACTGTCCACGATATCCCCTAGGAAAATCCCTTCTTAACAACTTTCATGTTTTAACTTCTATCAAATTAGGCCTCTAAGGGCCTCAAATCCAGCTTTCCAGAAAACTGGCCAGTTTTACCCAAACTGGCAGTTTTGGGGTTTAAATTCGTTTTACGCCCTAACACGTGCACACTACCTCAACCGGCAGCAGCCGAGAGCCTACAATCATCATGCAGTGTTTTCTAACATAAAAAATACATTCATACATCATTCAAACATCTTTATGCAAGGCAAAACCCTTGGGTGTTCTTGCACCAAACTAGGGTTTGCAAAACATTTGATTTGTATCACCAATCATCCATCAAGCTTCTAATCTAGCTCAAACATAAACATGCATGACCTATAACTTCTTAGGCATGTTGGGGACATATATCACACACCTTATGTGCATGCATGAAACCCTAAAAATCATGCAAGCATAATTACCAAACCATGCACCATAATCATAATTGAGACCTTAGCACCCTAATCAAGCACATAATCAAGCACAAAACTTATTGCATGGCATAAGAAAATGAGCTTATGCTCTCACATCCCAAACATGGAAATACACTTAAATTTCCCAAATTTAAGCTCAAATTAAAAAGGTTTAGGGCCAAGGGTTTACCTCTAGAGTTTGGATGTTGGTTCACAAGCTTGGATTCCAACTTTTTCCTCACTCCCCCTTGGCTGCCATTGCAGCCGATTCTCCTCCCCCAAATGGGTTCCAATTTTCGGCCATTCCTCATGAAAACAACCACATGAGTATCTAGTTTCAAGCTCAATATAAAAACTTAAGGGTTTTAGAGATTTACCTAAATCAATCCAAGAGGTTGGCTTGATTGATTCCAACTTTTCTCTCCCTTTTTCCTTGGCTCCACACAACCGGCCTCCCCTCCAATTGGGGTTCCAAAAATTTTGGCCAATTAAATTGAGCCTCACACACTCACACAAGGTCTGGCCATTACCAAAAATCCAGCCAACCAATTTTTTTTCTCTTCCTAGGGTCCGTTTTAGAGAGAAAATGGGTATGGGAGAATTTTGCCATAGTTTGGCTTGTATTTCTAATTTTTCCACCCAAAAATCCGCCCCCCTTCACCCCTATTTATAGCTGATTTTGAACTTTCAAAATTGCTAAAAAATCCTTAAATTTGGATTTAATTACTTTTCCAAAATTGCACTTTAGTCCTTGAAGCAAAAATATTTACACTTTGACCCCTACAAGTGTTGGCCGGCCATTGCATGACTTGGTGCCCAAGTTTTGCTTACCTCACCATGATGACATCATCTTGATGACATCATGTGCTTACCTCATGCTTACATCATCATATTTTTAAAAATTACACTTTTTGCCCATAAAGATAAAATCTTTGCAAATTGATCCCTCTTAGGTGGCCGGCCCTTGTTCACTCCTTGGAGGCCAAGTTTCCTTGCTTACCTCATCATGATGACATCATCTTGATGACATCATTTGCTTACATCACTATTTTCTAAAAATTACACTTTTGCCCCAAAATGCAAAATTTTTACATTTTTACCCTACAAGTGGCCAGCCTTTGGGAGGTTCTAGAGCCATCAAATACTTTTTAATTTTCTTTAATCAAGAAATGATGTCATAATTCCAAAATAGGGTGACATCATCATAAGGCCTTGTTTGGCTTTTTCCTTAAAATGCAGTCTATTTTCTTGCTAACACAGATATTTTCAATACTGTGTTTACTAATACACAGTATAATTCAGTAATGTTATACTTGACTGCAGTCCAAAATTTATCTGCATAAAAATGGACTGTAAAAATTTTCTTCTTATTTCTGAAAGTCATTAGGACTTTGATATCTAACTTAGTGTGCTTGATTTTTCTAGGGTGGTCTCATAGCTTATTCTTGTTATTTTGTCCAAAAAGACAATTTTAGCAGTATGTTTCTCATACTGCTTATCCTATTACTGTACAGTCATACCTTTGACTGTTCTTGGTCAACTCTTTGACTTTCTTGGTCAAACTTTGACCAACATGAAATCATGAAATTTCATCACGCCATTTTCCTTAAAATGTCTTATACTAGGCTAAGTAATCCATCGTTGAGTCTCATAGCTAATTAACTGAGAACTCAAACTTATACCGATATTCTATTCCAAACATGATCTAGACTTAAGTTTTCCTCATTCAAAGGAAATCTAGAGTCATCAAAATTCAGGTTATTACATCTCTACAACTTTCATGTTTTACGTTTTGCCTAATTCAGCCTCTAAGGGCCTCAAAATTGCCTTTCCATAAAACTGACAGTTTTGTTCGTAAGTTGGTTTTACGTTCTAATACGCGCACACTACCTCTACCGGTCGCAGCCGGGAGCCTACATCAAGCATGCAGCGGTTTCTAATGTTCCATTCCATCATCATAAATTCATAAATCATTCATGCATTCTCATGCAAACACTTGGGTGTGCATGCACCAAATTAGGGTTTTTATGAATTTAAGTTTGCATCACCATTCATCACATCAAACACCTAGCATGCATATTCTACCACATTCTTAACCATACTTGGGGACATATAACCATAGCATGCATCAAACATATAAACCTTAATTTCATGCAACCAAAGCATAAAATCATGCATAACTTAGTAAATAAAACCACCTAAACCATAAATTCAAGCACCAACCTAAAAATTCTAAACTGAGGCATGAAAATTAAATTGAGCTTATGCTCTTACATCCAATGCTTGAAATACACTTAAATTTCTCAAATTGAAGCTCAATTAAAAAGCTTAGGGTTAAAGGGTTTACCTCTGTAATGACCAAAATTTTTACGGACTCATGATTTCCTTGTATATAAGAAATCTAAGTTCGTACCATGTATTTATGTGACATTTTATGAAATTATGAATATCAATACAAAATTCATAATTTTATCGGTATAGGGTTGAGTTCTCGATAAATTAACTACGAGACTCCATAATAGGCCTTTTAAGGAAAAAGGTATGACGAAATTTCATGAATTCATGTTGGTCAAAGTTTAACCGAAAAAGTCAAAAGTTGACCAGAAAAGTCAAAGATAAGACGGTACTGTGATACGGTAAGCAGTATGGGAAATATACTGCGAAAACCGTCTTTACGGACAAGATAGTATAATTAAGATTTAAAACTACCATAGAAAAATCAAGCACCTAAAATAGGGTATTAAGGGCCAAATAGTTTTAAATAAAACGAAAATTTTTTATACAGTCCAACAATACACAGATAAATTTTAGACTGCAATTCAGTATAACAGTACTGAATTATACTGTGTATTAGTGAACACAGTATTAAAAATAACTGTGTTAGCTTAAAAATGGACTGCATATTAAGGAACAAGCCAAACAAGGCCTTATGATGACATCACCCAAGCTTGGAGTTATGACATCATTTATGAATTAAAGAAAAATTTTGTGGGAAAAATATCCAATTCTTGCCACCTAGCACCATGATGGCCGGCCACTTGGAGGGACTTTTAGCAAAATTTTGTGCAATTATTTTTGCTCCAAGGATTTATGAGCAAAAGTTGAACCAAAAATAATTGCAAAGATATCCAAATTCTCACCTATAAATACCTCAGGGGGGGGGGGGGCGGATTTTTGGACCAAAAATTGGGAAAATCTAGCCAAACTCTTGCAAAATTTTCTCTCACACTCTTCCTCACCAAAACCGAACCTAAGCCAAGAGAGAAAAAGAAAATAAACCCTAGAGCAAGCTAGTTGGGTGACCGGATTTGTGGTGAAAACAAGCAAAGGGTGGCTGAAATTTTGGAACCCCATTGGAGAGGAAAACCGGTTGTAGTGGCAGCCAAGGAAAAAGAAAAAGTTTTGGGATCCAAGCTAGGAAAACCACTTCCAAACCCTAGAGGTAATCCTTCAAACCCTAAGTTTTAGATTGAGCTTTAATTTGGGAAATTTAAGTGTATTTCAAGCCATTGGATGTAAGAGCATAAGCTCAATTTAATTTTATGCCCTAGTTAGAATTTTTGGTTGGTGCTTGATTCAATTTAGGGTTTAGGTGGTTTTATTTACCAAGTATGCATGATTTTATGCTTTGGTTGCATGAAATTAAGATTTACATGTGTGAAGCATGATTTAGTTATATGTCCCCTAGTATGTTTAAGTTTGTGCTTGATTATGCATGCCAAGTGTTTGATATAATGATGGTATGGAACGTTAGAAACCACAGCATGATTGATATTAGGCTCCCGCTGTGGGCGGTTGAGGTAGTGTGCGTGTATTAGGACGTAAAACCAAGTTAAGAGCGAAACTGCCAGTTCTCGGGTAAAACTGGCCAGTTTTCTGGAAAGATGATTTTGAGGCCCTTAGAAGCCGAATTAGGTAAAACATAAAACATGAAAGTTGTAGAGAAGGGATTTTCCTAGGGGGAAACGCACACAGATTTCAAAAATAAGGTCCCAAAGGTCTTAGTTTTTGTAAAAACCCGAGCCTGACCGTGCCCAGGATTTATGCACGGCCAGTTGAGTTCAAATGGAAAAATGAACATGTTAGAGTCCGAATTAAATTTTTTGTAAAACATTAAAGTTTTAGAATTTTTCGAGAGCTAAAACTTTTGTGAAGATAAATTTTTCAAATTCAAATTGGATTTTTAAACTGACACGGATTTCTAAAGACTGTGTAGGGAACAGGAAATTCCTGCACAGGATTTTCTAAAACAATGCAGAAAAACTGTATTTTTGCACCAACACCCCTATTTTTACTATGAAAACTGTTCGAAAGGCAGTTTTCAGCCTTTAATGATTTTTTATAAAATCACACTTTGAAAACCACGAATTTTTAAGTTAAATAAAAGATTGTTGTCAAAATTTTTCAAATTGGATTTTAAAAGCCAAAATGTAGTAACAAGATGTTGACGGATGGTAACCGGGAAGGATACCCAAGTTACTAAAGCTTAGGCCCGATAATAGGAATAGTAACTTAATACTATTCATGTACACATGGGTTTAAAACCCAAGGTTACCTCAAGTAACCTAACAAGTAATGGATCAAGTTTGGTTAATCACAAACTCTAGGGTTACGATTAGTAACCTAGTAACTGATCAAGGCATGTATGGGGGACATATAACTAGAATGTTGGAAAGGTCACTAACATTTTATAGGATCCTTATCCTATGTTCTTTTTAATAGCAGAAAGTAAACTGCAGTTGCGATCTGAGTTGGAGCAACAAAACCCGTAACATAGCATATCAGGCAAGTATCAAACCTCACCTACAGTATGAAAATAGTAAACACTATTTTCAAATATGCTATGTTGAGCTATGCTATTTACATCATATATTCAAGTGTACATGCTATGTTGTATTATGATATGTGATGCCATGCAATGATATGCGAAGATATGCTATGACATGTTATGCCATGTTACAAGAATGTCATGTTTTCAAAAATGTCATGTAAGAATGTCATGTTATGGCAAGTGTTAAGTATGATATGACATAGTGACATCATGAGGCATGTTCACTAATGTTGAACCACATGGTAAGATAAATCAAGTAAGGTGTCGTACCAACCTCCCGTGATCGTGGAAGCTACATGTTTCAGTTGTGGTAATTACCTTCCGTGATCGTGAAGGGTCAAGTTATAGTTCCCAGAACTGTTAGGGCCTTGCAAACCCTAGCTTTGTCTGGAGGCTGCGCGCTTTTGGTACGTACACTATGGGCCCACATGTTAAGACATGATAATAAGTTCAAGATTGAGTCTATAATAAAGCATAAGACATTCAAATCAATCATAAATGGTTCATGTATAAGTTACATGATGATTGGCATGTTTTTAAGATGCTTGAAATGTTTTGTGAGATATATTTGTACTTGCTGGGCGAAAGCTCATTGTATATTTCATACTGTAGGTAAGAAGCCTGTAGCTTAAGTGGTGGGCCATGCAGACGATGTGACGGGTGAAGGGCGGTGTGGGATACCACTATGTAAAAATTTTCCGCAACCGCTTTTGAGTTAAAATGTATATATCTCAAAAGTAAATTAAGTTTGATTGTATGTATGAGTTTGAAGACATGAGAATGTATTTTCAGTTTGGTATGCATGCATGACAAGTTTTTCCTAACAAGATAATATATATAATTATGTTTAAAAAAAAAAAATTTAGTCTCAAATTTTCAAGTAAGTTAAGTACAAGTATGTATGGTGTCGACCCGGCTTGGGAAGTTGGGGCGTCACAGAGTTGGTATCAGAGCGGTATCCTGCCAGCCTACTTCACTTCGCCTCACATCACTTCTGCAACGGCCCAAGTAAGTTATGTTATTTTTCTTACGATTAGAATTAGTTAAGATTTTATGTGCGTAGTAAGTATCTTTCTTCAACGGCCATGCTGGAAAATGTTAGACACAGGGATGACGTTGGGTGGTGCCTTCGCTTGGTGGAGGCAACTAAGTGACGTACGGAAATGATGGGAAAGTTTTATATCTTCCCCAAATGTTATGGTTAGGTACTCCTGTTGTGAAGGAGACATGAACAAGAACATGATGAATTTAGATATGTCGTGTTATGCTTTTATATGGAATAAAGATTATGGTTCTATATAAAGGCCTGATTTCATTAATTTTGTAAAACAAAAAGCTAAGTTTATTTCATTATTTTTCCGTATAGAACCATGCCACCAAAGCGTAGAAGAGTACCGACCCAGGACGTTGATCTTGCGGCCCAACTGAATGAGTTAAGGCAAATGATGTTAGCCCAACAGCAAGAGATAGGGGGCTTAGAGCTCAGTTAGCTCAGCAGAACCAGGGACCCTCCTGATGTCGAGGTACCACCAGCACCTGTGAATCACCCTGCGGCACCGGATGTCACGACCCCAACCTACGCTACGTAGGGCCGCGACCTTCGTGCTTACTTAACTTAATTCTTATTACTTTAAACTTACTGAAAATTTCAGAGTAAATTTTCTTTTTCTTTTAAACTTTATTTTTTAAACTAGACTTAGTCTCATACTTATACTCATACTTATAACTTGACCTATCCTCATACATACTCATATGTACTCACTCGAGTACCGAGCTTTCTTATCTCATTTGAAAGCTATCATATTCAAATCGTGGACCAAACCCGACCTAGCGCAGATCGGTACAACACGAGGCAACTTGCTTGCCATATATACTTGAACCTTTTCTTAAAACATACCATTTCTTCAAAACACACTTTACAAATATATTTTACAAAAACCTATTTTCCAAAACCCGTGGTGGTGTCCATTCCATATTTCACAGTCCGCAGCACCAACTCTCCACAGTATTGCATCAACTATTGCCGGTAGGTCGCTTACCTACAGCATAAACATGAACTATGAGCTTTCGCTCAGCAAGCACAACTATTTAATCCGTAAAACATTTCATGATGACATAATGCATGCACCAATTATGCTTTCTTACTGTTTTCATAGGTTAGCATACTTTTTGGGCCCTTACATAATATAAATGTACGTACCGTGGCGCGCTGCCATGGAGTGGTTGGGGTGCCAGCCCTGCCCAACTCAAACCATGAACCAAACCCAACCTAACGCGGGTCGATACGACATAAAGCATCCTAGCTGCTTATCATAATGATGCTTAATCTTGTTCTTACCTTGTTTCATACTTAAAACTTGTTTTCATATTCATAAACAGTTTCTTAACTGAAACTGGGATTTCCTATCTTACCGAATAACTTATCATTAGTGAGCATGCTTCGTGATGCCATAATATCAAACTATTCATCATATGAACTTACATACTATAAACATACATCATGTACCTCTTAACATGAACTTGGAAGCATACACGCCATACATTCATTATTTCTTGAATACATACATGCCATTCATACTCTAAACATTCCATACATATTCTTAGTATTCATCATATCTTGAAAACATACATACATACATATCATAAACATTTCTTATACGCATAGCATCATGAACTTGATATCATACAGTCATAAGCATTTCATCACACTTATATCATCATATACTTAAAGGCATACAACAAACAATTTTGTTTATGCTGTAGGCGGAGTCGTACTTACCGTTACTGCGCCTTGAATTAAAATTCTTCACTCAAACAGGTCGTTTTCCTGTTTTCAAGAAAATCATAGGATAAGCATCATCCTATCATAACAACGTATCGATTCTAGTTGCTAACTTAATAGAAACCACTAATCCTAAAATTCAACTCCTTTTTGAAATTTAGTAAAACCCTAGAGTTCTCAAAACCGGGTTTTAAACCAATTCATAGGGTTTGATCCTTTTCTTACAAATATGTTTAGAATTTGGAAAAGTTTTCTTCATGAAAGTTGTATACCTTGAAGTCTTATACAACTTTTGTTTTTAACTCAAAACCCAATTCGGTACTTATCCTACTTGTTTCTTCCTTTGAAAATTTTTCGACCATATTCATTACTCATAAATTGGTCTCGGGTTTTTGCAAACATGAAGGTCTTAGAGGCCTTATTTTCAAAAACCGTCCACGCTGACCCCTAGGATTTTCCCTTCTCTACAACTTTGTAGTTTTGACTTTTTCCAAATTCGGCTTCTAAAGGCCTCAAAATCTGGTTATTAGAAAAACCGTTCAGTTTTGATCCTTACTCACACATACTTAAACCATAGTGCATAAAACTTAACAAACTAAGCTCATGCTCATACTCAATGATCTTATACTCAAACTCTAACTGAAACTTAAATAAAGGATTCAAGTATTTACCTCAAGTTCCACGGATTAAAATCCTTAAGCTAGAGTTTTGAAACTTTCCTCAAACTTTCAATACCAACCGAAAACTCTTTCTCTTGTTTTCTCCTCTCTCCCTTTTCTTTCCTTTCTCATCTCGGCTCCTAAGGCAGAACTAGGGAGTATGTGCTGCTTGTGTGTGTATTGGCTAACAAAATACAATGAGAGGACATTCACCTATTTATAGGGGAAGCACAAATTCTTGGAATTGCTCAAAAGTCCCTAGAAGAAACCAACTTATTCTTGACTTCTTGAGAGGTGGCCGGCCAAGTTGCCATGTAGCCAAACTAGGGTGCTTACTCATGATGGCTAGGAACCATGAGGTGTCATCTCCCTAGAGTGGCCGGCCTTGGTAAGCTTTATGCTTGCTCTTGCTAGTCAACAAGTAAGCCTAGCAAGCTTACTAAGCTAGCCTATAGTGCATGAGGTGTTAAGAGCTAGTAGAGTTCAAGAAATCCATCTTTTGTAATTTTATACATTGATCCTTAAGGCTACAATATTTCTCCTTAGTCCCTATGTGTTGGCCGGCCTTCCATGTCCTAAATTGCCAAGCAAGCCTAGCTAGAATGCTTGCTCATCAAAGCTACAAGCTTGATGTGGCATTCTCTTGAGTGGCCGGCCCTAGGGTGAGGTGTGCAAGCCTTGGCTTGCCAAGGGGGCTAGGCTAGGGAGTCTAGAGTGTGGATTCATCAAGGCTAGGCCAAGAGGTATTGCTTCCTCAAGTGGCCGGTCATGGTGTGGCTTTGGCAAAGTATGAGCTTGCCATGTGAGCAAGACTAGTCCATGTGTTGCTTCCTTGTGGTGGCTCCTTGTTGTGGCCGACCCTTGGTGCTTGGTGTGCAAGCTAGGAGGGTGACTCATGCTAGCTAAAAGCTTGAGGTGTCTCACCCTCATGTGGCCGGTTTTGGTGATGCCATGAGAGACAAGGTTGCTAATTGAACCATAACACAAAATCGCAAATCAAAGTGCTTAGTCACTAAACTTGGGGCATGATTTGTCACTTTTTATTGACACTTAAATTCTTCTAATTTGCATAATGCTCCTCAAAAACTATATTCCTTGCTCATAAGGCCATGATGTGGCCGGTTCCTATGGTGACACATGGAACATTGTGATTGGTTCTAGCTAGAGTTATTTAGTTTAATCTTAACTTGTCTTCCTTGATTTCCAACCAAGCTAACCGAACTTGAAATGGATCATTAACTTAATTGACTTAAGGAACTGTACTTAAAAAGTTCCTCGTTCAAAAATTTACATAATTGCTGATAAGTCCACAATTTTTTTCAAAATTACACTTTAGCCCCTAAAGGCAAAAATATTTACACTTTAGTCCCTATAGATTGGCCGACTAAAATCGAGCCTTCTAAACCTCAATTTATTGCTAAATCCTTCTTAAAAAGACTTCCTTAACTTCTAAAATTGTAAAATCATGAACTTTCTTGAATTTCTAAATTGACCCCTAAACATAAAATATTTGCATTTTGGTCCCTGTAAAGTGACCAATCATGGCAATGACACTTGTCATCGAGGTGTCAGCCTTAAAAGCTTTGTTTGGCTTATTTCCTAAATGCAGTCCATTTTCATACTAACATAGATATTCATATACTGTTTTCAACTGATAACAGTATAATTTAACTGGACCATCGTCCAAAACTTATCTTAACTGCGTATAGGATTTTTTTAAAATTATAAACTACCACATAGAGTCATAAATCATAACTTACCCCATTGTAACCAAAGGGTCTTCTTAAACTAACATTATCGAATCTTTCAACAAAAGATTCAACAATTTTTTTCTTAGAAAACATATCATACATATCACATAAACAGACTTTGATTCTTAACGAAAGAAATCATAAGTTTACAAACAAGTTGGTTATTACAAAAGTCAACTTGGTCAAACTTTGACCGTAATAAAAAAATCATAAATTCCTATTTTTCCCTTTTTTTCAAAAGGCCTCATACTTGACTAAGCAAACTATTTTTGAGTCTCGTAGCTAATTCAACGAGAACTCAAACATATAATGATATTTAACTCAGATCATGAGCTTCATATCGACAAATATGGTTCAGTCTTAGATTTTCCTTGTCTCTAAGGAAATCATAGGTTCATCACAATTTCGGGTTCTTACACCGGAAATTCCTGATGTTGACCCGATGATCCCAGAGAACCCCATAGCCCTCGAAATACCTGTTGCGCCTGTAGCTGTACCACCAGCACCTCTAGTTCGAACTTCAGAAGAACTATATGACAGATTTCGGCACATGAAAGCACCGGAATTCGAGAGGTCCACAAACCCAATTGAGGCCGACAATTGGTTGATTGACCTCCAGGTTGCCCTAAATTTCCTCAAACTCAATGATCAGGAGAAAGTCCTCTGTGCATCTTTTATGCTACGGAAAGATGCTCGCCTCTGGTGGGAAACAGTTCAGATCCGGCGAGATGTTACTCAGATGACTTGGGAGGACTTTGTGGAGGAATTTAAGGAAAAGTACTTCAACACTGAGGTCATGGAGGCTCAACAAGATGAGTTCGATAAGTTCCGCCAGGGAAATCTGTCGGTAGCCGAAGCCGTCAAAAAGTTTGAGCAGCTAGCACATCTCGGCCCTCACCTCATCAGTTCCGAAAGGGACAAAGTCAGGAGAATGATGAGGATGTTCCGCTCGGACTTAGCAGTGGTAATCAGCAGTGGCCCCCATCCACCACTCACTGTTGCTGAATTGGTCAGCAGGGCAATTCGAGCTGAGTACTGGGTAGGACAAAACAAGGAGCAACGGGCTAAGTTTTTCATGGAGAAGAGGGAAGAAAAGGCCCAAGCTAAGCAGAACCAGGCCAAGCAAGGCCAAACCTCACAACAGAAGGGTCAAGGAGGACCTTCGGGTCAAAACAACAACAACAAGCAGTATGGCAACAACCAACAGAAGAGGAAGTGGAATGCAGGAGGACAGGGGAATCCACAGAATTTTCCCCAGAAAAAGAATTCCCCTGATAACAACAGTTATCCCACTTGTCAGAAATGTGGGAGAAGGCACCCGGGAGATTGCTGTGTTGGAAACAGTCGTTGTTTTCTATGTGGCAAGGAAGACCACTATGCTAGAAACTGCAATCTCAATCCCCAGAGTCCGCAGAACCAACAGAGAGGACAGGGATCTCAACTTCATGCAGCACAGATGAAGCTCGAGGGACCTGAAATCTCTCAAGGCAGGCTGGAAGCTCCAGAACCTCAAGGACGCATTTACGCCTACACAAAGGAGGATGTTCAAGCTGGACCTTCCACCGTGGTGACAGGTCAGCTTTCTTTTGCCCAACAAGATGCCTACTTGTTAATTGATTCTGGAGCTACGCATTCATTTACATCACCTAGGTTCGCTAAGAAACTAGGTAGAGGAAGTGATAGGATCGAAAGAACATTTAGGACTGCATTAACCTCCGGAGAGATTCTGTTGTCTGATTATTGGATACGTCAAGTTCCAATAATTATATGTGGTAGGGAAATGTACGTCAACTTGATCATCATTGACCTATACGACTACGATGTCATCTTGGGTATGGATTTCTTGGGGAAGTACAACGCAGTTATCGACTGTCCACGTCGTACTGTCAGGTTCAAGCCAATTGGAGGCGCGGAGCTTATTTTTAGAGGATCAACTCCAAAACAGCCAAAAATGTTCATTTCTGCGCTGAATGTTAGAAAGTTGTTGGCAGAAGAATGTATTGGATTTCTAGCCAACATGGTGGATAAGACGCAAGAGACCAAGAGTAGGCCGGAAGAAGTACCGATAGTCAAGGAGTTTATAGAGGTTTTTCCTGAAGAATTACCAGGACTGCCACCAGAACGAAAAATCTCTTTTGAGATCGAGTTACTTCCTGGATCGGCACCAATATCCAAGGCACCTTATAGGATGGCGCCTGTCGAACTAAAGGAACTGCAGATTCAGTTACAGGAGCTTCTGGATCGAGGATTCATTCGTCAAAGCTACTCACCATGGGGAGCTCCAGTTTTGTTCGTTAAAAAGAAGGACGGCACTCTTAGGATGTTCATTGACTATCGGGAATTGAATAAGATAACCATCAAGAATAAGTATCCCTTGCCTTGAATCGACGATTTGTTTGATCAGCTGAGAGGAGCTTCAATTTTCTCAAAGACTGACCTACGATCCGGATATCATCAGCTCCGAATTAGGGAAGGAGACGTTCCCAAGACGGCCTTTCGTACGCGATATGGACACCACGAGTTCCACGTTATGCCATTCGGATTGACAAATGCTCCAGCAGCCTTTATGGACCTGATGAATCGAGTATTCAAGGATTACTTGGACAAGTTTGTTGTCGTCTTTATAGATGATATCTTGATTTATTCAAGATCAAAGGAGGAGCATAAGGAACATCTGAGGATTGCTTTACGAATTTAATAGCAAAACCAGCTCTACGCTAAATTCACAAAGTGTGAATTCTAGTTGGAAAAGGTCCATTTCTTAGGACATGTGGTCTCCAAGGAAGGTATATCTGTAGATCCGGCCAAGATTGAAGCAGTAAGTAAATGGCTAGCTCTGAAAAACGTCACCGAAGTACGTAGTTTCCTGGGCTTAGCGGGCTACTACCGACGTTTCGTCGAGGGATTTGCTAAGATTGCGGCGCCGCTCACCGCACTTAAACGGAAAGGAAAGAAGTACGAATGGACGACAAAGTGTGAAGAACACTTCCAAGAGCTGAAAAGTAAGCTGACTAGTGCTCCGATCCTCACAATTCCAGATGTGGAGAAAGGGAACTTCATGATATATAGCGATGCTTCCAAGATAGGATTGGGAGTAGTTCTCATGCAGAATGGAAAGATGATCGCTTATACTTCACGACAGCTTAAGGATCATGACAAGAACTATCCGACGCATGATTTGGAACTTGCGGCGGTAGTATTTGCGTTCAAAATCTGGAGACACTACCTTTACGGTACTAAGTGTGAAGTTTACACGGATCATCAGAGTTTGAAGTATATCTTCACTCAAAAGGAGCTTAACATGAGACAAAGAAGATGGCTCGAATTGGTGAAAGATTATGACATAGACATCCGTTATCATCCAGGGAAGGCTAACAAAGTAGCCGATGCCCTTAGTCGGAAGTCGTCTTTCTCGTTGATGTCAATACAGTCGTTGATCGAACCTCTCCAGAAGGAGCTAGTGGAAGCTGGAATAGAGCTTATCACGGGAAGTTTAGCTGCCCTAACCTTCCAACCTACCATTTTGGATAGCATGAAGGAGCGTCAAGAAAGAGATGCCTCGCTACTTAGGACAAGAAATGAGGTCTTGGAAGGAAAGGAGTTGGATTTCAACATATCGGATGAAGGCATACTCTATCGAAAAAATAGATTATGCATTCCTAACGAGGACGAGTTGAGGGAGAAAATCATGAAGGAGGCTCATGAGACTTCATATTCCGTTCATCCAGGAGCCACAAAGATGTACCAAGACTTGAAGGAAAGTTTTTGGTGGCCCAGAATGAAGAATGACGTTGCTACATTTGTCAGTAAATGCCTTACGTGTCAAAGGGTGAAGGCAGAACACCAACGTCCAGGGGGAGAATTGCAGAAAATTTCCATCCCAGAATGGAAATGGGACCAAGTGACCATGGATTTTGTGGTTGGTCTACCCCAAACTCCCAGTGGCAATGATGCTATTTGGGTGATTGTTGATCGTTTGACGAAATCTGTACACTTTATCGCTATTAAGCTTAGCTTTTCAGTAGAGCAGCTGGCAGAACTATACGTTGCGCAGATTGTTCGCTACCATGGGATTCCGAAATCGATTATCTTGGATCATGATGGTCGTTTCACTTCTAAGTATTGGAGAAGTGTACATCAAGCCATGGGTACAAAGCTTACTTTTAGTACGGCTTTTCACCCTCAAACGGATGGACAATCCGAGAGGACCATTCAGACCCTAGAAGACATGTTACGAGCATGTGTGATGGATTTCAAAGGAACTTGGGATAAGAAGCTTCCTTTGATTGAGTTCTCGTACAACAATAGTTTCCAAGCTTCAATTGGAATGGCTCCTTATGAAGCCCTGTACGGAAGAAGGTGTAGATCTCCAGTCCATTGGTATGAGACACGAGAAAAAGAACTTGTGTCCACAGATTTTATTCGGAGAACCACTGAGGCCGTAAAACTTATACGTCAACGGATGGAAACTGCATTTTGTCGACAAAAGAGCTACCCCGACAAATGCAGAAGGCCTTTGGAATTCCAAGTAGGGGACTTGGTTTTCCTCAAAGTTGCTCCATTCAAAGAAGTTATGAGATTTGGAAAGAAGGGGAAATTAAGTCCAAGATACATAGGGCCATTCGAAATACTGGAAAGAGTTAGTAACGAGGCCTATAAATTGGCTCTACCCCAAGAATTAGCATATGTACAAAATGTATTTCATGTGTCAATGCTAAAGAAGTACATCTCGGATCCATCACACGTATTAGACTACAAACCAATTGAGGTTCACGAAGATTTGACGTACGAGGAGAAACCGGTTCAAATCTTGGCACGAGAAGAAAAGGTACTAAGAAACAAGGTTATACCTTTAGTTAAAGTTCTATGGCGAAATTATGAGATTGAGGAGGCAACATGGGAACGCGAAGAAGATATGAAGAAGAGCTACCCCGAATTGTTCTAATTTTCGAGGACGAAAATTCTTTAAGGAGGGTAGGTTGTAATGACCAAAATTTTTACGGACTCATGATTTCCTTGTACATAAGAAATCTAAGTTCGTACCATATATTTATGTGACATTTTTTGAAAATTATGAATATCAATACAAAATTCATAATTTTATCAGTATAGGGTTGAGTTCTCGATAAATTAACTACGAGACTCCATAATAGGCCTTTTAAGGAAAAAGGTATGACGAAATTTCATGAATTCATGTTGGTCAAAGTTTAACCGAAAAAGTCAAAAGTTGACCAGAAAAGTCAAAGATAAGACGGTACTGTGATACGGTAAGCAGTATGGGAGATATACTGCGAAAATCATCTTTACGGACAATATAGTATAATTAAGATTTAAAACCACCATAGAAAAATCAAGCACCTAAAATAGGGTATTAAGGGCCAAATAGCTTTAAATAAAAAGAAAAAATTTTATACAGTCCAACAATACACAGATAAATTTTGGACTGCAGTTCAGTAACACAGTACTGAATTGTACTGTGTATTAGTGAACACAGTATTAGAAATATCTGTGTTAGCTTAAAAATGGACTGCATATTAAGGAACAAGCCAAACAAGGCCTTATGATGACATCACCCAAGCTTGGAATTATGACATCATTTATGAATTAAAGAAAAATTTTGTGGGAAAAATATCCAATTCTTGCCACCTAGCACCATGATGGCCGGCCACTTGGAGGGCCTTTTAGCAAAATTTTGTGCAATTATTTTTGCTCCAAGGATTTATGAGCAAAAGTTGAACCAAAAATAATTCCAAAGAGATCCAAATTCTCACCTATAAATACCTCAGGGGGGGTGCGGATTTTTGGACCAAAAATTGGGAAAATCTAGCCAAACTCTTGCAAAATTTTTTCTCACACTCTTCCTCACCAAAACCGAACCTAAGCCAAGAGAGAAAAAGAAAATAAAACCCTAGAGCAAGCTAGTTGGGTGACCGGATTTGTGGTGAAAACAAGCAAAGGGTGGCTGAAATTTTGGAACCCCATTGGTGAGGAAAACCGGTTGTAGTGGCAGCCAAGGAAAAGGAAAAAGTTTTGGGATCCAAGCTAGGAAAACCACTTCCAAACCCTAAAGGTAATCCTTCAAACCCTAAGTTTTAGATTGAGCTTCAATTTGGGAAATTTAAGTGTATTTCAAGCCATTGGATGTAAGAGCATAAGCTCAATTTAATTTTATGCCCGAGTTAGAATTTTTGGTTGGTGCTTGATTCAATTTAGGGTTTAGGTGGTTTTATTTACCAAGTATGCATGATTTTATGCTTTGGTTGCATGAAATTAAGATTTACATGTGTCAAGCATGATTTAGTTATATGTCCCCAAGTATGTTTAAGTTTGTGCTTGATTATGCATGCCAAGTGTTTGATGTAATGATGGTATGGAACGTTAGAAACCGCAGCATGATTGATACAGGATTTTCTAAAACAATGCAGAAAAACTGTATTTTTGCACCAACACCCCTATTTTGACTATGAAAACTGTTCCAAAGGCAGTTTTCAGCCTTAATGATTTTTTTATAAAATCACACTTTGAAAACCACGAATTTTTAAGTTAAACAAAAGATTGTTGTCAAATTTTTCAAATTGGATTTTAAAAGCCAAAATGTAGTAACAAGATGTTGACGGATGGTAACCGGGAAGGATACCCGAGTTACTAACCGGGAAGGATACCCGAGTTACTAAAGCTTAGGCCCGATAATAGAAATAGTAACTTAATACTATTCTGTACACATGGGTTTAAAACCCAAGGTTACCTCAAGTAATCTAACTAGTAATGGATCAAGTTTGGTTAATCACAAACTCTAGGGTTACGATTAGTAACCTAGTAACTGATCAAGGCATGTATGGGGGACATATAACTAGAATGTTGGAAAGGTCACCAACATTTTATAGGATCCTTATCCTATGTTCTTTTTAATAGCAAGAAGTAACCTGCAGTTGCGATCTGAGTTGGAGCAACAAAACCCGAAACATAGCATATCAGGCAAGTATCAAACCTCACTTACAGTATGAAAATAGTAAACACTATTTTCAAATATGCTATGTTGAGCTATGCTATTTACATCATATATTCAAGTGTACATGCTATGTTGTATTATGATATGTGATGCCATGCGATGATATGCTAAGATATGCTATGACATATTATGCCATGTTACAAGAATGTCATGTTGAAAAGAATGCCATGTTTTCAAAAATGCAATGTTTTCAAGAATGTCATGTTATGGCAAGATAAATCAAGTAAGGTGTCGTACCAACCTCCCGTGATCGTGGAAGCTATATATTTCAGTTGTGGTAATTACCTTTTGTGATCGTGAAGGGTCAAGTTATAATTCCCAGAACTGTTAGGGCCTTGCAAACCCTAACTTTGTCTAGAGGCTGCGCGCTTTTGGTACGTACACTATGGGCCCACATGTTAAGACAAGATAATAAGTTCAAGATTGAGTCTATAATAAAGCATAAGACATTCAAATCAATCATAAATAGTTCATGCATAAGTTACATGATGATTGGCATGTTTTTAAGATGCTTGAAATGTTTTGTGAGATATATTTGTACTTACTGGGCGTAAGCTCATTGTATATTTCATACTGTAGGTAAGAAGCCTGCAGCTTAAGTGGTGGGCCATGCAGACGATGCGACGGGTGAAGGGCGGTGTGGGATACCACTACGCAAAAATTTTCCGCAACCACTTTTGAGTTAAAATGTATATATCTCAAAAGTAAATTAAGTTTGATTGTATGTATGAGTTTGAAGACATGAGAATGTATTTTCAGTTTGGTATGCATGCATGACAAGTTTTTCCTTACAAGATAATCTATATAATTATGTTTAAAAAAAAAAAAAATTAGTCTCAAATTTTCAAGTAAGTTAAGTATAAGTATATATGGTGTCGACCCGGTTTGGGAAGTCGGGGCGTCACAACCTCTAGGGTTTGGAATTTGGTTCTCAAGCTTGGATCCCAAAATTTTCCCTTTTCCTTGGCTGCCACCACAACCGGTTTTTCCCTCCATTGGGGTTCCAAAAATTCAGCCACCCTTTGCTTGTTTTTCACCAAAAAATCCGGTTACCTACTAGCTTGCTCTGGGGTTCTATTTTTTTTTCTCTCTCTTGGCTTAAGTTCGGTTTTGAGAGAGAAAGTGTGAGAGGAAAATTTGCAAGAGTTTGGCTAGATTTTCTCAATTTTTTGACTAAAAATCCTCCCCCCCCCCCCTTGGGTATTTATATGTGAAAATTAAATTAATTTTTGATTTATTTTTAATCCAAAATTTACTTAAAAACCCTTGAAGCAAAAATAATTGCACAAAAATTTACTAAAAAACCCTCCAAGTGGCCGGCCATTTTGATGCTAGGTGGCAAGGATTTTATTTCTTTCCACAAAATTTTTCTTTAATTCAAAAATGATGTCATAATTCCAAGCTTGGGTGATGTCATCATAAGGCCTCGTTTGGCTTGTTCCTTAATATGCAGTCTACTTTTAAGCTAACACAGATATTTCCAATACTATGCTTACTAATACACAGTATAGTTCAGTACCGTTATACTGAACTGCAGTCCAAAATTTATCTGTGTATAGTCGGACTGTATAAAAATTTTTCTTTTTGCTCAAAGCCATTTGGCCCTTAATACCCTAATTTAGGTGCTTGATTTTCTATGGTGATTTTAAATCTTAATTATGCTATCTTGTCCATAAAGACGATTTTCGCAGTATATTTCTCATACTGCTTATCATATCACAGTACCGTCTTATATTTGACCTCTTTGGTCAACCTTTGACTTTTTTAGTCAAACTTTGACCAACATGAATTCATGAAATTTCGTCATGCCTTTTTCCTTAAAAGGCCTATTATGGAGTCTCGTGTTTAATTTATCGAGAACTCAACCCTATACTGATAAAATTATGAATTTTGTATTGATATTCATAATTTTCATAAAATATCACATAAACACATGGTACGAACTTAGATTTCTTATGTACAAGAAAATCATGAGTCCGTAAAAATTTTGGTCATTACATGTGGTTTCAAAAGAAGGAATTTCTATCGATCCAGCTAAAGTAGAGACGGTTAGTCAGTGGGCCGTACCAAGAAATGTTACGGAGATACGAAGTTTCCTTGGGTTAGCTGGATACTATTGACGTTTTGTGGAAGGTTTTTCCAAGATAGTTGCCCCTCTTACTGCCCTTACTAAAAAGGGCAAGAAGTTTGAATGGTCACAGAAGTGCGAAGAGGGATTCCAAGAGCTTAAGAAGAGATTTACAAGTGCACCAGTGTTAATAATTCCCGACGTGGATGAAGGGAATTTTGTAATTTATAGTGACTGTAATACCTAGTTTTTTCAATATTACTGTTTCCTTTTAAAGGAAATAAATGTGTACCGTGAAGGTAATTATGAAAAAGATCGATTAAGAGTTTTTGTGAAATTTTGTGAGTTCTTATGATTTTATAAGACTCAAAAATGATTGCTTAGAATAGCATGTGACCTTTTGAGTAAAAAGGAATGAAAATTCTATGATTTTATGTTGGTCAAAGTTTGACCAAGAAAAGTCAACATTGACCGAGAAAGTCAAAGTTTGACTAGAATGGTCAAAGAGATGACCGTACAGTTATGTGACAGTGCAGTATGGAAAATATACTGCGAAAATCATCTTTATGGACGGGATAGCATGAATAGGATTTAAAACCACCATAGAAAAATCAAGCACACCAAGTTAGGAATTAAGAGTAAAAAGGGCTTAAAGAAATAAGAAAAATTTTATACAGTCCATTTTTACACAGATAAATTTTGGACTGCAGTATGATATATCAATACTGTGTATTAGTGAGCACAGTATTGAAAATATCTGTGTTAGCTCAAAGTTGGACTGCATATTGAAGAAAAGAGCCAAACAAGCTCTAATAAGGATGACATCGCCTTATCCTCAAATTATGACATCATTAATTAATTAAACAAGGATGGAAAGAAATTTTGGAGTATTCTAGACAACTCTTGGCCGGCCACCTATGCACCCTTTTGTACAATTTTTTTACTTCTTCAAGGACTTTTTAACAAATTTAAAGAGTTCTCCCACACCTATAAATAGGTGAGATGGGTGGTCATTTTTATTCACAAAATTTGGAAAATCTAGCAAAACTTTGCCCATTTTTCTTCTCAAAAATCCGAACTTGAGAGGCCAAGAGAGAAGAGAGAAAATCAAAAAACTCAAAGGGGAGATCTAAGGGGAGTGGTCGGATTTGAGCTAGAACACAAGGAAAAGTTTGAAAAAATTTTTGGAACCCATTGTGGCCAAGTGGCCGGTTGTGGGAAAAGCAAGAAAGGGGAAGAGAAAAGTGGAAAGGGAAAGTGTGGTGAGTGGCCGGATTCGGTAGGATCAACTATCGAGTGAGACAAAATTTTTGGTCACCTTTGGAGGATGAAAACCGGCTTGGAAGGAGACCAAAGGGGGGAGAGGATTTTGGACCCAAACCCTAAGCTTAGCCTTGCTTTGATCAAGGTAACACTCCCAAAACCCTAAACTCTTCAATTAAGTTTCAATTTGAAATTTATTTGTATTTCAAGTTGAAAATTGTAAGAGCATAAGCTCAAGTTATTTTATTGCCCTAGATTAGTTTAGGTGTGGTGTTTGATTGGATTTAAGGGTGGTTTAATTTATGAGTTTGATTTTTGAGCTTTGATTGTTATATGCTTATGCTTATTTGATCATTAGGGTTGCATGCTAGATGTTTAATGTAGTTGTATGTCCCCAAGTATGTGAATGATGTTGTATGAGCATGTTAGGCTGCTAGAATAGAAATATGTATGAATGGAATGGTTTGAATGAAACTAGAACCATGCAAGCCCTAAGTTAGGAAAAGTTCGTAAATGGTTTGCATGGATGCAATCGGGTTACATGCATGTTAAAGTGGGACATTAGAAAATGCTGCATGTCTGCTTTCTAGGCTCCCGCGTGTTCGGTTGAGTTAGATTGCGCGAAATAGGACGTAAAATGAATTTAAGAACAAAAACTGTCAGTTCGGGTACAAACTGGTCAGTTTTCTGGAAAGTGAAATTTGAGGCCTTTAGAGGCTGAATTGGGAAAAACGTAAAACATAAAACTTGTAGAGAAGGGTTTTTCCTAGGGGAAAACGTAGACAGTTTTCCAAAATAAGGCTTCAAAGGCCATGGTTTTTTATGAAAATCCGAGCCTGACCATGCCAAGGATTAATGCACGGCCAGGGTTCAATAGGGAATATGAACATGTTAACGTCAGAACTGGGTTTTCTTCAAAACACAAAAGTTGTAGGATTTTTTGAAAGCTTAAACTTTTGTGAAGAAAATTTTTTCCAATTCAATCCATATTTTTAAATAGAAATGGATTTCTAAAAACTGTGCAAGAAGCAGGAAATTCCTGTACAGGATTTTCTAAAAAACAATTCAGTAAAACTGTATTTTTCACCGAACCCAATGTTTTGACTGAGAAAACTGTTCCAATGACAGTTTTCAGCCCTTAATGATTTTTATAAAGCCCCACTTAAGAACCACAAATTTTATAAGTTAGTTGAAAGGATTTTTGGATTTAAACTTACCAAATTTTCCAAGACAAAGGAAATTTTAAAACCAAAGTTTAGTAAATCAATGATAACGGATGGTAACCGGGAAGGATACCCGAGTTACTGGGCCGAGCCCAAAGCCTAAGTTTGACCCATAGAAGGTTGACCATAGTTGACCAAAATGTTGACTTTGGTTGACCAAGTTTGACCAAAGTTAGCACACCAAAGGTTACCTATTGTAACAAAATAAGATATTTTATAAGGGACATATAACTAAGACTATGTATGCATGTTGGTTAGGTCACCAACATTTTACAGTTATGACTAGAGATCCTTACCTATGTCCTTTATTATAGCAGGGGATAGTCTGCTATTGTATCCCGACGTGGAGCAGCAATATACTGGACATAGTAGACGAGGTAAGTACAACTCCGCCTACAGTATAGGCTTTGTTGTGATACTTACCTAAGTATGTTTAATGTATGCTATGTTGTATGATATGTTGTTTTGTGATGTTAGAGTATGATATAGGGTACGTGAAATTATAATGTGGTTATGTTGTGATGTATGACAAGACAAGTTCATGATGCATGCTATGTCAAAGTTATATTATGATAAAGATATGAAGTAAGTATATGTGACATCACGAGGCATGTTCACAAATTTAAGACTAAAGTATGACATGACAAATAAGCAAGATGGCAAGCGAGCTTGCCTGTGTCGTACCGACTCACGTTAGGTCGGGTTGGACTATGGTTTGAGTTGGAAATGGACTGGCCGACCCAACCACTCCATAGTTACGTGCCCGGTACGGACACTTATGTTAAGGGGCCCATAAGTTAAGATAAGTTATAAAGAATGTTATGAAAGTTTAAGAAAGCATAATGAAGCATAAATGGCTCATGCATGATTAAGCAATGTTATGGTTAAGTTATGCTAAGTATGGTATGTTACGATATGATATGTATGTATGTTATGTTGTGATGTGTCGCGGTATGTAGTAGTTGTACTTGCTGAGCGAAAGCTCATTGTCTTACGTCTATGCTGTAGGTAAGCAACTAACGAGCAACTGTTGATACAAGATGGAGGAGCGTGGCAGTGAAATGTGGGAATTAAAGCCGCTACGCGTTTTGTTTTTTTCAAGCATATTATTTGATATTGGAAAATCTTTATGAATTATCGTAATACGTACATATGCTATGTATGACTTATATATAAAAAAAAAATTCCGTTGTTTTTGCTACGTAAGTAAATACGTTATGTATGTATGTATGGTAACGGCCTGTGCTAGGCGGGTCGTTACAGTGACGCCTTCAAAATTGGACTTGGGGCTGTCCTAATGCAAAAAGGGAAGGTGGTTGCCTATGCCTCACGACAATTGAAGGATCATGAAATGAATTATCTGACGCATGATTAAGAGCTCACAGCGGTAGTTTTCGCATTAAAAATATGGAGACACTATTTGTATGGGAATAGATGCGAAATCTATACCGACCATCAAAGTCTCAAGTATATCTTTACTCAGAAAGAGCTCAACATGAGGCAGCGAATATGGTTAGAACTCGTGAAGGACTACGACTGTGAGATTACCACCCTGGAAAGGCAAACAGGGTAGCAGATGCTTTAAGTAGAAAATCAGCCAGTATGCTGATGTCTATTGGAATGCTGCCCAAGCCACTTCAAAGGGAAATTTATGACTTCAAAATGGAGATGATAACTGGAAAGTTATCTGTTCTGACTCTTCAGTCTGATCTCCTAGAATCCATCAAGATTTATTAAGGGAATGCTTCCTTTTTGCTAAAAGTGTAACTTTTCGGTGGAAAGAGTAGAGAATTCAAGACCTCTAAGGATGGGGTAATTTATTTCAAAGACAGGATTTGTGTTCCTGATTTTGAATTTCTTAAGAAACAGATTATGTCAGAAGCGCATATGACGCCATATTCGGTACATCCTGGAGCTTCCAAGATGTACAAGGATCTTAAGGAGAATTATTGGTGGCCAAAGATGAAGAACCAGATCCCAGAATACGTGTCAAAATGCCTAACATGTCAGAAAGTTAAGGCTGAACACCGCCATCCAGACGGAGATCTTCAGAAAATTGAGTTTCCTGAATGAAAATGGGAACAAACTGCGATGGATTTCATAGTAGGATTACCCAGGACTACAAGTGGGAATGATACGATTTGGGTTATTGTCGATAGATTAACCAAATCAGCCAACTTTATTGCCATCAAAGTCACTTTTTCAGTAGAAAGGCTTGCCGAAAGTTATGTATCTCAGATCGTTAAGCTGCATGGAGTGCCAAAATCGATCATTTCGAATCGTGATGGACGTTTCACCTCTCGATTTTAGACAAGTGTTCACACCGTAATGGGGTCGAAATTAAAGTTTAGTACAGCTTTTCATCCCCAAACTAATGGCCAGTCGGAACGAACCATCCAGCCATTAGAAGATATGCTAAGATCATGTGTTTTGGAATTCAAAGGAAGCTGGGATCAGAAGCTACCTTTAATCGAATTTTCTTATAATAATAGTTATCACGCCTTAATTGGTATTGTAATGACCAAAATTTTCACGAACTCATGATTTTCTTGTATATAAGAAATCTAAAGTTCGTATTATGTGTTTATGTGCAATTTTATGAAAATTATGAATACTAATACAAAAATTCATAATTTTATCAGTATAGGGTTGAGTTCTCGGTAAGTTAGCTACGAGACTCCATAATAGACCTTTTAAGGAAAAATGCATGACGAAATTTCATGAATATATGTTGGTCAAAGTTTGACCAAAAAAGTCAAAGGTTGACCAGAAAAGTCAAAGATAAAACGGTACTGTGATATGATAAGCAGTATGAGAAATATACTGCGAAAACCGTCTTTAAAGATAGTATAATTAAGATTTAAAACCACCATAGAAAAATCAAGCACCTAAAATAGGATATTAAGGGCCAAAGGGCTTTAAATAAAAAGAAAAATTTTTATACATTCCAACAATATACAGATAAATTTTGGACTGCAGTTCAGTATAACAGTACTGAATTGTACTGTGTATTAGTGAACACAGTATTGAAAATATCTGTGTTAGCTTAAAAATGGACTGCATATTAAGGAACAAGCCAAACAAGGCCTTATGATGACATCACCCAAGCTTGGAATTATGACATCATTTATGAATTAAAGAAAAATTTTGTGGGAAAAAATCCAATTCTTGCCACCTAGCACCATGATGGCTGGCCACTTGGAGGGCCTTTTAGCAAAATTTTGTGCAATTATTTTTGCTCCAAGGATTTATGAGCAAAAGTTGAAAAAAAAAATAATTGCAAAGAGACCCAAATTCTCACCTATAAATACCTCAAGGGGGGGGGGGAGCGGATTTTTGGACTAAAAATTGGGAAAATCTAGCCAAATTCTTGCAAAATTTTCTCTCACACTCTCCCTCTCCAAAACCGAACCTAAGCCAAGAGAGAAAAAAAAATATAAACCCTAGAACAAGCTAATAGGGTGGTCGGATTTTAGCCTGAATCACAAGCCAAAGATTTGAATATTTTGGTACCCATTTCATCTAGGGTGGCCGGTTGTGGAGGAACCAAGGGGGGAGAAAATTTTTGATCCAATTTAGCCATGTGTTGCACCAAGGTAACTCCCTTAACTCTAAAGCTTTTAAATTGAGCTTCAATTTGGGAAATTTAAGTGTATTTCAATCATTGGATGTAAGAGCATAAGCTCAATTTAATTTTTATGCCCTAGTTTAGAATTTTTAGGTTGGTGCTTGAATTTATGGTTTAGGTGGTTTTATTACTAAGTCATGCATGATTTTATGCTTTGGTTGCATTCTAAGGTTATATGTCCCCAAGTATGTTCAAGTTTGTGCTTGATTGCCAAGTGTTTGATGTAATGATTGTTGATGAATGTTTATATAATGATGATATGGAATGTTAGAAACCGCTGCATGATTGATATTAGGCTTCTGCTGTGGGTGGTTGAGGTAGTGTGCGCGTTTAGGACGTAAAACCAAGTTAAGAACAAAACTGCCAGTTTTCGGGTAAAACTGGCCAGTTTTCTGGAAAGATGATTTTGAGGCCCTTAGAGGCTGAATTAAGCAAAATGTAAAACATGAAAGTTGTAGAGAAGGGATTTTCCTAGGAAAAAACATGGACAGTTTTCAAAAATAAGATCCCAAAAGCCTTCGTTTTTGCAAAAACCCGAACCTGACCGTGCCCAGGTCTTATGCACGGCCAGGTGAGTTCAAACGGCAATATGAACATGTTAGATTCCGAATTAAATTTTTTGTAAAACATGAAAGTTTTAGGATTTTTCAAGAGCTAAAACTTTCATGAAGATAATTTTTTCAAATTCAAATTGGATTTTTAAACTGACACGGATTTCTAAAGACTGTGCAGGGAACAGGAAATTCCTGCACAGGATTTTCTAAAATAATGCAGACAAACTGTATTTTTTCACCAACACCAACGTTTTGACTGTGAAAACTGTTCCAAAAGCAGTTTTCAGCCCTTAATGATTTTTATAAAATTCCACTTTGAAAATCACGAATTTTTAAGTTAAACAAAAGATTTTGGCCAAATTCTCCAAATTGGATTTTAAAAGCCAAAGTTAAGTAACAAGACAATGACGGATAGTAACCGGGTAGGATACCCGAGTTACTAAGCTTGGCTTAAAAGCCCAAGTTTGACCCATAGAATGTTGACTTTGGTTGACTAAGTTTGACCACCTCAAGGGTTACCCTATGTAACTCAATAAGTTATCATGTGTATATTTGGGGGACATATAACTAAGATTGTGCATGAATGTTGGATAGGTCACCAACATTTTATAGAATCCTTATCCTATGTTCTTTTTAATAGCAGGAAGTAACCTGCAGTTGCGATCTGAGTTAATGCAACAAAACCCAGAACATAGCATATCAGGCAAGTACAGACCTCACCTACAGTATGGAAAATAGTAAATACTATTTTCAAGTATACATGCTATATTATGTTATGCTATGATATGTGATGCCATGCTATAATGTGCCAAGTTATGCTATGACATGTTATGCCATGTTTACAAGAATGTCATGTTTTCAAGAATGCAAGAATGCCATGTTTTCAAGAATGCCATGTTTACAAAAATGCCATGTTTTCAAGAATGTCATGTTATGGCAAAGATTAAGTATGATATGATATAGTGACATCATGAGGCATGTTCACTAATATGAAACCACATGGTAAGATAAGACAAGCAAGGTGTCGTACCAACCTCCCGTGATCGTGGAGGATACATGTTCAAGTCAAGTTATGATTATTAACCTCTCCTTGATGCGTGAGGGTCAAGTTTATGATTCCCAGAACTGTTAGGGCCTTGCAAACCCTAGCTTTGTCTGGAGGCTACGCGCTTTTGGTACGTACACTATGGGCCCACATGTTAAGACAAGATAATAAGTTCAAGATTGAGTCTATAATAAAGCATAAGACATTCAAATCAATCATAAATGGTTCATGCATAAGTTACATGATGAATGGCATGTTTTTAAGATGCTTGAAATGTTTTGTGAGATATATTTGTACTTGTTGGGAGAAAGCTCATTGTATATTTCATACTGTAGGTAAGAAGCCTGCAGCTTAAGTGGTGGGCCATGCGGACGATGCGACGGGTGAATGGCGGTGTGGGATATCACTACGCAGAATTTTCCGCAACCACTTTTGAGTTAAAATGTATATATCTCAAAAGTAAATTATGTTTGATTGTATGTATGGAGTTTGAAGACATGAGAATGTATTTTCAGTTTGGTATGCATGAATGACAAGTTTTTCCCTACAAGATAATCTATATAATTATGTTTAAAAAAAAAAATTTAGTTTCAAATTTTCAAGTAAGTTAAGTACAAGTATGTATGGTGTCAACCCGGCTTGGGAAGTCGGGGCGTCACAGAGTTGGTATCAGAGCGGTATCCTGCCAGCCTACTTCACTTCGCCTCATATCGTTTCCGCAACGGCCCAAGTAATTTAAGTTATTTTTTTTCTTACGATTATAATTAGTTAAAATCTTATATGGCCATGATGGAAAATGATACTTCTAACGCTTTCAAGGGACTACTTCATCCTGGTATGGTGATAGCTGAGAATTTCTCATACGAAGGAATTAGATCAACATTATAGAAGTTATATGTGATAATTATGGAATTTTTGCCACAGAAGGAAAATGTTGGACACGAGGATAACGTCGGGTGGTGCCTTAGCTAGGTGGTGGCATCTAGGTAACGTATGGAAATGATGAGAAAGTTTTATACCTTCCCAGATGTTATGATATGAACAAGGTCATGATGAATTCAGATATGTTCGATGTTATGCTATTATATGGAATAAAGATTATGGTTCTATATAAAGGCCTGATTTCATTTATTTTGTAAAACATGAAGTTAAGTTTATTTCATTATTTTTCCGTATAGAACCATGCCACCAAAGCGTAGAAGAGTACCGACCCAAGACGTTGATTTTGCGGCCCAGATGAATGAACTGAGACAGATGATGTTGGCCCAACAACAAGAGATAGGTGGGCTTAGAGCATAGTTAGCTCAGCAGAATAAGGGACCTCCTGATGCCAGGGTACCATCAGCACCTGTGAATCAGCCTGCTGCACCGGAAATTCCTGATGTTGACCCGGTGATTCCAGAGAACCCTATAGCCCCTGAAGTACCTGTTGCGCCTGTAGCTGTACCACCAGCACCTTTGGTTCGAACTCTAGAAGAACTATATGACAGATTTCGGTGCATGAAGGCACCGGAATTCGAGGGGTCCACAAACCCAATTGAGGCCGACAAATGGTTGATTGACCTCCAGATCGCCCTAAATTTCCTCAGACTCAATGATCGGGAGAAAGTCCTCTGTACATCCTTTATACTACGAAAAGATGCTCGCCTCTGGTAGGAAACAGTTCAGATCCGGCGAGATGTTACTCAGATGACTTGGGAGGACTTTGTGGAGGAATTTAAGAAGCAGTACTTCAACACTGAGGTCATGGAGGCTCAACAAGACGAGTTCGATAAGTTCCGCCAAGGAAATCTGTCGGTAGCTGAAGCCGTCAAAAAGTTTGAGCAACTAGCACGTCTCTGTCCTCACCTCATCAGTTCCAAAAGGGACAAAGTAAGAAGGATGATGAGAATGTTCTGCTCAGACTTAGCAGTGGTAATCAGCAGTGGCCCCCATCCACCACTCACTGTTGCTGAATGTGTCAGCAGGGCAATTCGAGCTGAGTACTGGGTAGGACAAAACAAGGAGCAACGGGCTAAGTTTTTCAAGGAGAAGAGGGAAGAAAAGGCCCAAGCTAAGCAGAACCAGGCCAGACCAGGCCAAACTTCACAACAAAAAGGTCAAGGAGGACCTTCGGGTCAAAACAACATCAACAAGCAATACGGCAACAACCAACAAAAGAGGAAGTGGAATGCAGGAGGACAGGGGAATCAACAAAATTTTCCCCAGAAGAAAAATGCTCCTGATAACAACAGTTATCCTACTTGTCAGAAATGTTGGAGAAGGCACCCGGGAGATTGCCGTGCTGGAACCAGTCGCTGCTTTCTATGTGACAAGGAAGGCCACTATGTTAGAACTTGCAGTCTCAATCCCCAGAATCCGCAGAATCAACAGAAAGGATAGGGATCTCAACTTCACACTGCACAAATGAAGCTCGAGGGACCTGCAATCTCTCAAGGCAAACTGGAAGCTCCAGAACCTCAAGGACGCATTTATGCCTACACTAACACTACAACAAAAAAGGTCTTCAATGACATTTAAAAAATGTCGTCGATGTGATTCGACGACATTTTTACAAAGGTCGTGGAATGCGGGTGCCGTGGAAAGTCTGAAAATTTTAATGACATTTTTTAAAATGTCGTGAATGATGTTGTTAATTCTTTTTCTATGACACTAAAATACCGTCATCAAATATTTTTTATTTAGTAGACACATTTTCCACAACAGCCAGAAAATGTCGTGAGCAAATTTTATCACAACCTTTTTTTAATGTCGTGAATTTGTATTTAATTTTTTTTTTTGGTAGAACGTAAAATTGTCATTTTTTTCATAAATTATAATTTCCACAATAAAATTTGGATAAAATATAAATAAATATAAATTTATTTTGATTAATAAAATACAATATTTTAATATCAAACTCACAAGAAAAATTACGTCAAAGAAAATTCACAAGACTAAAACAATTGTCATAGTTCTAATATCATTTACATGTAATCATACAAAAACATTATCTTCACTTTTGGCTTTCCCTTCAACCTCCTCCCGTAATACAGATTTAGAAAAGAGGAAAAAACAAAGAAAACCACCCCCTCAAGAAAAAAAAAAAAAAAAGAGTTGCATCGTTTTTTATCTTCTTCTCCAATTTGATCTGAAACAGAGCATCTTGGGCAGAATGAAGAGGACAAAGCATCAACGGAATCATCAAGATCATGATCTCCTTTTTATCCCAAACGTTCTTCCAACCATTCCCTCTCTAGTCTTCCAAGCCGACACAGTTAAGCCATTGGTTTTGCTTTTATTTTATCTTCCATGCCTTACTCTGCCTGCGGAAATCAAGAGCCCATAGAAAGCAATTAAGCTTCTGTTCAACTGCCCAACAAAAGGATTCATGAGGAAAAAAAAAAAAAAAAAAGAGAAAAGTGCCCAGTAAAATGACCTCCATGGGGAAAGGTGAAATCGCCCTCCATCGCACTGCAAGAATTTGATGTGTATGTGGGACGAAACCGTAGCGTAGCTCTAATTCAGGCCATCGGATGGTAAATACGAGTGTTAAAATTTCGATCCGGCGGATGACTGCATCAAGTAATTGCAAAACCAATTACAATGAATTTAAAGCAAACAAATAAGAAGAAAAATCAAATTACCTCTTGGCAACAAGTTGTGCTGAGATTCTTGTGTGAAACACAGAGAAAAGAGAGATGGGGAGTAGAAAGAAGAAAGTTGTTTTTGTGTTGGTGGAACGGAGTAGTTTATACGTGAATACAACATTACTATTTAACTGATAATGCAAAGTTTAAATTTAAAAACAAAGCGCCAAATTTTAGCGCCAACTCCAAATTTTTATTTTGCGCCTTTATTTTATTTTTAAGCAGCTTGTGAGCTTTTTTATTTTATGTAGTTATCTATCCGCCTTTTTTTTAAGGAGATTTTTACCCCCGAAGTAGTTATCCTATACATAGAGATATATATATATATATATATATATATACACATATGTGATCACCAAATTTAAACAGTAAATAAATAAATAAATATGTGATCACCATTTTTTTCTTCTTCTTTTTAATTTTAAATAAATGCACATGTAAGATCCCTTTTTATCTTTACTTATTATAATTTAAAATTAGAAAATACCGGAACTGTTTTCAAGTTACGTTTCATCACAAAATTTTGTTTATAATTTCTTATTTAGCATCCCTTTTAGATATCTTATTTGAGTATTCCGTCAAAATTAGAGTTCAATTTGAGTTACATGAAGAAAAATATTTAGAAAAAAAATAAAGAAAAATATAAGTCCCCATTTTATTATATATTCATTGGAACCGAATATTTACATTTGAATGTATAATTTAAATTATGTATTCAAATTAAAGATGTGTTTGGATAATTTTAAGAAAAATGTTTTCATAATTTTTGTTAGAGATGAAATTTGAATATTGTAAAGGTATAAAAATAAGTGATATAAATTTTTAAAAAGTAAAAATTTTGATCGACATTAAAAATAATTCTAACAAATCTTATAAAACTTTAATGTTCATAACAAATTTTAACAGGATTTATAAATGATTTTTGTTCATCACTTTACTCTGAATGCATACAGAAAAGAATCGTCTTAATCGGAATTGAAATGAAAAAGTTATAACATTTTGAAATTTACATAAAAGAGAGAGAAGTTTTTTTTTTTCTCCATTAAAGAGAGTCCAAATATTACTGTTGAACATAAACTGAATGAAGTCAAATTTAAGAGGTGATCAACATTTCATTTTTCTACGTCAATGGTCAAATGGACCATTTGGTGACACTTGAAATACATTTCAAATGTTACCTTACCAAACACCCATTTGAATTGCCAACTCAAAGGAATTGGCACAACTGTTATCAAATAGTTGAGACAAAATGAGGGGAAAACATTTAAATACATTTGAATTTTTGACATTTAACCAAACACATATTATGTTGTAGTTAAGTAATAGCTATTGAAGATGGTGTTCCAAATGATCCTTAGTTTATCTTTGAAATTTATAATTTAAGCTTGTGTTTAGAGCAAAGGTTTGAAATGGAATTTTGAGGTTGGAGTTAGTTGACTTTTCAAAAATTAGTTATAATTTTTATTGACTTTTCAGGAAAAGATAAAAACTGAAATAAAAAATTTAGGTCCAAACCTTTATTCCAAACAAGTACTAAGATTGTAATTGTTCTTTTATTGTGCTTGTAGAGTATCATATAGTTTTTGCAAATTTATAGAAATTTGTAGGATTGCTCCTCAAAGAGCCACCTAAGGATTATTGCCCCCATATATACTAACACAAAAATATCGATTATTGCCACGGACTTTTCCATAAATTTGATTTTTTTTTTCCCATCTAAATAACGATTTTCATAGAACATGTAATATTAAATGACAAAGTATCATGACTTTCAAAAAAATAAAATAAAAATAAAAAAATATAAAGTATCATGAAAATTTCAGAGGTAATATCGATAAAAATATCCCAAATATTGATTTTTAATATTTTAAATATATATTCTTGAACATAGTTAAATTCACGTGGTTTTTTTTTTTTTTTTCATTTTTTATATATAGAGATAATTGGTAGAGATCGAAACATATACATGATATATGTACAAAATTAGAGCAAATTACATTGACACTACACTAGATAACTGGTATATTTTATATGTACTTTTTTTTTTCACTTTTTAAAGGTTAGTTTAAAATAAAAAAAGCTTAAGTCAGATTGTATTATAAAATAAATGAATAAAAGAGTCGGAATTAAAAAAATTTCTTTAAACAATAAAAAAGAGTCCGATTTTTTTTTTTTTTTTTTTATCTTTACTTTGATTAAAATAATTTGAAATGTTTGAAATAGAAAAGTACGTGATCTTAGTTTCCTTTCCGAATTTCAAAATTTTTTTTATTTAAAGTTGAAATCTAAATTTAAAAGTGGTATGAAGATGCCAATAACAAATATATATTATTATATGAAGATACTACGTTTTTTTATTATTTTTATTATTTTTTAAAAAGTGTAATCAATTCGACATTGATAAATAGCTAATCTATACGAAGCTTTATTTACTTCACGATATCAACAACCTCGAGAAGAACATGAATATTCATTAGTTAAGGAGCTAAACAAAACTGTTACAGATTGTTTATAAAATATTTAGTTATTTTGTTCAAGTTTCTTAAATTCGTTAGAAACTTTTTTTTTTTGGAGAATATATTATTTTTTAAAAAATTAAGAATTATTTTGTTAAAAAATTGAAAGTAATTGATAAGAATTTAGGTTAAAAAAGTTCAACAAAAAAAAAAAAAAGAATTTAGTTTAAACATTTATAGCAATCTATTATGACTATCCATGTAATATAAGAAACAATAGTTGAAGAAAATTTGATCCGAAGATTTTTCTTAGGGACTAACCCTCAAAATGTCAAACATTTAGTATAGAATGGGTATGTCATATTGGCATGATGACATGAGACATATGATCTACTGAATAATTTATCTTAAAGAAATAATTAGGTGTTAGTTTAATTGAAATATATAAGTTGTTCTGTTACTTTGAGATGAGATGCAAAAATAATGACAAGTTTGAAGTATATATCACCATACATTGACAATTGATGAATATATTGTAGTATTTTCAAGTTTATAATTTTATTTCAAAAATTATTCTGATATTGTCTATTTTTTTGTTTTTTTTCTTTTAAATATTACGATGATAAATTCTAAATTTTTAGTTAGTTTGATATATATATTTTTTAACTTTTATTTCAAACTTTTAATTACATGATTTATTCCAAACTTTTATTCCAAACTTTTTAACTTTTAATTATTAAAAGAAATTACATGATTTCTATAGATATTTAATAATAGTTAAGTAAACACAAAAAATTCATCAGAAAAAGTAAATATCAAAAGAGAAGGTAAATATATGATATGCATACGAACTACTATATTGGTTAAATTCTACATCGACTACAATGTCCTTACTATCATCCCATTTTATGTTGAAATGGGAAAGATGATAGTAAATAAACATTTATAGCAAATAAACATTTACTTGCCTGTTGCGCACAACTATTTGTCAACATTTAGACCATTCCATTTGAATGATCCATCCGAATATATGTTTGGTTGGTAGCATCCAACTGTTATTTGGATTTTTGTTCTTAAATAATGACAAAAATTCCTCCCCCAATATTATTTACCTCCACTCTAGTGTATCGTTTATTTCTTTTTAGATTTTACTTCCAACTACATATTTATTTTTGGAACACCGGTTTGAGTTGAAATTTTTATGTTTGAGTTACTTGACTTTTCATAAACTAGAAATAATTTTGTTGACTTAAAAAAAAAGGACAAAATTGACTTGGAATTTTTAAGTTGGAACCTACGTTCCAAACAATGCATAAGTTTACGTTCAATTGTTATGTTCAGAATGTTAATATTCAAAACGTCAGTTTAGATGACAGTTCAAATATTTATGTTTAAAATTTTTCATTCAAATGTTTTCACCCCAAATATTTTCATTTAGATGCTTTCTCCAAACAAACCTAATATTGACCTTTTTATGATATAAAATACACTTAAAATATGACGGAAGATCAAAATAGACTAGATAACAAAGATAAATGTCTTCTTTATATGAGATAAATCTTAAAATAATTATAATTCAAAATCCTAAACTAAATGTAATTTTTAGTATTTAAAATAACACTAAGAGATAAAGATAATCCTAAGTAAGTCTTAAAAGATATAATCCTAATTCATATAATGTATTTAGAAAAGAATACAAACGAATTCAAAAAAAAAAAAAAAAAAAAAGAATGGAAACCTCTATCTTATCATCTATTCACTTCTATCAACCATATTTTTTAAAACTTTCTTGTAGTTAAATTATATAAAAAAAAAATCTTTACAGATTCTATTATATCAACCATGTTTGCTCTAAGTTTTACCTTCTTTAGTTAAGTTTGAAATAAATAAATAAATAAAACCTATATAACCGCCAAAAGCAGCACTTCTAGGTACCCGCCAAGATAAGCGAGCCAAAACTTTTGGTGAATCAACATGCTACATGTAAGTTGCAGTTGGTCTCCCACGTTGCGCACACACACACACACATATATATATATATATTATATTTCATATAGTTTATAGGTTTTTTTTAAAAATTCATTTACTTTTATTGGCCAAAAACTTCTCAACCGATTTACCACGCGAACCTCTTCTTAGGAAAACAAATATAAAAACAAATAAAATAAAAACATTAACCGCTAAAAACACTTACCTCCATCCCCACCAAAACACTCTCTTATTTATCAACCTTCCCTTTTTCTTCCTCACAATCACGCACATTCTTTTATTATCTCCAACTGAGTACCATAAGCCAAACGCCCAAAGAAAAAGAGAGAATTTTTTTTTTTTGGCCTCCTTATTGTGTTGCCTTCGAAAATTTAAGGATCATTTAAGGATCAAGGAAGTGGTCATATACAACTTATGTGAGAGAGGATATTGAGGGTATTGTAGTTCAATAATCATTTGAAAATTTTTTTCGTAGAGAAATATTTTATTTTTAGATTTTTTTTTTAACATATATGTATTTGTTATTAATTTTCTATTTATATTTTTGTTCTGGACTAATTAAGACCTATGAGAAACTCAATAATATTTTTGGTGTTTTATACACAAATGTATCAAAAATATTAGACTGAAGATGTGATATGTCAAAATATTACAATTTTAATTGATACTATTTTTATCAATAAAATAACATTCTATGACATTTTTTTAAACAATGTTGTTGTATTATGGATTTAACGACATTTTAAAATTTAATGTCGTTGTATGGATTTTTTAACGACATTTTACTTTTCAATGTCATTGAATGGATCTTTTAACGACATTTTATAAAAAATGTCATAAATTTTATGTCGTGAAAAGCACTTTTTGTTGTAGTGTAAGGAGGATGTTCAAGCTGGACCTTCCACCATGGTGACAGGTTAGCTTCCTTTTGCCCAACAAGATGCCTACGTGTTAATTGATTCTGGAGCTACGCACTCATTTACATCACCTAGGTTCGCTAAGAAACTAGGTAAAGCAAGTGATAGGATCGAAAGAACGTTTAGGACTGCATTACCCTCCGGGGAGATTCTGTTGTCTGATTATTTGATACGTCACGTTCCAATAATTATATGTGGTAGGGAAATGTATGTCAACTTGATCATCATTGACCTATACGACTACGATGTCATCCTGGGTATGGACTTCCTGGGGAAGTACAATGCAGTTATCGACTGTCCACATCGTACTGTCACGTTCAAGCCAATTGGAGACGAGGAGTTTATTTTTAGAGGATCAACTCCAAAACAGCCGAAAATGTTCATTTCTGCCCTAAAGGTTAGAAAGTTGTTGGCAGAAGGATGTATTGGATTTCTAGCCAACATGGTGGATAAGACACAAGAGACCAAAGTTGACCGGAAGAAGTACCAATAGTCAAGGAGTTTATAGAGGTTTTTCCTGAGGAATTGCCAATTTGCCACCAGAACGAGAAATCTCTTTTGAGATTGAATTACTTCCTGGATCGACACCAATATCCAAAGCACCATATAGGATGGCGCCTGCCGAACTAAAGAAACTACAGATTCAGTTACAGGAGCTTCTGGATCGAAGATTCATTCGTCAAAGCTACTCACCATGGGGGCCTCCAGTTTTGTTTGTTAAAAAGAAGGACGGCACTCTTAGGATGTGCATTGACTATCGGGAATTGAATAGGATAACCATCAAGAACAAGTATCCCTTGCCTCGGATCGACGATTTGTTTGATCAGCTGAGAGGAGCTTCAATTTTTTCAAAAATTGATCTACGATCCGGATACCATCAGCTCTGAATTAGGGAAGGAGACTTTTCCAAGACAGCCTTTCGTATGCGATATGGACACTACGAGTTCCTCGTTATGCCATTTGGATTGACAAATGCTCCAGCAGCCTTTATGGACCTGATGAATCGAGTATTCAAGGATTACTTGGACAAGTTTGTTATCGTCTTTATAGATGATATCTTGATTTATTCAAGATCAAAGGAGGAGCATGAGGAACATTTGAGGATTGCTTTACGAATTTTAAAGCAAAACCAGCTCTACGCTAAATTCACAAAGTGTGAATTCTAGTTGGAAAAGGTCCATTTCTTAGGACATGTGGTCTCCAAGGAAGGTATATCTGTAGATCCAGCCAAGATTGAAGCAGTGAGTAAATGGCCAGCTCCGAAAAACGTCATCGAAGTATGTAGTTTCCTGGGCTTAACAGGCTGCTACCGACGTTTCGTCGAAGGATTTGCTAAGATTGCAGCGCCGCTCACCGCACTTACACGGAAAGGAAAGAAGTACAAATGGACGGCAAAGTGTGAAGAACACTTCCAAAAGCTGAAAAGTAAGCTGACTAGTGCTCCGATCCTCACAATTCCAGATGTGGAGAAAGGGAACTTCGTGATATATAGCGATGCTTCCAAGATAGGATTGGGAGCCGTTCTCATGCAGAATGGAAAGGAGATCGCTTATGCTTCACGACAGCTTAAGGATCATGAGAAAAACTATCCGACGCATGATTTGGAACTTGCGATGGTAGTATTTGCGCTCAAAATCTGGAGACACTACCTTTACAGTACTAAGTGTGAAGTTTACACGGATCATCAGAGTTTAAAGTATATCTTCACACAAAAGGAGCTTAACATGAGACAAAGAAGATGGCTTGAACTGGTGAAAGATTATGACATAGACATCCGTTATCATCCAGGGAAGGCTAACAAAGTAGCCGATGCCCTTAGTCGGAAGTCGTCTTCCTCGTTGATGTCAATACAGTTGTTGATCGAACCTCTCCAGAAGGAGCTAGTGGAAGCTGGAATAGAGCTTATCACGGGAAGTTTAGCTGCCCTAACCTTCCAACCTACCATTTTGGATAGCATGAAGGAGCGTCAAGAAAGAGATGCCTCGCTACTTAGGACAAGAAATGAGGTCTTGCAAGGAAAGGAGTTGGATTTCAACATATCGGATGAAGGCATACTCTATCGAAAAAATAGATTATACATTCCTAACGAGGATGAGTTGAAGGAGCAAATCATGGAGGAGGCTCATGAGACTCCGTATTCCGTTCATCCTGGAGCTACAAAGATGTACCAAGACTTGAAGGAAAGTTTTTGGTGGCCCAGAATGAAGAATGGCGTTGCTACATTTGTCAGGAAATGCCTTACGTGTCAAAGGGTGAAGGCAGAACATCAACGTCCAGGGGGAGAATTGTAGAAAATTTCCATCCCAGAATGAAAATGGGACCAAGTGACCATGGATTTTGTAGTTGGTCTACCCCGAACTCCCAGTGGCAATGATGCTATTTGGGTGATTGTTGATCGTTTGACGAAATCTGCACACTTTATCGCTATTAAGCTTAGCTTTTCAGTAGAGCAGCTGGCAGAACTATACGTTGCACAGATCGTTCGCTACCTTGGGATTCCGAAATCGATTATCTCGGATCGTGATGGTCGTTTCACTTCTAAGTTTTGGAGAAGTGTACATCAAGCCATGGGTACAAAGCTTACTTTTAATATGGCTTTTCACCCTCAAACGGATGGACAATCCGAGAGGACCATTCAGACCCTAGAAGACATGTTGCGAGCATGTGTGATGGACTTCAAAGGAACTTAGGATAAGAAGCTTCCTTTGATTGAGTTCTCGTACAACAACAGTTTCCAAGCTTCAATTGGAATGGCTCCTTATGAAGCCCTGTACGGAAGAAGGTGTAGATCTCCAATCCATTGGTACAAGACACGAGAGAAAGAACTTGTATCAACGGATTTTATTCGAAGAACCACTGAGGCCGTGAAACTTATACGTCAATGGATGGAAACTGCATTTAGTTGACAAAAGAGCTACGCCGACAAACGCAGAAGGCCTCTGGAATTCCAAGTAGGGAACTTGGTTTTCCTCAAAGTTGCTCCATTCAAAGGAGTTATGAGATTCGGAAAGAAGGGGAAATTAAGTCCAAGATACATAGGGCCATTCGAAATACTGGAAAGAATTGGTAACGTGGCCTATAAGTTGGCTTTGCCCCAAGAATTAGCATATATACACAATATATTTCATGTGTCAATGCAAAAGAAGTACATCCCGGATCCATCACATGTATTGGACCACGAACCAATTGAGGTTCACGAAGATTTGACGTATGAGAAGAAACCGGTTCAAATCTTGGCACGAGAAGAAAAGGTGCTAAGAAACAAGATTATACCTTTAGTTAAGGTCCTATGGAGAAATCATGAGATTGAGGAGGCAACCTGGGAACGCGAGGAAGATATGAGGAAAAGCTACCCCGAATTGTTCTAATTTTCGAGGACGAAAATTCTTTAAGGAGGGTAGATTGTAATGACCAAAATTTTCACGAACTCATGATTTTCTTGTATATAAGAAATCTAAAGTTTGTACTATGTGTTTATGTGTAATTTTATGAAAATTATGAATACTAATACAAAAATTCATAATTTTATCAGTATAGGGTTGAGTTATCGGTAAATTAGCTATGAGACTCCATAATAGACCTTTTAAGGAAAAAGGCATGACGAAATTTCATGAATTCATGTTGGTCAAAGTTTGACCGAGAAAGTCAAAGGTTGACCAGAAAAGTCAAAGATAAGACGGTACTGTGATATGATAAGCAGTATAGGAAATATACTGCGAAAACCGTCTTTACGGACAAGATAGTATAATTAAGATTTAAGACCACCATAGAAAAATCAAGCACCTAAAATAGGGTATTAAGGGCCAAAGGGCTTTAAATAAAAAGAAAATTTTTTATACATTCTAACAATACACAGATAAATTTTGGACTGCAGTTCAGTATAACAGTACTGAACTATACTGTGTATTAGTAAGCATAGTATTGAAAATATCTGTGTTAGCTTAAAAGTAGACTGCATATTAAGGAACAAGCCAAACAAGGCCTTATGATGACATTACCCAAGCTTGGAATTATGACATCATTTATGAATTAAAGAAAAATTTTGTGGGAAAAAAATCCAATTCTTGCCACCTAGCACCATGATGGCCGGCCACTTAGAGGGCCTTTTAGCAAAATTTTGTGCAATTATTTTTGCTCCAAGGATTTATGAGCAAAAGTTGCAAAAAAAAATAATTGCAAATAGACCCAAATTCTCACCTATAAATACCTCAAGGGGGGGGGGGAGCGGATTTTTGGACTAAAAATTGGGAAAATCTAGCCAAATTCTTGCAAAATTTTCTCTCACACTCTCCCTCTCCAAAACCGAACCTAAGCCAAGAGAGAAAAAAAATATAAACCCTAGAACAAGCTAATAGGGTGGTCGGATTTTAGCCTGAATCACAAGCCAAAGATTTGAATATTTTGGTACCCATTTCATCTAGGGTGGCCGGTTGTGGAGGAACCAAGGGGGGAGAAAATTTTTGATCCAATTTAGCCTTCTGTTGCACCAAGGTAACTCCCTTAACTCTAAAGCTTTTAAATTGAGCTTCAATTTGGGAAATTTAAGTGTATTTCAATCATTGGATGTAAGAGCATAAGCTCAATTTAATTTTTATGCCCTAGTTTAAAATTTTTAGGTTGGTGCTTGAATTTATGGTTTAGGTGGTTTTATTTACTAAGGGTCCGTTTGGTTCGTCAGTTGGAGTTAAAATATTTGAGTTGAGTTTGAGTTGAGTTGAGTTGAGATGAGAAGAAGAGTGTTTGGTAAAATATTTGAAAAAAAAGTTTAGTTTGAGTTGAGTGTTTGGTAAAAAGTTTGAGTTGAAAATTTTTTTAAAAAACAAGGGCCCTGTTTGGATGTGAAGAAATAGAGTTAAACAACTTTTTTCCAATTTTTTTTTTTTTTTTTGTAACTTATCTAATTCCAACTAAACTTCACTTTTCCACCTCAATTTTTTCCTTTCTTTGAAAAGTCAACAACCTGACTTGTTTGCTTCATCAACTCATTCCAACTCAAACTGTACTTTTTTTTTCATCTTCCTAAAAAGTTTGTTTTTTTTCCAAAAAATTGTTTTGTGTTTTCTAAAGATTAAAAAACTTTACTATTACAACTAAAATATTTCAACTCAAACTAACGAACCAAATGGATAAACTTTTTCAAAAATTACATCTAACTTGAAATTAAGCACTGGGCTCGAATTCGAACCCAATTTAACAGTCTATTATAGGTGCCAGCAACGGAAAATTTAATAATTAAAATACGCTCAATTAATAACACCAAATTGTGTTTACATTATTAAAAAATACAAATTAATACTTACAGTCCTAATGTAGCCCAAAATACTACTATACGGGCTTTCAAGTGGTTTTATACCACGGAGATAATTGATATCTGACCCACATATTATCAGCCATCATGTCTCGCAACTGATTCATTGCACCCCTCCTCGAGCCATCTTGTTGCGTGCTTGTACTGGGGCCAGCCCCATCGATCCCGTCATCAAGCACGTAATCGTCATTCACATCATCGTTCCCATATACAGGCACACAATCTGACGCGTACTCTTCTAGACAAGGATCTCCAACCTGCACCATCCTGATAAAATTATGCAAAACTGCACACGCCACCGGGATCATTTTCTGTTTTTCCATCGGGTAGCTGTTGATGCCTTTAAGAATTTTAAATCGTGCCTTCCAGACACCAAATGTTCTCTCAATACAGTTCCGCAGAGATGCATGTGTGTAATTAAATACTTCCCTACGGTTGCGTAGGCCGCCCCGACGTGTTCGGTATTCCGGTAAATGGTACGTCTCTCGTCGGAATGGGCTCAAGAAACCGTCCTTATTTGCGTAGCCCGAATCTGCCAAGTAAAATTTTCCTACAAAAATTCCAATAAACATTTGAGTTACACGTGTGTGTATATATTTAAAACTTTATTATATTAAAATACTACTATAAGTAAATAATTATGCTTACCTTGTGGCGGTATTGGGAAACCGTAGAATGCTATTGCCTCGTCTAACATTCTGGAATCATGACAGGATCCCTCGTATCCGGCCAACATAAATGTGAATCTCATGTCGAATGAGCATGCCGCTAATACATTCTGTGAGTGCTGGCCTTTCCGATTTATCCATGCGTCCGCATTATCCCGCAGTGGCACACATGGGATATGTGTGCCATCTATAGCCCCAATACATCCCTGGATCATTACGAGTGAATTTAAATACTTTGTACCATCATAAAGAATTCCAATAGTTGTAACAATTCTTTCATGCAATAATATTTTGAGGGAACAATAAAAACGTACATCAAACCATGGTCGATATTTGTACGAGTGCTCTTCAATCAAAGGTTGAACAGCCGTGTAGTCTGGCGGTCTGATGAATTCGTCCTTCAACGAACATATAACCTGCAGCACTGTATAGAACCAACGACAGGTTGTCTCTACAGAATGCTGGAACAAGTAAGAAGTGTGTCGGTTCGTAGCGCCCTGTGCGCAAATGGTTAAAAAAATGAACAACTGCTCATTCACGTCCATGTTACGCGTTGGCTTCAATAATTCCCGTCGTCGTAATAGATCACTGAGTGATCTGAATGTCTCCGATTTCATACTTATCAGGTCTTGACATATTTCGTGATGACCATTTAAAATCTCTTCAGCCCGCATGCTGCCCGTCAAGCTTGAATTATGCATTGGTTGCGGGTCCCGACGCCTGCGACGCCTAATGAGAGTCACCCCTACAACTGCTATCGCCGCATATCTGTCATCGTCGCTATTCTCATCTCCTGAGTAAACGCCCTGGTTTTCCTGCTCGGACGCGGAGTTATGCTCATCCATGTTTCTGACAGCTTGATATATGCTCTGCAGTTTGAGTTCTGCCTGGTATTCAAAATTTATGTTCTAGAACAAGTCAGGAAAATTTTTTCCCTTTACAATCATATTTAACGTTACTTAATATGCAATAATTATTAAAAACATCGACGTGCGAAAGGTTTTGTTACAATATTTCCAGAGATGAAAAAATAAACACAATCAAATCATAAGAATAATGTCAAACAAATGGTTAAAAAAAAATTCGAAAATGAAACTCAATCGGTCGGGGGTGGCTGCGAACGAAGAACGATCGCAATTATTTCTCGCTTATCGATATCAGGCAGCTGGTGAAAGGTACGTTGGAGCGTTGGATTAGCTGAGAAGTATTGCCACATCATAGCCCGCTGATTGGGTGGAATACCCATATCTGTCATTGTGGTCATACACATCAGCAAGTGATCCGTGCGACTTGATTGGGAATTACTTGGGCCAGATTCTGATCGGCCACGGTAGTGACTGACTATCTCCTGCATAGCCATGAAAGTTATCTCATCCGTCTCGTCGCGCTGCTTCCTCTTCCCAGAGCTGCCTCTAGATCGAGACGGGCCCGCAGCGGCCCCGGCCCTTCTGTTGTTGCACCTCCGAGTCCCGACGCCTGCTGGGTCATCTCCAGTCATCGGTCCGATGCCGGAGTTGTCTTGTGAGGCGTCCAGGTCGACGGGCGCAGGACTATCATCTGGCATCGAAACTGATCCGTATCCCGAGGCACCAGCCGCATGCTTCTTCTCGAATATGTTATAATAGAGCTCCTTGTTTCGTAGCCCCTCGTACCGGAGATGGTTGCAATCTTTATGGACCTGCAACCAAACCAGGTTTGTAAATTTAAATGACAAATAATAACGGCTAAAGGAAAAGTATTAGCCCCATAACAGTTAGTAGTGGGATGTTATATTACTTGAATAAAACTCTGCCACGCATCGTCTGAGCAGATGACTCGATCAGTCACCGGATCGTAGCCTAGTCCAGTCCGACATTGCAACGCCTTCCAGCCACTATATATTTTTTTCATTCTATCCTTCTTTTGCTGTAATGTTAAGCCGTATGCAGAAACACCTCCATACGCAGAGTTAAACTCCTTGGCCCAGCTATCGAGCGTTGCAAGTGGAGGATGTCTACCGGAATTGCATGCCACGTAGTAATCAAGCTTTTCAAGGAATACTGTTTCCTTCGCATGATCCCACTGGTATGACTCACCCGTCGCTTTCCGAGGCATTTCCTTAAGAACGCGGGAGAAAAAAAAAAAACAACAATAAAACATAACTAAATAAAAAGGAGGCAGAGGAGGGGTTGGCTCAGTATAAATTTGTCGACAAAAATAATCTGAGGCATGTCAATGAACGGAGTCATATGTAGATACCATGGCATATAAGCACTGGGCCCGGGGTTAGCCAACTACAGAAGGAGCATACCATACGATTAAGCCCCATAACAGCCAACATGTGATTGCATACCGGTATCTAACGATATTCATCGGTTCATTAACTCACCAGTCAGATTATAATACCGAATATTGGATTTGTTGTATACATCATCGCCAAGACGGGATTTCAGATGAACGTTAAACGCGATGTAAAACACCCAACTGAAAGTAATAATTAAACCAAGTGAAATCGCACCTACAAAACACATATTTTAACTTATTAATAAAAAGATCCCATAGCCTTGGTTTGGTTCCTCAAAAAAAGCGAAATAGAAACGAGGCAAACCCCATTTAAGAATCAAACAAGGAAAAAAAAACCAACGGGGACGGTTTGGAGCCTCCAACCAAGCGAAAACACATAGCTATACTCTCAAATACGAATTTGCAAACTTAAAAACGGGGTTGGCACCATTGCGTACCAACCCGAAGGCAAAACCCACACACAAACCACATTTTGAAATCACACTAAACAGCTAATACATTAGGAAAGGTTTGGAGACTCCAAACCAAGCAAAAACCCGCCCCCCAATCTGAAAACCCCTAAAACCCGCCCCCCAAGCTAATACATTAGGAAAGGCAAAACCCACACACAAACCACATTTTGAAAACCTCCAACCAAGCCACAACGCATCGCATTTCTCTAAAACCACTGAAACCCGAAGCCAGAAGCCACACACAAACCACATTTTCAAATCACAGTAGCAGATATTCACAATCCACAACGCACCCGCATTTATCAAAAACCACTGAAACCCGAATCCCAAAACCTCACACAAACCACATACTCAAATCACAGTAGCAAAATTCACAATCTGCAAGGTTTGGTACCTCAAACCTTGTCCAAAACCTGCAAAAACCACAATGTGTCCACAAACATTGCTACCGAACGCCTGTAACAGATGCACCATTTCAACCCAAAAAGGAGGCAAAGAAATTTGAGGATTGAAATACCAAATTGGGATCAGCACACACGGTAATAGAGTCACCCAAGTATAAACCAATATGCGAAATGATCAAAGAACATGGCATCAAAAACCTCATTTGGGAAAAAATTAATCAACATAAACAAACGACCGAATCTGCCAAAATCAACCAAAGAACTCAACCGGAACCCGGTATTGGAGAGGTTCAAACTAATTTTTGCAGTAAACAAGATCGAGGATGGGAAAGAGGGTACTTAGCGCATACTTGGGTTAGCGAATTCGAACCCGACGACGAGTACACAGGGGAAGAAGTCGGAATAGGGCACGATTTAATGGGTTGCCGAGGAGCTCGCCTAACTTGGAAAAAATGGGTGATCGTCCTAGGGGTTCGGCGTCGGTTCTTCCTCCCCAACAGCCGACGCATCTGATTCACGGATTTCATGGGCTAAGGCGGGTTAGTTTGGATTTAAGCTTACCTGGGTCAGAGCAAGGACGAGAGGTGAACGGGGCTCAAGAACCGTTTCAGCTCACCAGCTGGTTGGTGGTCAGCCGTAGCAGCGAATCTGACAGCCCCACATGGGTGCCGCTGGGGAGGAAGCCGAGAGGGAAGCAACGGAGCAGAGGGAGGCAGGGAGGCACGCGTGAAGGGCAGAGATGGCAGGGACGACAGAAGTAACAGTAAACCCATTTGGGTTCACTGTTCAACGAGCATAGGGAGGCTCGAACTGGGCTGGGAACCAAACGCACTTGGTTCGAAATGAAATGAAAAAACATTAGCTCTAACTGCCGTGCCAAACAGGCACTAAGTCATGCATGATTTTATGCTTTGGTTGCATGCTAAGTTTATATGTCCCCAAGTATGTTTAAGTTTGTACTTGATTATGCATGCCAAGTGTTTCATGTAATGATTGTTGATGAATGTTTATATAATGATGGTATGGAACGTTAGAAACCGCTGCATGATTGATATTAGGCTCCCGCTGTGGGCGGTTGAGGTAGTGTGCGCGTATTAGGACGTAAAACCAAGTTAAGAACAAAACTGTCAGTTTTCGGGTAAAACTGGCTAGTTTTCGGGTAAAACTGGTTAGTTTTCTGGAAAGATGATTTTGAGGCTCTTAGAGGTCGAATTAGGCAAAACGTAAAACATAAAAGTTGTAGAGAAGGGATTTTCCTAGGGGAAAATCGTGGATAGTTTTCAAAAATAAGATCCCAAAGGCCTTCGTTTTTGCAAAAACCCGAACCTGACCGTGCCCAGGATTTATGCACGGCCAGGTGAGTTCAAACGGAAATATGAACATGTTAGAGTCCGAATTAAATTTTTCATAAAACATGAAAGTTTTAGGATTTTTTGAGAACTAAAACTTTCGTGAAGAAAATTTTTTCAAATTAAAATTAGATTTTTAAACTGACACGGATTTCTAAAGATTGTGCAGGGAATAGGAAATTCCTGCACAGGATTTTCTAAAACAATGCAGACAAACTGTATTTTTGCACCAACACCAACGTTTTGACTGTGAAAACTGTTCCAAAAGCATTTTTTAGCCCTTAATGAATTTTATAAAATTTCACTTTGAAAACCACGAATTTTTAAGTTAAACAAAAGATTTTGGCCAAATTCTCCAAATTGGATTTTAAAAGCCAAAGTTATGTAACAAGACAATGATGGATAGTAACCGGAAAGGATACCCGAGTTACTAAGCTTAGCTTAAAAACCTAAGTTTGACCCATAGAATGTTGACTTTGGTTGACTAAGTTTGACCACCTCAAGGGTTACCCTATGTAACTCAATAAGTTATCATGTGTATATTTGGGGGACATATAACTAAGATTGTGCATGAATGTTGGATAGGTCACCAAAATTTTATAGGATTCTTATCCTGTTCTTTTTAATAGCAGGAAATAACCTGCAGTTGCGATCTGAGTTGAAGCAACAAAACCCGGAACATAGCATATCAGGCAAGTACAGACCTCACTTACAGTATGGAAAATAGTAAATACTATTTTCAAGTATACATGCTATATTATGTTATTCTATGATATGTGATGTCATGCTGTAATGTGCCAAGTTATGCTATGACATGTTATGCTATGTTTACAAGAATGCCATGTTTACAACAAAGCCATGTTTTCAAGAATGCCATGTTTACAAAAATGACATGTTTTCAAGAATGTCATGTTTTCAAGAATGTCATTTGTGGCAAAGGTTAAGTATGATATGATACAGTGACATCATGAGGCATGTTCACTAATATGAAACCACATGGTAAGATAAGACAAGCAACGTGTCGTACCAACCTCCTGTGATTGTGGAGGATACATGTTCAAGTCAAGTTATGATTATTAACCTCTCGTTGATGCGTGAGGGTCAAGTTTATGAATCCCAGAACTATTAGGGCCTTGCAAACCCTAGCTTTGTCTGGAGGCTGCGCGCTTTTGGTACATACACTATGGGCCCACATGTTAAGACAAGATAATAAGTTCAAGATTGAGTCTATAATAAAGCATAAGACATTCAAATCAATCATAAATGGTTCATGCATAAGTTACATGATGATTGACATGTTTTTAAGATGCTTGAAATGTTTTGTGAGATATATTTGTACTTGCTGGACGAAAGCTCATTGTATTTTTCATACTGTAGGTAAGAAGCCTGTAGCTTAAGTGGTGGGCCATGCGGACGATGCGACGGGTGAAGGGCGGTGTGGGATACCACTGCGCAGAATTTTTTGCAACCGCTTTTGAGTTAAAATATATTTATCTCAAAAGTAAATTATGTTTGATTGTATGTATGGAGTTTGAAGACATGAGAATGTATTTTCAGTTTGGTATGCATGCATGACAAGTTTTTCCCTACAAGATAATCTTTATAATTATGTTTTAAAAAAAATATTTAGTCTCAAATTTTCAAGTAAGTTAAGTACAAGTATGTATGGTGTCGACCCGGCTTGGGAAGTCGAGGCGTCACAAGTATGGCTCCATTTGAAGCGTTGTATGGAAGGAAATGTCGATCTCCTATTCATTGGTAGGAAGTTGGGCAGAAACAACTTTAAACCACAGATTTCATCAAGAAAACCACTGAGGACATCAAGCTAATCAAACAGAGACTCGACGTGGCTTTTAGTCGACAGAAAAGTTATGCCGACAAACATTGAAGACCCTTGGAGTTCCAAGTTGGAGATTCAGTTTTCATTAAGATTGCTCCTATGAAGGGAATAATGAGGTTTGGTAAAAAGGGGAAGCTTAGCCCAAGATATACCGGACCATATGAAATCCTAGAACGGATTGGAAAAGTAGCCTATAAGCTTGCCTTGCCACCAGAATTAGCTTCTGTGCATGATGTTTTTCACGTTTCAATGTTGAAGAAATACGTATCCGACCCTTACCATGTGCTAAGTCAAGAACCAATTGAAGTCCAAACTGACTTGACATATGAAGAAAAGCCAGTCTAGATTTTGGACCGGGAAGAAAAAGTTTTAAGAAACAAAACCATTCCTATGGTCAAAGTGTTATGGCGAAATCATAAGGTTGAAGAAGCAACGTGCGAATTAGAAGAGAATATGAGAAAGAACTACCCCAACTTGTTTTAATTTTCGGGGACGAAAATTTTTAAGAGGGGAAGATTGTAATAGACAACGTTTTATAAAATTATGATTTCCTTTTTAAGGACTTTAAAATGTACTATGTAAGTGCTTATGAAATGCCTGATATGATTTTATCAGATTTTGTGTGAGTCCTTATAGCTTTATAAGAGTCAATAATAGATTGCTTAGTCAAGCATAAGGCCTTTTGAGTAAAAAGGTAGAATGAAATCTATGATTTTATGTTGGTCAAAGTTTGACCAAGAAAAGTCAAAGCTATGAATATGACGGTACTGCATTATAGCAAGCAGTATAAGAATTATACTGTGAAAAACCGTCATCACATATCAAAACTCTTGCAAAATTTCTCCTACACCTTTCCTTCCCCTTAACAACCGAAACCCCCAAAGAGAGAAAGAGAAGAAAAAGAGAGAGAGAGAGAGAGAGAGAAAGAAGATAACAAGTGTTCGGATTTTAAGGAGAAACCAAGCAAGAAGGAGAAGTTTGATTCAAAGCCTAGAACCAATCTTCAAGCTCAAAGGTATCCTTCTAAAACCTCTAAGCTATCCAATTAAGTTTTTGGTTCAAGCTTTATGTGTATTTTATGTGGGTATGTAAGAGCATAAGCTCATTGTGTTAGCTTAGATTTGTGCTTGATTAGGGTTAATGGTCTTGATTTATGACTCATTGTATGGTTATGATTTCAATTGCTAGAGTATGTATGGTATGTATGAATGCCTAACAAATGTTTGTAATATGTCCCCACACACTCAAGAAGATGTAGAGTGTGATTGATCATGTTGTAATTCATGTATGATGCTAGAAGGGTTATGAAAAACCCTAAAAACCCTAATTGGTAATGATTTACCATATGGGTTTGTATGAACAATTTTATGAATGAGAATGAATGCATGGCAATGAAAACAATAAATAATGCGCTGCATGACTTGATGTAGGCTCACGGTTTTAATCGTTTGAGGTAGTGTGCGCGTAATATCACGTAAGAATCAAATAAAACAGAAACTGCCCGTCTTAGGTCAAGATTGGGCAGTAATCTGGAAACAGGATTTTGAGGTCTTTAGAAGCCGAATTTGAAAAAAGTTAAAACTGAAAAGTTGTAGGAAATGGAAAAATACTAGAGGGAAGCATGGAAGATTTTTAAAATAAGGCTCCAAAGGCCTCTTTTTTCATAAAAATCCAAACCTGGTCATGCTCAGACCCTGTGCACGGCTAGGCAGGTTCAACAAGGAAAAAGAGAAGGTTAGAGATAGAACTGGGTTTTGAGTAAAGAATAAAAGTTGTAGGAATTTTCAAGATATAAAACTTTCATGAAAAAAAGTTTTCCAAATTCAAAATTGATTCTAAGGTATAAATGGATTCTGAAAACTGTGCAGAAAACAGGAAATTCCTACACAGGATTTGTAAAACAGTGCAGGAACAGGCAATTCCTGTACATACATCAATAATTGAATTAATGGGAATTTTTTCAGCAAACTTCTCCAGACTTAGATAGTTTTACCAAAACAGTTTATAAAATAGTTAATTAAACCAAGTCTAGTAAGGGAAAGAAATAAATGAATTTGGGTCAAGAAATAGAATTACCATAGTAAGAGAATTGGACATTGGATTGGTTACTAATTTTAATTGGACCAAAAATTATTCTAAGACATAGTAACAAGACGATGACCATTAGTAACCCGATAGGTTACCAAGTTACTGGGTTGGGCCTAAAGCCCAAGATTACTAGTAGTAACCTAATAAGAAATAATTTTAAAAGTTGGGCCTTAGTAACCCAATAGGATTTTATTCAAAGATAACTTGGGCTCACACCAAGGGTTACCCGAAGTAACCTAATAAGATACTGTTAGGACACAAGCCCTAGGGTTACATTTAGTAACCAAGTAAGTTATTATAAGTGTGTGTGTGAGGGGAGATATTACTAGGGTTACTCATGAATATTGGTTAGGATACCAACATTTTATGATAATGATAAGTTAGGACGATCCTTACCCTACGTCTTTTTTGAAAAGCAGGAAGTAACCTGCCGTTGTGATCTGAATTGGAGCAACAAAACTTAGGACGTAGAACAACAAGTAAGTACAACTCCGCCTATAGCATAAGCACTTGTTTTGCTACTTGCATGTTTTGTTTATGCAGTTATGTGATGTATATGATTTATGATTTATGTTGTGACATCATAAAGCATGTTCACTAATTTATATGGTAAGACTAAGACCAAGTTTCAAGTATGAAACGGTTTATGAAATATGTATTAAGATAAGAATAAGTTGTAAAGATAAGTTTCAAGTTTATTGACAAGCAAGTTCCCTTATGTCGTACCGACCCACTCGTAGGTCGGGTTTGGTCCATGGTTTGAGTTGGAAATGGATTGGCCGCCCCAACCTCCATGGCAGCGCGTCACGGTATGTACACTTATGTTAAGTAAGGGGTCCAAAGATATGCTAACCTAAGAAAGCATAATGAAGCATAATTGGCTCATGCATTGCTTTATTAAGTTTTGTTTTGCGGATTCATAGTTGTACTTGTTGAGCAAAAACTCACGACTTACGTCTATGCTGTAGGTAAGCAACCTATCGGCAATCTTTGATACAAGACGATGGGGCTTGGCACGCGAGTTGTGAAACGTGGGATGGAGACCGTTATGTCTTTTGCTACATTATAATATTAGTTATGTAGGTAAGCAACCTATCGTCAATCTTTGATACAAGATGATGGGGCTTGGCACGGTGAGTTGTGAAACATGGGATGGAGACCGCTATGTCTTTTGCTACATTATATTATTAGTTATGAATTATGTTGTATGCAAGTTGATATTTCAGTACTGAAATACGTATGTATGTATATGCATATAAGTATGTGACGGGATAGATTTTAGTTTCAAGTTGTTTTAAAAAAAAATTAATATTACGTATTTCCGCTAAGATAAATAAGTTAAGTAATTATGTATGTTACGTACGGTAACGACTTACGTTAGGCGGGTTGTTACACTTATAGTAACCAAATGGGATACCACTGTAACATGTTGGGCTTGTGTCTAGGGTTACTTATGGTTGTTGAATTAGATACCAACATTGAATGTTATGGTTTATGGTAAGATAGGATGATCCTTATCTTGCACCCTACTTGGTAACAGGAGGGTAACCTATCATTGTGCCTCATTGGAACAACAAACCCAGATCACTAGGATAACCTGTAAATACAACTCCGCCTACAGCATATGCAAATTGTTTTACTACTTGCATGTTTTTAAAGTTTATGCATTTATGTATGTGATGCATATGATTTATGTTGTATTATTGTGACATCATGAAGCATGCTCACTAATGATAATTCATATGGTAAGAATAAGATGAAGTTCTAAGTAAGAAACTATTTTCAAGAAAGTGTTTTCAAGTATGATGTTAAGCAAGTTTTCTCGTGTCGTACCGACCTGCACTAGGACAGGTTTGGTCCATGGTTTGAGTTGGACTGGGCTGGTTGCCCCAACCACTCTATTGCTGCGCGCCACGGTACGTACAATTATGTTATGTAAGGGCCCAAAAATGTGCTAACCTAAGAAAGCATAATGAAGCATAATTGGTACATGCATTGTTTTATTACAAAATATTTTGCGGGATGATAGTTGTACTTGCTGGGCGAAAGCTCATGACTTATGTTTATGCTGTAGGTAAGCAGCCTATTAGCAATACTTGATGTAAGACGGTGGGGCATGGCAGGGCTAACTGTGAAACTATGGGATGGAGACTGCTACGCGTTTTGTAATAAAATATTTGTAATTGTTATTTAGTACAATCTGTTATATGTTAAAATAAGTTTAAAACTTAAAAACTCAATTAAGTACGTATATATGTATATATGTAAGTACATGGTCGAGTTCGGATTCAAGTTGTTTTAAAAAATAATATATATTCCTTATTTCCGCTTGTTAAGTAAGTTAAGTTATTATGTAAGATAAGTATGGTAACGGCCTACGTAAGGCGAGTTGTTATAATGCCGTTCGGACTTAAGAATGCCGGAGCGACCTACCAGCGGCTCATAAACAAGATGTTTGCCCCGTTCATTGGAAGGTCCATGGAGGTATACGTGGACGACATGTTGGTGAAGAGCCGACGCGCAAACGACTACGTCAAGGATCTCTGAGATTGTTTCGATACCCTGTGACAATACAGGATGAAGTTGAACCTCGCCAAGTGTGCCTTCGGCGTGGAATCGGGGAAGTTCCTCGAATTCATGGTGAACCACCAAGGCATCGAGGTTAACCAGGCCAAAGCACAAGCCGTCGTGGACTTGCAACCTCCGAGAACAGTCAAGGAAGTCCGGAGACTGACCAAGATGGTGACAGCCCTCTCCCGGTTCGTATCTAGATCCATTGAAAAGTGTCTTCCGTTCTTCCAAGCACTCAAGGGCAAATGCAAAATCAACTGGGACGACGAATGCGAGGAGGCCTTCCAAGGCCTGGAAACATATCTGGCCAGCCCGCCCTTGCTATCAAAGTCATTGCCCGGGGAAGTATTGTTTGTTTATCTGGCTATGTCCAAGAAGGCGGTCAATGCTGTCTTGGTCCGAGAAGAAGACAAGGTGCAGATGCCAGTCTACTACAGTAGCAAAGCATTCCAAGGGGCGGAAGGAAGGTATACCCCCCTGGAAAAACTGGCTCTGGTTTTGGTCTCGTCGGCCCGCAAGCTGAGGCCCTACTTTCAAGGTCACCCAATTTGTGTCCCGACCAGCTACCCACTTTACAAGAATCTGCAGAACCCCGAATTGTCAGGACAAATAGCGAAGTGGGCGATAGAGCTCGGAGAGTTTGATATCATATACATTCCCCGGATTGTGGTCAAAGCATAAGCGCTGGCTGACTTTGTGGCTGAGTTCACGAGAGCTCCCGGAGCGGAGTTGGTAAACTCGGAGAAGACTGTAGACGTGCCCATGGTGGAAGATCGAGGTGCACTCGACCAGAGCGTCGAAAGATGGAGACTGTTCGTTGATGCATCTTCTAACTCGTGGGGCTCCGGGGTAGGGTTAGTACTTATAAGCCCGGACCAGTATAAAACCAGCAAGGCACTTCGCTTCAACTTCAAAGCATCCAACAACGAAACAGAATATGAGGCAGTAATAGCTGGTCTGGGTCTAGCCCGGGAATTTGGGGTGGAGGATATCGAGGTTTTTAGTGACTCGATGCTCATCGTCAATCAAATGACCGGGGAATTCTAAGCGAAAGAAGAGTGAATGGCCAAGTACTTGGGGAAGGTTAAAACCTTACTCAATCAATTCAAGAGTCACCTAGTAACCCGGATCCCCCGGTCTGAGAACAACGAAGCAGATGCCCTGGCACGACTAGCCTCGGGGAACAACATGGACGGTCTCGTCTCGTTCCCTATAGAGAGGCTCGACTAGCCCAGTATTGAACAAGAAGAGCAGATTCTCTGTTCCAAAAACGCCGTAACTTGGATGGACCCAATCGTCGATTACCTCACGTCGACCCGGCTGCCTGACTACCGGGAAGAAGCTCGAAGAATTAAGAACACCTCGGCAAGATACACCCTTATCAATGGGAAGTTGTATCGTCGAGGACATTCTACCCCGTATCAGCGATGTGTTGGGCCAGCCGATGCAGAGTATCTGATGAAAGAAATACACAGCGGGGTATGCGGGAATCATTCTGAGGGAAGACCCTTTCCTTCAAATGCCTTCGTCAAGGGTAGTACTGGCCGACCATGGATAAGGATGCTATGGTGTTCACCCAAAAATATATCAAGTGCCAGCAATTCGCCAAGCCAATCAAATTCTACCCCGAGAAGCTCACCTTGGTGGTATGTGCACGCCAAACGGATGAAACCCGCAGTAGATCTGGTTGAGAAGAAACGAGAGCATGCTCTTATCCGGATAGCCGCGCGCAACCGGGTCATTACAAGGTAGTATGACAAGAAATTCCGATCACGAGTCTTTTGAGTAGGTAAGTTGGTTTTCAAGAAGGTTTTGGTCCAAGAATCTCGTTCGGTCCCAAATGGGATTAGCCATACAAAATCACCAAAGTTGTTCGACTGGACACATACCGTCTATCCAACCAGGACAGCATATGTCTCGGACACTCATGGAATGACGACCACCTCAAACGCTTCTACCAGAAATTTTATTTTTGACAATTGATGTAAAGATTGGATCAACGAAATGAAATATTTGTTCAGATCAACCTCGGGTACAGTTACAGTAAAGAAGGTTCCTACATGGACGCCGACCAGAGTTGTTCGTGGGTTATTCTGAAGACCCAAGCCAATCAAAGGAGGTGACCGAGCAGGACCGTCCACAAAGTCTACTCAAGCAGCCTCCGCACTCCGGAGGTCCCTGGACCACGGAGGGAGGTCCCAATACTAGATACCGACCAAAGTTGGACTTGGGTCAATTCGAAGAAAAACCCAAGCCAACCGTAGGAGGTGACCGAGCAGGATCGTCCACAAAGTCTGCTCAGGCAAACCCCGCACTCCGGTTATCCTCGGACCGCGGAAGGGGGTCCTAATGCTAGACACCGAGCAGAGTTGTCCTTGGGTTATTTTGAGGAAAACCCAAGCCAAACATATGAAGTATCTGAGTAGGACCGTCCACATAGTCTTTTCAGGCAGACCACGCACTCCAGAGGTCCCCAGACCACGGTGGGAGGTCCCAATACTAGACACCGACCAGAGTTGTCCTTGAGTTATTATAAGGAAAACACAAGCCAATCATAGGAGGTGATCGAGCAGGACCATCCACAAAGTCTACTCAGGCAGACCCCGCACTCAAAAAGTCCCCGGCCCATGGATGGAGGTCCCAATGCTGGAAACCGACCAAAGTTGGACTTGGGTCAATTTTAAGTGAAACACAAGCCAACCATAGGAGGTGTCCGAGTAAGACTGTCCACAAAGTCTGCTCAGGCAGACCCCCCACTCCTGAGATCCCAAGACCACGGAGGCAGGTCCCAATGCTGGACATCGACCAGAGTTGTCCGTGGGTTATTCTGAGGAAAACCCAAGCCAACCAAAGGAGATGACCGAGCAGGAGCGTCCACAAAGTCTGCTCAAGCAGACCCCGCACTCCGGAGGTCCCCAGACCACGAAGAGAGGTCCCAATGCGGGACACCGACTAGAGTTGTCCTTAGGTTCTTCTGAGGAAAACCCAAGCCAACCTTAAGAGTTAACCGAGCAGGACCATTCACAAAGTCTGCTTAGGCAGACCACGCACTCTGAAAGTCTTTGGACCACGGAGGGAGGTCCCAATGCTGGATACCGACCAAAGTTGGACTTGGGTCAATTCCAAGATAAACCCAAGCCAACCATAAGAGGTGACCGAGTAGGACCGTCCACAAAGTCTACTTGGGTAGACCCTGTACTCTGGAGGCCTATGGACCACGGAGGGAGGTCCTAATGCTGGATACCAACCCGAGTTGGACTAGGGTCAATTCTAAGAAAAACCCAAGCCAACCAATTCTGCTCGGTTAGACCCCGTACTCCAGAGGTCCCCAGACCACGGTGGTAGATCCCAATGCTAGTCATCGACCAGAGTTGTCCTTGGGTTATTATAAGGAAAACCCAAGCCAATCATCGGAAGTGGCCGAGCAGGACCGTCCAGAAAATCTGCTCAGGCAGACCCCGCACTCAGAAGTTCCCCGGCCTATGGAGGGAGGTCCGACTGCTGGACACCGACAAAAATTGGACTTGGGTCAATTTTAAGGGAAACCCAAGCCAACCATAGGAGGTGTCCGAGTAGGACTGTCGACAAAGTCTGCTCAGGCAGACCCCCCCACTTCGGAGGTCCCAAGACCACGGAGGGAGGTCCCAATACTAGACACCGACTAGAGTTGTCCTTGGGTTATTGTGAGGAAAACCCAAGTCAACCATAAGAGGTGACCGAGCAGGACTGTCCACAAAATATGTTCCGACAGACTCCGCACTTCGGAGGTCCCCAGATCACGGAGGGAAGTCCCAATCTTGGACACCAACTAGAGTTGTCCTTGGGTTATTCTAAGTAAAACCCAAACCAACCATAGGAAGTGACTGAGCAGGACCGTCCACAAAGTCTGCTCGGGTAGGCCCCGCACTCCAGAGGTCACTGGACCACGGAGGGAGGTCCCAATGCTGGACATCGACTAGAGTTATCCTTGGGTTATTCTAAGGAAAACCCAAGCCAAACATAGAAGGTGACCGAGCAGGTCCTTCCACATTGTCTGTTCAGGCAGACCCCACACTCCGGAGGTCTCCGGAACACGGAGGGAGGTCCCAATGCTGGATACCGACCAGAGTTGTCATTGGCTTATTTTGAGGAAAACCCTAGCCAACCGTAGAAGGTTTCCGAGCAGGACCGTCCATAAAGTCTGCTTAGGCAGACCCCGCACTTCGGTTGTCCTCGAACCGCGGAAGGAAGTCCCATTGCTGGACGCCGACCAGAGTTGTCCTTGGGTTAATTTGAGGAATACCCAAGCCAACCAAAGGAGGTGACCGAGCAGGACCGTCCATAAAGTTTGCTTAGGTAGATCCCGCACTCCAGAGGGCCCCATATCACGGAGGGAGGTCCCAATACTGGACATCGACCTGAGTTGGACTTGGGTCAATTCTACGGAAAACCCAAGCCAACCGTAGGAGGTGTAAGAGCAGGACCGTCTAGAAAGTTTGCTCAGGCGAATCTCGCACTCCGAAGGTCCCCGAACCACAAAAGGAAGTCCCTGTGTTGGATGCCTACCAAAGTTGGACTTTGGTGAATTCTAATGAAAACCCAAACCAACCGCAGTAGGTGTCTGAGCAGGACCGTCCATAGAGTTTTCTTAAGCAGACTATGAGCAACAATGAAAGAGATTCCCAAAATGTATAAAATGCATGGTAAAATAAATAGTGTAGAGAAGAGATTTCAAAAAGAAATTTTCATTAACCAAATGAGGAGGGGGTACAATTGGGATAACCCCGAGCCCACAAAAAAAAAAAAAAAAAAAAAAAAAAAAGAAGAAAAAGAAGAGACAAAACTTAAAATCATTGCTGTTGGTCGGGGTGGGTAGCCTGGTCGTCACAAGTCTCCGGCTCATCAAGGATAACCACGTCCTTGGCTGCGTGAGCGCCCCCAGTCACTTCTCCTTTTTCGGCCTCCACTGGCGGTGCCACATCCTCCTCGGCGGCAGTTTCCCCAGAGACCTCAGGCACGAAGGACCAGTCAACTCCAGTCACCGTTAGGTTGTTCGCAGCAAAACTAGCCTTTATATCCCGCATCCCCTCCTTGTATTCTGCGAGGAGACGAGCATCAAACTCGATGGAGTTCTGATACTCCTTGACCGCCTGTCGTCGGGCTTGGTCGAGGGCAATGGGGAGAACCTCTTGTAGATACCAGGAATGCTCCGATCGGGCGGTAGCTAGATCATACTCGGCCTTTTCTGCGCCTCCTCTGCCCTCTTCCGAGCATCCTCAGCCTGGGACGCCCTCTTCTCTGCCTCCTTCGCCTTCTCCTCAGCCGTCTTCTCGGCGTACCTCGCCTTCTTAGCCTTGGAATCAAGCGAGGCTACCTTTTCATCCATGCAATTGGAGTAACCCCACATAGCCGTGTTACCCAAGAAGGCTAGGCAGATGGTCTGTAGTAAAATAGATGTTAAAAAAAAAATGCTCGACCAGGATAGTTTACCTCGACCAGCTTGTCGACAAGATCATTGCTGGCCTCGACAGGGTCAGAGTGCCGAGATGATTTGGCCACATCCGAAGTTAGTCGATCGTCAAATTTTGTGACGAATGCCTTCTGGGTCGATGACTTCCGCCTGATCAGTTCGGCCCCAGACGCTGAGGCGGAGAGATCGCGAGACCTAGCGTCTCCTCGTCAGCTCAGGGAGGTAGGCGCAATGGCGATAGGCTGATCTTCTCTCGGACGACTGGCCCGGGCTTCTGGAGGGTCAGAAGGGGCCTTGCTAGCCGGAATAAGGGCCCGACCCTGCTGCTCGGGACAAGGGCCGAAGTTCCCGCTCTACCTTTACTACCATCGCCAGTTTTAGCAAACTTCTGTTGGAGCCGGGTGATCCTGTCCTAGTCGCTTGGGCTTTTGCTCCCCCGTGATTCACACTCGGACATAGTCGGTTCTGCAGACGAACATAGAAGTTGGTCAGTACTCGGTTGTGATCTTACCAAAGGAAAACAAAGTAACATAACAACCTTCGATTCGAAGGCCTCGCGTTGGAAAAAGTTGCCCGAGCAGCAAATCCATGTCCTAGTCGGCGATCCTCGGACCCCAAGCCCCGGGGGATGAACTGCCAAACTGTAGATTATGGGTTGAAGCTACCGGCACTCCCCGCAGAACTTCAGACCGATCAATTGTGGTCGCGACATCAACGGCAACAACTGTCCAGGCCCGATAATGGACAACCAAGTCGGGCATGCACGAAGCAACAGTGACCTCCCCGGGCAGGACCGTTCTTCGTCAGTCATGGGGTAATCGGACCTCGAGGACGAACCGAACCAGTTGTACTTGGTTAGGCTCACAGAGGACAACAGCCTATTAAGGTTTTGTTCGAGGTCCACTTTTTCACGGAGTATGTCAATCCTCGCCAAACTCCTTGCATCTACATGCGGTCCCCGGGTCCATACATAACCTCTCCTGAACGTGATGGGAACCTTTCCCCAGGAGGGACCTCGCCATACAGTAGGTGACTGTGCAACCACCGACCCGCCACGTAGAACCACAAATGTTTGTAGCTCTTATCGGAGTTGGGACAGCCGATAATGAAAGTCGCCTAGTAACCCTGGAAGTAGTAGGACCTGGAGGACGCTGGAGCTGTCTTCATCCTATAGAGATTTTGGAAGGCCCTGAATGGCAGCCCCGCGATGAAGTTCTTTGTCCAGAGGATGAAACAGCTTATCAAGATGCGATAAGCATTGGCATTGAGCTGCATCGAGGCCATATTGAGTCTAGTGAGCACCCGCCTAAGGTAAAGATGGAACGGCAGACGGAGTCCTGCTCGGAAGAACTCGGCAGACAAGGTGATGGAGCTAGGAGGAGGTCGAGAAGGGAGGTCATTTGGACCCCGGACAATCAACTCCACGTCGTTGGGAATCTCGAATTCTTCCCAGAGCGCGACCGGATACTGCGAGGTAACCGCCGAAGTGAAATAATCCACCAGGTACACGGGACGGTCACTTGCCTGATCCACCATCTCCCAATCTGCCATCCGGTAGATTAAAAGACAGTTGACATGCAGTGGTCGGCTGCGATTACGCTGACGGGACTGAACGGGCTCCCCAACAGGAGCAGGTCTCTAGGATGCGGTATCCCCGTCGGCCGTTAGATTGACCAACGGCGCTGGCTGCACCTGGGTGGCTCCATTTAGCTCCTCGATGAACTCCTGGTCTGGTCGAGTAGCCTTGCTCATCTGTAAAATTTGTTCCAGTCGAGCAGCGCCTTTTTGGGCTTGATTGCTCGGTGTAGCGGGCTTATCCGAGGAGGGAATGTCAAGAATGCCAGACAAATGGTCAGGTGTCCGGGCCCCCCGCTTAGCCATTTCTCCGGTTGTATCTGAACTTGAGCTCACGATCGAGCTCGAACTTCCCGTGATGTCGGCATCCCCGGACAAGTTGTCATTCTCGGAATCAGAAAGGTGGTCGCTCATAGTGATAGATGATGGGAGAGTATTTACCTTCTCTGTCTCGGCAGCTAAACAAACTTGATCAGCAGTTCTCGATAGCTCTTGGTAGATCTCGGTAACTCTTCACGAATGATGAGGAAAATGAAAGCACCCACCCGCTATTTATAGGGGTGGGTTCGTGCCGAAAATCCGGGCATGGATTTCGAAGCGACGATTCGACTTCCCCGCCAATCCTGCCAAATCCGCAATTCAAAATTTGAAGTGTCGATTTGATTTCCCACCAATCACGACGTGACATGTGCCGACGATGACATGTGCTAGCTGTCGATGAACATCCCCAAGAACCCGGCTAAACCAGAGTGACCTGAGCAGATCTTCGTCAGCATGAACAAGCCGAACAGTACGCGACAACATCCGATCAGGTCCAAATAGAGTGCGAACACCTCCATGTTGCAGGGACATAAAGCATCCCTGGTCAGATCAGCCCAGAAATGTTGGGGGGCTTATGTTGATGGCGTAATTTGATCCGACCACAAAATCCTATTTCTGGGGGCGAACCGATCATGTGAAGGTGATAAAATTGTATCCTTCTGTGCCCACCAAATACCTATGACCCGACTCGATCCAACCAGGAGACTCTTCCCACGGAACCATGTTACCCGACCAGATTTTACCACATCATTGAGATCTATCATGTACCCAGGTTAGTTAGTATCCGGAGATGATGTTGCTGACCCGGACAGGCTACCCCTCGCATGCGGAACTCCGCTTGTGCTGGCGGCGACACCCTATCACAACACTCAATCCACCGTCTGACATCTGACGCATGGCCTGCTATCGTGCCTATCACATCGCCGACTTCCGTCGCCTGCTCAGACTGGGGCTATGCCTGCTGACGCCGGCATTAGCCCACCACTAGCGTGCCCTGACACCAGACCATGGACGTGTGGTGCCGATCTATTGGACCTGCAGTGCCTGTGCGCCTGAAGCCTGTCTACCCGTCGGAAACACTAGTGGGTCGACCCAACCGGGCCATCCAAATGCCCGAGCTCGCGGGGAACGTCTATAAATAGAGAAACAGCTCACTAACTCAGGTATGGACAATTTTCCTTGCCAAAACTCTGCCTCTCCGCTTGCTCATTAGTACCATCATTAACTTAAGCATTGGAGTGCCCGTGGCAGACCCCACCGGTCTCCTCATTACTTCGAGGTGCTTCCCCTTTTTGCAGGTGACCCGCCGCAGAGTGACTGTGCAAGACCGATCAGACCAAGCAACCACATCGGGTGTTGTGCCGAAGATTTTCGGCATCAATAGTCGGTAACCAAACTTTTTTGTCTGTTCAGTTCACCGACCGATCTCATTGGTTTCCATGGAGGGAAGCTAAACACCGACTCGAAGAGTGTACGAACGGTTCGGTTTTCCGACCGAAGTCATCAGTTTGGCGTCAATCAGGGCGTCGATTTTTTAAGCCAAAGATGCTAAGATAAACGAGAGGAGAAGAGAAGAAGAATGGTGGTGACTGGCTAATGATAATGGTGAAGAAGAAGGTCCACGTTACCGAGAGCTTGAAGAGACATGAAGGTCGGGGTTGGAGAAGAATGGGAGGCGGCTGAGCACGTTGTTTGCTCTTAATTCTCTGTTTTGAGTGTTAAGGAAGATTCGTTAATGAACTTGTGGGCTTTGGGCTTGGGATTTGACTTAAAAGTGAAAACTTAGAAAAGAAAAAGAAATTATATAGGTTTGGGCTTGGAATTAGACCAGGGTTGTTGAAATATTTCTCATTCTTCCTGTTAGTTGTTCGGCATCTCCTTCTTCCTACCGTGCGGCCGTTCCGTTGATGCATGATCTGAAAGCATAATTTGAATAATAATAAAAAGGGTACGTGCTCGATTGGTTCGGTTTCAAACCAAAACCAAAATCTTGTATAGAAAACCAAGCTGAGAGGTAGATTTTCGGTTCAGTTTCCAACCAAAAATTTCGGCTTTGGTCGGTTGTCAGTCATTCATCCAGTCGGTGTCAGTTTTACGGTTTTCCTGAACAACCTTGGTCTTCCATAAATTGCCCTCAACTTTATTTCTCATGGATCCTTATCCCATCATCAAATTCTTAAATTTTCTTTTAGCATTAAATTATATTCAGATTTTACTTAATTCTGATATACTTGATATCTTACTCAATTTTGATCTAATTTTGGATTGATATCAGACCTATCTTTTATGAGGTCTGTATCGATATCTATTAACTTAGAGCCCGTTTGGTGTACAAGTTCAGTTTGAGTTGAGTTGAGATTTTTAAGTTTGCATAATAAATTTTGTTGATTTTTTCAGAAAAGATAAAAAACTTTTCAGAAAAGATAAAAAACATGATAAAAAAAGTACAATTTAATTTTAAATAAGATGCTAAATCAAACAAACCCTTAGGTTTTTTTCTCAGTAGTAATCCTTGATTGGATCTTACTCAATTCTAATATGATTTTGGATTGATATCAGATTATCTTTATGAGGTCTGTATCAATTTTTAAATTTTCTGACTTCTGTCAATTTGAAATGCCTTTTATGACTAATTCAACCCTTCAGTACCTAAACGCTTTTCCTTCTTTCACATCACTGTCATAACCAGAATATGGATAGTATTTTGGTTTCTGTCACAACCCAAAAACCGGTTATGGTGACGGTTTTTGGTGACATGGAGTGGTTTAATTAAAATAAATTGTTATCAAAGAAATCAATTGAATAAAAATGAATAATATTTCAAAAATTTGCCCATATTTTTAAATAAATGCCAATTTTTATCATTTTTGATAAAAGACATCAGAGTATTGGGCCTGATTATAATTTAACCTAAAGTCTACTATTTTTAAATTATTGAAAACTATCAAGTAGCTTTTTAATTAAAAGAGTGGGCATTCCGAAATATTACGTTTTTTCACATGAAAACAAATTTTGAAAGTTCAGCCTCTGGTATCATCATACAAAAATTAAAAAAAAGCAAGAAATAAAATTACAGACATCCAAACCCGTCAGAGATAGAGTTTAAGTTATACAATCCTTGAAAATAAAAATTGACAGATTGGAAAATACAAATAGTCATCACTGAAATGCAGTGGCCTTGGAATCACACTTGCCTACACAGTGTTACTCCTAGCACATCCTGAGGGGGTTAAAAACAATAAAACATGAGCTACGAGCTCAGTTAGATATAGTTGACTCATTTAAATTAATTAGATTTGAAAAGAGTTTGGCTGGGGTATAATAAAATGAACAAGGCTAAAATTAAATGTGTAAATAAATAAAAGTAGAAATAACATAGTCTGAACATAGATATATTCTCATATCTAACTAAACCAGAGCACCACCACAGTGGAACACCATCGAAGTGGACCGATTGGCTAAGGTAACATCTCGATACCTGACAGGCCCTAAAATATATACTCTACTACCATCCGCCGGTATCTAGTCGGTCAAAGTTTGAAATTTAATTCATTCAAACCAGTTGGCAAAATATATCATTGCTTAAGTCTTAAACCATCCTTACTTGAGTCTCTCAAAATAATGTATCTATGTATATATATACTTTTGACCCAAAACATTGATACACATATATACTCTCCAATAAAAAAAAAATTTCCATAAACCTTTTTGCTTTTAGAAAAATGATTTTAAAACGAGGAATTGATAAAGCAAACTTTCGTAAAAATGGGTTTGGGTATCCTATAATCATTTTAATTAAAAATAGAGAGAGGAAAAGTATCCTACCTCTTTGACAAGATAATCTATGGATAATTTCACGTAAACCGAGGTTCCTCGTTCCGGTTACCAAAACCTTTCAAAAGTCAGGTTCTTAGATTTGTTTCCCTGAGCTCTAAGTGAGGAAGGAAATTTTGAGGGAAAAGAGAGAGGGAAGTTCGTGAGAAAGGTGATGGCCGGAGGGAGAGAGTGTTTTGTTTAGATTGGTGTTGTATGGTTTTCTCTCTGTTTATAGCGTTGCATGAAGAAGAAAATGAAGGAGGGGGAGAGAATGAGAGTGGGGGGAAGAGCTAATCCGAAGGGAAGTTTTGTACTTTTTTTTTTTTGGGTGCATACAGATATATATATATATATATATATAAAGTAAATCTAACGTTTTTTTTTTGTTTTTTTAACTTATTAATTCTTGGTGAAGGAAGGTATAAATTCAACTTATTGGAGTTTGAGGCTCAGCATTCCCTAGGCTGGGAATTTCGGCTGCAGAGCAGGAAAAAGGAAGCCAATTTGCAGCAGGGGTCTCTTTGTAATTCTCAAAAAGTTTAGGGGTAAAAATGCATTTTTAAAATATTTTCAAAAGTTTTAAATGCTTATTGATAATTTATAAACACAACTTAGTACACTAATTAATCCCATTTAGCTTAATTAAGCTCAATTAATTCTAAAAGGCCTTACAACTCTACCCCTCTAAAAGATATTTCATCCTTGAAATTTAAACGCACCCTAACCACAAAACGGATATGGACACCACTTACGAATGGTCAACTTCAACTCCTATGCATCGGAACATGGGAAACATCAAGCACATGCGACAGCTCCGACGGCAAAATCAGATAGATGCGGAACCCTATCCCTCGGACAGCGGGAAGCGGGTGACTCGTCGAAAACATATAGGGAAACTCCTCAACCTCCGAGACAGTAGCATTTGATCCACGCTCCAGTGAAAACATAGCAGAACGGCAAGCAAGGCCCATGTACACCAAGCTCTAACATCTAGCGTGCTATTAACGAACTAGAATTTCCCCAATAGGTTATCACTGATCCCAACAACGGAACCAATATAACCTTCCCACAGTGACAATCAATAGTAACTCGGTACTTCGTGAGAAAGTCCATACTGACTATCATATCATAAAAAGTCATGGGTCAAACAGCTAAATTAACCCCTAATGACTCACTCCCAATGGTGATCTTACACATTCTACAAACACGTGCTACTTGCACGTATCCGAGGCTGAGTATAAAAATTAGGGTGGATCGAGTCCCTCAGGCTCCAATCCCAAGGTACTCATGAATGACACAGAAATGAGAGAATACGTTGCCCAGAGATATCGAACAAAACACGACCTAAGAATTCTAGAAATAAGGATCATAGCATCTACAAAGGCGTTGTTGGCCTGAGCCCCAGAGCTTCTTCCTGTCATGGTGTATGTCTATCCATGAGCATTTCTATTTCCCTTGTTCTCGTCGTTGATGTTGTTGCACCATTTATAATTCCTGAATCTAGCTTGATGGTCGGAACTGCTACCGAAAACTTGATGATCGTAAACACCGCATCGAAAGAGATGACATCTATGGTGGAAGGGTGGCAGTGAGAAATAATGAAACTGCGGCCAACTCGATCCGGTACCCCTCAACATCATCAGTAATAGAAGTCGGGGTTGTCAAACGATAAAGCTTGTGAAAGTATTCCTACTTCCTATCCTTCGTACGTCGCTCGTCCTTCGTTCTGATAGCCCTTCCTTGGAAAACCTTGAACATCGTATTTGTTAGATCATCATTATTTGTAGGTTAAACATTCGCAGCACGACAATGCGGTGACATTCTCTCGACAGAAAGAAAGAACTAGATTGTTTAGTGGTTTTCTGATTTCTGCTTTGTATATTGATCCCAAGGTTCAAAAACTTGGGGCTCTGATACCAAATCTTTCATGACCTAAAAACCAAGTATGGTGACATGGAGGGGTTTAGTTAAAATAAATTTGTGATTAAAATAATCAATTAAATAAAAATACATAATATTTCAAAATTTGCCCACATTTTTAAATAAATTCCTATTCTTGCCATCTTTGGTAAAGCACATCAGAATATTAAGTCAGGTTGTAATTTGACCTAAAGTCTACTATTTTTAAATTATTAAAACCTGTCAAGTAGCTTTTTAATTACAATAGTGGGCATTCCAAAATAATGTTTTTCACATGAAAGCAAGTTTTGAAAGTCCAATCTCCGGTATCATCATACAAAATTTAAAAAAAAAATAAAAATAAAAACAAAAGCAAGAAATAAAAGTGCATACATCCAAACTTGTCCACAGTGAGAGTTTAAGTTATACATGCCATGGAAATAATAATTGACTGATAAGAAAATATAGATAGTCACCACTGAATTGCAGTGGCCTTGAAATCACACTTATCTACACGGTGCTACTCCAAGCACCTCCTAGGGGGGGTTAAAAACAATAAAATGTGAGCTATGAGCTCAGTAGGATACAATTGACTCATTGTAAATAATTAAACTTGAATAGAGTTGGTCGGGGTATAATAAAATGAACAATGCTAGAATTAAATGCATAAATAAATAAAAGCAGAAATAACATACTTTGAACATAGATAAATTCTCATATGTAACTAAGCCAGAACACCACCACAGTGGAACACCACCAAAGTGGACTGATCGGTTAAGGTAACATCTCGATACCTGACAGGCCCTAACATATATACTGAAATATCATCTGCCGGTATCTAACCAGTCGGAGTTTGAAATTTAATTCATTCAACATAGTTGGCAGAAGATATCACTTTTCAAGTCTTAAAACATGTGCACTTGAGTCTCTCAAAATAACATATCTACGTGTGTGTGTGTGTGTATATATATATATATACTTTTGACCCAAAACTTTTGTTACATATACATACTCTCCATTTAAAAATATTTTCATAAAAACATTCTCACCTGAGTCTCAAAATAATTTATATATATATATATATATATCTTTTGACCTAAAACATTTTTGTATGTTTATATACACTCTCCATTTAAATCATTTTCATAAAACAATTTTAATTTCAAAATGGGTTTTAAAATGAGAGATTCATAGAATAATAAATCAAACAATCTTACAAAATATGGTTGGCGTATCCTACAACTATTTCAAGGAAAAACGGGGGAGGGGAACATTTCCAAGCTCTTTGGCAAAATAATCTAAGGATAACTTCACGCAAACCTAGGCTCTTTACTCCGGTCACTAAAACCTTTCAAAAGTCGAGTTCTTACTAATTTTTCCATAGCGTCATATCTTTTCTCAGATTCCGTCATCATCTTACTTACATAGAAGATCGGTCTTTGTTTAAGATGATCGGTCTTTGTTTCTTATTTTCTTCATTGAATAACACTGCACTAACAGAAACATCAGAATTTGATAAGTATAAGAACAATTATTCTCCTAGTTCTGGCGATGATAGAATTGGTGAACTAGTCAGAAAATCTGTTTTCTGTTTCAGAGCTTCATCTTATTCTTCTCCCCATTTGATCTCTTTAGTCTTTTTAATACTCTCTAGTAGAGGTTTGCATTTGTTGGATATCTTTGCAATGAATCTTCCCAAAGCAACAATTTTTCCCACTAAAGATTGAACTTCTTTCATTGTCTTTGGTCTTTCCGCACCGAGTATGTTTTTTACTTGATTGGGGCTGGCCTCTATTCCTCTTCGGCTCACCACATGGCCCAAGAATTGCCTTGGCAAAACCCCGAATGCACACTTTGTTGGGTTCAACTTCATCTGATATCTATTTAATGCTTGGAAAGTTTTAGTTAGGTCTGCTACATGGTCTTCCTTCCTCTACTCTTGCAGTTCGCTTCGATCTAGGCATTATGATCTTCGCTATTGAATTTTCAGCTTCTTCTTCTTCTCCAGGCATTTCTGTCACAAATTCCCATAAGTGACACAAATTGTTGGGATGATTTTCTTTGCTATGAATACCAAACAATAAAATTCTAAAGTTTACGCTAAGAAATAAATTCTCAAATGAAATTCTTATCTCGAAGAGCTAACACTAATACAGAATGTGGATACCATGACGGATTTTAACCGTCGTGGTAACATTTCCACGATGATTTTCTAACCGTCGTGGAATCCAGGGTCGTGGAATCTTTTCAGATTCCATGACGGTTTTTTACCCGTCGTGAAATAGGCAAAAAATAGGGCCTAAATGTGGACATTTAAGAATATACCACGACGGTTCTATGCAAAAAAAACCGTCGTGATAGGCGGACCTAGCATGATGGTTTTTCAAGAAAACATGCCATGCAGTAAAAATATTTTTGGAAACTGAGGCAGAGAGAGAGACAGTGAGCCACACATAAATTGGAAAAAGACAAAATAGGGATCTGGGCCAAAGATGAGGAGTAAACTGGGCAAGGAAAAAAAATTAAGGACGAAGAAGAAGAAGAAGTAGTAGTACTTAAATGACACAAATTTAAAAATAATTATATGGTATGACATGAAAAAATTAATATTAGACTAAAACGACACAAAAGTAAACTAAAATTAACAAAAATTTGTATCATATTGATCAAGAATGAGAAAATTGTATTATGTTAGTCAATAGATGAAAAAGAAATTGTGATTTTTAAGTAATTTTCTTATATTAAAAAAAAAAAAAAAAAAAAAAAAAAAAGAAAAAGCAAACCACAAAACATCAAAATAGATATACGAAAATTTGAACAGAATATATGTGAGAGGAGCTACATTAAAGCAACTTGATTTTCAATAAATATTATTACAGATTATACTTTAGTTGTGTATTCACTTTCGATGTTGTTGATGGTACAACTCATTCGACAACGAAAAACCCACTTTCTATTGAACGGGTTACCAGAGAACGTGTAGGCCCATGTTCACGAGCGGTGCAAAAGAGCCGGTAGCTGTGTACCTCTGACCAGACGAGATTGATCGGCCGAAGTTTCTCCCCCAGGAACTGTGCTGAACGACCACTATTGAGTTGGTCCGATACTCTCCGTTGTGGACCATGAGCAGACCACTATTGAGACCCTTTGTATTGACCAGGGAAGAACTTTCCTGCAACTACTGTTCATGTGCTGATTGACCTCGTATTGCCCACAACATGTCGTCCCGTCCTGACTGACAACAATACCCTGGCACAGCACATCGCATCCGTTGCCTGACACCTGACACCACCTGTTACTGTGCCAATCCTGTCGCTGGCTCCCATCGCCTGGCCAGACTGACATAGTACTCATCACCTCTACTAGTACTAGCCTGCCTTTGTGTCCCCTATTATCGGACAGGAGGAACACGTGGAATCAGCCCATTGGGTGTGCGGTGCCCATACAACTGATGCATGTCTACCCATCGGGGACACTCAGAGTTCAACTCGACAGGGTCACCCAAGTTCGCATGGAACGCCTATAAAAAGAGGGTCAGCCCACCTATTCAGGTATGGACAACTTTTCCTTGCCAAAACTTTGCCTCTCTGCTTGCTCACCAGTGCCATCACTAACTTAAGCATCGAAGTGCCCGTGGCAGACATCCCACCGGTGTCCCCATTACTTCAAGCTGCTTCCCTTTCGTAGGCAACCAGACGTCGAGTGACTGTGCAAGGCCGACCATGTCAAGCAATCACATCGGATGTTGAGTCGAAGATTTTTGGCATCAGCAGATATGAATTTAATCAAATAAATTAAACTAAGTTGATAATCTCTTGATAAAAATGACAAAAAAAAAAAAAAAATCCCTTTTCTTGATCTCTTGTTTTCTTTCGTTCTTGTTCGTTTGTATTATACCAACTACCATGGTAGAAGCTACCATACGAATGAGGTTGTCAGAGTACTGCCACAGGTTGGTTCTACGAAAATATAAACGGATTTAGATACAAGTTGTGGTGACCCACTTTATGTGGCCACTACTTAATACTTAAAGATATTTAAACCTACTCTTATTTTTCATCAAAACCGAATTTTTTTTTAAACTTAAATTTAAAACCTAACTTAACCTCATACTTATATATGTGTACTTAGTTAAGTATTGAGTTTTCAAACCATCTTAATACATTTTACAAATTATACTAATTACTAGATACCAGTACCATCAAATTATCATAACATAACACATCCATATTTTACAAACATGTGGCGGTATCCAACCCAAATTTCATTGTCTATCGTGCCATTCTCCACAGTCTTGCATCAAGCATTTCCGGTAGGTTGTTTACCTACAGCATAAACATAAGTTATGAGCTTTCGCCCAGCAAGTACAACTTCATTTTTCCGCAAAATGATCTTAGTAAAAAAATGCATGAACCAATTATACTTTTTTATGTTAGCTTAGTTTTTGGGCCCCTTACATAACATGAGTGTACGTACCGTGGCACGCAGCCATGAACTAGTTGGAACAGTCAGTCTAATCCAACTCAAATCATGGACTAAACCCAACATCGTGGCAGGTCAGTATGACACGAGAAAACTTGCTTGTCTTAATACTTGAAAACTTGTTCTTGATTTGATCATACTTAAAAACTTGAATCTTAACTGTTTCTTACTTAAAAACTTGGTATTGTTCTTGTCATGTGATTTATTATTAGTGAGCATGCTTTCATGATGTCACAATAATAAAACATAAAACATATGCATCATATACATCAATGCATGAGCTTTAGAAAACATGCCATGCAATAAAAATATTTTTGCCTATGCTGTAGGCGGGGTTGTACTTACGAGTTGTCCTGCACTCTTGATCTATCGTTCCAACATGGCATGACAACAAGTTATATTTATGTTTTCAAACAGGGCGTAAAAATCTTTCAAACCACAACATATTCATTAAACAATAAATCGGTCTCCAAACTTACTACCATTTTCAGTCATAGAATTGTTACTATATTCTTAAGTAACTTTGGTCTATTTTTATTTCCTTTTCCCAAAAATACCTTATTTTTTAGAAAATAACTTAGCTCCATATATCAAGTATTTCTTGATTTCATACTTGAGATTGCCTTTTTAAAGTTTAAAAATCACTTTTGAATTTTCAAATGGATTCGAACCTCTTTGAAACAATTTTTGAAAAACAATAGTTCCTTTTTTTATTTTTTTATTTTTTTATTTTTTAAAGGGTCGTAAAACCTTTAAAACTAATTTCAAAACAGTCTTTTAATTTAATTGAAAGTATGTGTTCACGAATTTCCACTTTCATGCATAGTTTTGAAATTTTAGTTTTATCTCTTAATCAGTTTAGAATTTGGAAAAGTTTTCTTCATGGAAGTTGTAGACCTCATCGAAATCTACAACTTTTGCTTCTGTCCAAAACTTAAATCCATCTTTAACTTGCCCATTTTTCTCCTTGAAGAGTTCAGGTCGTGTATAGTATCTAGACCGACCAGTTTTGAAAACTGATAAAAACAAAGGCCTTTGGAGCCCTTTTTTTCAAAAACTGTCTAAGCTGCCCCTTAGGATTTTCTGTGTTCTATAACTTTACAGTTATAACTTTGTTCAAATTCGGCCTTTAAGGGCTCAAAATTGAGTTTTCAGAAAACTGTCCAATTTATTTTTCGAAAACCGACAGTTTGTATTTTGTTGGTTCTTGTTTAAAAAATCCGCACACTTGACCTCAAACGGTCGAAGCCATGAGCCTAAATCATCATACAGCACATCGGGTTCATTCTTAAAATTCAACCATTCACTGATCTCATGTTCGTGAAAAACACAATATTGATAGCTTACTAATTTACCAAATTGTGTCTTTAGGTTGATTTCTTAACCAACATACATTAGATCTTCATACTTAAACATATGAGACCATAATCACACGCACATAATCTTAAAACTCATCATAGAGTATAAAATCAAACTCATGCTTAGAGCTAGCAAAACAAGATAACCCAAGCATAATTCAAGCATAAATCAAACATCAAAAGCTATAATAAAGGAAAATAAGAGAACATGAGCTTATGCTCTTACATTCTATAACTTGAAATACGCTTAAATTCCTCAAATCAAAACTAATTAAAGTTTTAGTTAGGGGATCAAGAATATACCTTTAGAGCTTGAAAGAGTTGATTCTAGTCCTTGAATGAGAGAAATCTTTGATCTACCTCTCCACAATACAACCGGCCACCACTTGTTCTTCTAACTCTCTCTTTTTTCTTTTTTCTTTTTTCTTTATTTTTCTAAGGGCTAGAGAGAAAAATGAGAAGATAACTAAAGATGAGAAGATGACTAAATGGTCCAATTTTTCACTACCCACCCCTATTTATAGGTGGAATTTCTAAAATTTTTCACAAATATTTTTTTTTTCATCTCTCCTTGAATTACATATTTGGCCTTAAACACAAAATTTTTGCCTTCCAAGTCCTTAAAATAGCCGGCTGTGACGACCCGCCTTGCACAGGCCGTCACTTGACTTAACTTACTTGAACTTAAACTTGTTTTATCCCATTTTTAATCATGAAAATAGTGGGGATTTTTTTTTTATTTTTTATTTATATATATATATATATATAGAGCGGAAGCATTATACTTAGAAAATATTTACATACTCTCATACGCAAATAAATTAACTGTCTGTTTTCTCAAAATAGATATGTTAATAAAATCCTTCTGAGTTGCGAACCCCAACCCGTTCATCATTTCACAGCCACCGGCTTCACCCTCCACCATGCAGTTAATTCAAAACAGGCTGTTTACCTACAGCATAAACTTCAAACAATGAGCGAAAGCTCAGCAAGTACAACTCCTATACCGCGAACCAATTCAATGAAACATACATAACCTTTTACATGTCATCTTAAACATGAAAGCATAAACATGGCATCATTTCATCGATTTATTCATCTTAAACATGACATTCTATCGTGAAATGCATGAACCGTTTATGTCCAATTATGCTTGCTTTCTTGTATCACACTTTATCTTGTTGATTTTTTTCTTGTGGGCCCGTTAACTTGATGTGCACGTACCCGGCGCGCAACTTGAGGAGATTTCCCAAGTTTTCGACCCGATCGTCATCAGGGGGCACGACACTGGCTCTTGTGGCCTTTTCTCAAACGTTCTGTTTGTATGTCTTTCTTGACATCTTTCCACTTGATAGATTAGTGAGCATACTTATATGATTTCTCCTAATCTCATGTTCTATCAATGCATGGACATGCGTACTTTTTCATGTAAGCATAATAACAATACTTGAAACATACTTTTAAAGCATGGCATTAGCATTTGAGACATTCATCATATAGTAAGCATATTGCAACCATCGAGCAAATCATCAAATAACACTTAAACAGTGTAAAGCAAACATGTTAGGTAAACATACAACTCTAGCCTATGCTGTAGGCGGCGTTGTACTTACCTTGTCTTCGTTGCTCGCGTGATCGAATTTCCGTTCCCGAGCACGCTCGCAGGTCACCTCCTGTCCATGAACGTTTACACGTGAGGTCTCTATTCTAGGATCGGTTAATGTCGGATTAAACCAACATATATATATATATATCGGTTATATGTCCCTCTACTAATCACATGTGAAGGGGTCACACGGCGTAACCCACAACAGAAATATTAATTAAGGGTTCATGTAGAGAATCATAATCTTAACTTAAACCTTAATCCGCAAGGTTAACTCTGGGCTTGGGCAAGGCCCTAGTAACTCGGAATAATTTTCCGGCTACTAACGCAGTATCTTACTCATTTTAATCTTAAAAACCTTGAACTTGTTTAAAAATATCATTATCTTGTTTATTTAAGTAAGTTTCGTGAATAGCACCCAAACTTGTCTCAAAACACTTGAAAATATTTCTATAAAACATTTGGGGATCGAAAACCGCCTTTGGAACGGTTTTCGGGTTTGAAATTGATGTTTGAAAGTTAGAAAAACGTTTTTCCTAGTCATTGGTCTAGACAATCCCGTGCATGAGATTTTGCTCACTGCACGGCTTTTGTTTGAAAATTCATAACTTAAAATGTAAAACGAATTTTGAAACGATTTCTTCATAAAAGTTGTAGTTAACAAAAAGATCTAAAACTTTCATGTTTTGAACATTTTCTGATTCTGGCTCAATTGATACCAGTTTTTGTTTGAACACATGTGAATCGTTGGAACTTGGTCACCCTGACCAGTTTTCGGTTTTTCTTAAAAACAAAGGCCATTGGAGCCCTATTTTTGAAATCTGTCCACGCCTTCCCCTAGGAAACACCCTAATGAACAACTTTCGTGTTTTAAGTTTTTACCCATTCGGCCTCTAAGGACCTGTAAATTCCACTTTTCCGAGCTGCCGGGTGTTGGACCCGAGAGCAGTTTTGGTGTTAGTCCAAATTTTACGTCTCTATGCGTCGTTCTAGCTCGACCGCCCAATGCGGGACCTACTAACACATGCACGTCCTCTAACGTCCCTCATACACATAAAATTTTAAATCCCGTGTTTTCGGATTCGACTCAAGGCCGAGACCCCTTGGTCCACGGTTTTGAGAGAGAAACATACAAAACATACATACAACATAGCTCAACCATATCATCATACAAACCCTAGAACATGCATCTAGAATTTTGATAAACATATTAGGGACATAAAACCCTTAAAATAGAAACCCTAGCATGCATCTCTAGCACACAAAAAATCATAGAGCATATCTCCAACCAAACATGCAAAATAATCACCTCAAAAACCTAAATCAAGCATAAATATATAACCTAAGCTATTTAGGGCTAAAACCGAAAATTATGAGCTTAAGCTCTTACAACTTTTTAGCTTGAAATACACGGTAAAACCCTTGAGAAAAATGAACCAAAAATTTGAACCAAAAACTAGGGTAAGTTCGGATTTTTACCTCAAAAACCCGGGGGTGACACTAGCTTGATCCTAGTCGAAAATTAGCCTCCAAAGTGCACGGTTTGGACCTCAAAAATGGTCACAAAAATTTGTTAACTTCCTCCCCCAACCAACCTTGGCAAAAGAGAAGAAAATGACCAAAAATCTTACCTTAAAATCCGTGGATCTCCTTGAGCATCAACTCACCAAAATGGTTGGTTTTTCTTGGCTCTAGATCACACCCTCACTCAACCCTTGATTCTAGCCAAACCCGAAAATTTTTTTCTTGGATTTTCTCAGCTCCCAAACACTCGGCAAGATGGGAAAGAGAGGGGAAATTTTTTTGAACAAATCTCTCCTTTGAACACACAAGAAAACCGAAGGCTTAGGGGGTTTCTTCACCAAAATTTTTGGCTTAACTCCCTTGATCTCTCTCTCTCTCTCTCTCTCTCTCTCTCTCTCTCTCTCTCAGATTTTTGGAGGGGATTTTTCTGAAGGGTATGGCTGAGAAAGAGGGTTAAGGCTGCTGTCTTTTTGGGGTTTGAAATCCCTAGGAATAGTGCCTCTAGCTAGGGGAAATCCTAGCTTTCTTTTCCAAGGTAAATTTGGTCCCAAACTTGCTATTTGGTCCTCCAATTTTTGCAAGCTATTGCCCAAAGGGGCTTGGAGTGGCCGGCCATAAGGGGGAGAGAAATGGGGAGTGGTTGACAACTCATAGATGAGGTATCACATGCTCATTGGTCCAAGTGTGTGGAGGGTTATGTCCTAACTTAGCTTAATTGTGATGAAATTAAGCTTAAAGGCTTGTTTGGTTCAATCTTTTTGAAAAATTGTGTAATTTCAACACATTGCAATAAATTTTAATACTGAGTTGCTTAAATACCCAGTATCGAAAATTACATTGCATTTAAAATTTCGATCTGTGAAAAACTCGATCGGAAAAATTTTTCTCTTATTTTTCCGAATCCTTTCGCCCTGAACTCTAGCTTAGTATGCTTGATTTTTCTAAGGTGATTTTAATTCTATTCAAACTCATCTTGATCAAGAAATGAGTTTTTAGCAGTAATTTCACTTGTACTGCGATCATAAAATTCTTGTTTGACGTTTTCGACCGTTTAGGTCTAACTGACTTATTGGTCAACGTCGACTTGTCTTGAAATGTGCAAATACGACCTCCTTTCACTCATAAAAGTCTTTTGCAAGTTCATGCAATTTGTTTTTGAGTCTTAATAAATCTTAAGAACTCTTGTCACAAAATTAAGTTCTAGAACGAACTTCCTCATGAAATACCGATTACGGTAAATATTTACACGAAATTTCTATAAAAAATGAACCGAAGAAATTCGGGTGTTACACCGGCCATGTGGAGGGCTTTAACCCAAAAAAAATAATAATAATAATCTTTTCATACTTATCTTTTTAATTATTTCCATAAAATCAATAAATCTCAAAATTGCATATATCTACAATTACTTGGCCTCCAAGTAATGTCATGTTTGGCATTCGCTCCTAATATACAGTCCATTTTCTTAATAATCCAGATAGTACAAGTAGTGTTTTAATTATCAACAGATCAGTAATATTAAACTGTAGTCCATACACCAGTAAAAATTATGGACTTGACGAAGGTTAGACAACCGTCGTGTAATCCACCATCGTGTAATGTTTTAAGATACCACGACGGTTAATAATCCGTCGTGGTATCTCAATATTCCACGACGGTTCATATCGTCATCAAATAGAGAAAAAATGGAGCAAATTTCGCTAAAGTGAGAACTTTACACGATGGTTTTGAACGGAAACCATCATGTCAAGACCACTTTACACGACGGTTTTTAACGAAAACCGTCGTGTAAAGTCCAACATGAATTAAGAATTATTTTGGTATTTTTTGGTGATTTCCCACGTGTGTCCTAACCCGTGTGTTATCTAATACACGACCCAGGATATGATTGATAAAATATTAGCTACATTGTATCAAAGTAAAAAAACCATCCATTACATTACCAGTTTACATATTATAATTAATGAATTGCATTACAAATTTAGTTCATTCTCCCCTAATCAAATCCAAATCTTCCCAAGTATAAAATTCTTTTCTTTCAAGTACATCAATTTCATTTAACACTATGTCCCTCATAGAACCTAAAACAAAATAACCACATTCAACACTTCCCTATTGGTGAGGACAAGGATGATCCGAGATTTTTGTTTTATAGTCTTGTCTCCTTTTAAGTCCTTCTTCGGTTATAAGCTTCCAATCCATTAAGGCCCTAGAAAGTTTGCAAAATTCAAAATAATTTAAGATGCATACCATTAAGATTAAATCAAATAAAATTCTATTTTGATATTTCATTGAGTATGTGGTGGGTGGAAAAAAAATACATAAAATATTATGTGTTCGTAGATCTTAAAATGCTAAAAAATTTCACAAAAGATTCGTCTACAAAGAGCAACAATAAAAAAAAATTGAACAACAATAAATACACAAATTACACTCCAAGCAAGTTATAAAAGAATTGTGTGTTCGTGTTTTTGTCGGAAAATAAGAAATTAAGCAATATGGAAGTCACCTTACCTTTCTTTTATGCAAAATAGTCATGGCCTTGATGGGAAGACAGGGTGGCAGTGGAGGTGGCGACGGCGGCTGCTAAAAAAAGAGAGAGAGGGGAGGGCGACGTTGAAGGCAACGGAAGAATGTGGGGGAGGTGATGGCGGCGTAGCGGGCGACGGTCGAATGAGGAAGAAAGGAGGGCCGCGGCGGCGTCACCGGGAGAATAAGAGAGAGGGTCAGGCAGTGGCGGGGAGGGCAACGGCAATGTCGGTGGACAAGCAAAGGAGATAGTGGGCAGGAGGAATCTTTGAGTGGTCAAGAGGGAGAAAGATGAAAATGATGAGAAAGGATGAGGAAAGTAGATTCAAGTTAAGGGTTTACGTGCGAATTTCAAAGCACAAAATTTCAAATTTTTAGAGTTATTTTCGGAAGATTACACGACGATTTATGGAAACCGTCATGTAAACTCGGATATTTAAGTTGATGGTTTATGCGCGAATTTCAAAGCACAAAATTTCAAATTTTTAGAGTGATTTTCGGAAGATTACGCGACGATTTAGGGAAACCGTCGTTTAATCTACGAGATTTAAGTTAATGGTTTACACGCGAATTTTAAAGCACAAAATTTCAAATTTTTAGAGTTATTTTCGGAAGATTACACGATGGTATAGGGAAACCGCTGTGTAATCTCGGAGATTTAAGTTAATAGTTTACGCACGAATTTTAAAGCACAAAATTTTAAAATTTTGGAGTGATTTTCGGAAGATTACATGACGGTTTCAATAAACAGTTATGTAATTAGGTTTTAGACAATGGTTTTTGTAAAACCGTCGTGTAATCTCCGTCGTCTAAGCCAACTTTTGTAGTAGTGAGAATTTATCTACACATAACTGGACTGCGAATAGGTTTTTCTCAGGACTTGAAGCCACTTAATCTTTATTACTCCAAATATTATTCATGATTATTCTAGAGTGTTCATAATCCTTATTCGCAATTTTGCATCCGTACTAACGGTCATCCACAATATAATTTCAATACTGCTTATTATACTACAATACCACCTTAATCATGTCATAAACTATCCTGGTCATTCATTGACCAAAACAAAATCATAAATCATGAGTCTGCATTTTTCATCATAAGGCCTCATACTTGGTTTGATAAACTGTCATTGACTCTTATAACACTATAAGAACTCAAATATATTCTGATAATCAGATCATGAATTTCACATTGATATACATAGTATAGACTTAGATTTTCTTTATATCTAAGAAAATCACGAGTCTGTTAAAAAGTTTGGTTATTACACAAGTCACTTTGATATACGTTGTTACCAACTGACTTAAATGTTATTATATATGTGTGTATAATTATAAGGAAAAACACTAAATAATAATAATATCCCTATCAAGCTCACATCAGTCGACTGTTACTTTTATATTTATACATGTATAATTATACACACAAGTAAATACAAAGTTATTATTTGCTTGATGATTAAGTGAAAAAGAGAGGAAAGGCATCACTACTACAAAACGTAAATTTCACGACGGAGCTTTCACGATCATTTTTAAAAAAGGGTCATGGAAAGTACACCAAAAACACGGCGCGGAATAGGATTTCCGAAAACCGTCGTGGTTGCCAAGTGCTTCCATGACGGTTTTTGGAAACCGCCGTGGAAGCTTAGGCTTTCCACGACCGTTTCCGAAAAACCGTCGTGGTATGTTAAAAAAAAATTGTTTTTTCAAAATTTCGCGTGAATCCTCCACTTTTTTAAAAAAAATAATAATAAAAAAAATTTGATATACCACGACGGTTTTTTGACAGAAACCGTCGTGGTATGTAGTGCATTTTAAAATTTTTTTTTTTTTTTCTAAATGTAGCTTGAATCCGTCACTTATAAAAAAAAATAAAAATAAAAACCCTTATTCCCTCTGAATTTTCACTATCGTGCCTCTTTCACTCTTGTCTCTCCAAACTCTCCTTCAAAACCCATCTCCTCCGCCATGACCCCTCCTTCCATTTTCTCTCCACCTCGCCTCCATTCTCTCTCGGGCCTCTCCCTTTCTCTGTCACTTCTCATCTCCGCCGGCCACAATTCCACCACTAATTCTCTCTCGCGCCTCTCCCTATCCCTCTCACCTCTACTCGCCGCCGCAACTCCTCCCTCCAATCTCTTCCTCGAAACCCATTCTCCGCCGACTACCCCGCTACGAAGCTAACCACACCCATGGCCATGTACTTGGTAAGTCTCTCTCTCTCTTGCTCTCTCTTGCACCACACATATTATGGAAGTTCATTTAGTTGATTGTAAACGTGATTTTAGATTATTGTTGACTGTGTTTGTGATTTTGGGTGATTGTTTTCTTGAAAAAAGTTTTGAATGTGTTTGTGATATTTTTGCATATTACATGTTCTACAAAATGCCCGTTTGATTAGATTGTGTGATTTTTTATGTGTTTGGGTTCGCTTTGAGTTTTAGATTGATTTAAATTGTTTGGGCGAGGATTAGGTTTTGTAATGTAGTGTATGTTTTTGTAATAATTGTTGTACATTGTGACACAAAATCAATTGAAGATTATCTATATATTGTGACACAAAATCAATTGAAGATTATCTATTATTTTAATATGGGCTGTACAATAGATAACACACGGTATTTGTCACCCGTGGGAAATCGCATGAATTGGGTAAAAAAAAAAATTTCATGGAATGACTCACCACGACGATTTTTTGAAAAAAACTGTCGTGGTAGGTGACGATTCCACGACGGTTGTTTAAAAAACCGTCGTGGTAAGATAACTTTCCACGACTGTTTTTTAAAAAAATCATCGTGGAAAGTTACTATTTACCCATTTGGCACCAGTTTTGTATATTTCATACGGTTAAAAAATCGTCGTGGAATCAAAATAGATTCCACGATCCTGGATACCACGACGGTTAGAAAACCGTCGTGGAAAAGATATCATAACTGTTAAAAACGGTCATAGTATCCTTTTTTTGTACTAGTGTATGTAGCTGGTAACGGATAACAATACTATTTTGAGATAATCTTCTTGTTGTTAATTATTAATTTGGTGACTACTAGGGTAATTTTGAAAGTCAGTAAAAGGGACACTTGCCACTCTAATATGTGTTTTAATTTTCTAATAATAAGAGCCGACACTATAAATATATATATGTGTTTGTGTGTGTGTAGCCAACAGCTGTGTATATAACTTTCTGCGGTCATTTCTATTAGCTAGCAAATTCCAAGTTGGTGTAACATTCTGTTTATTTTAATGTACTTTTAACCATAGAGGCCAATGGTATATGGACTAGTTTGTTCTTTGTTTTTTGGACCATGTGAAAATTATGCCCATTATTGATGTCAAACATTAGAATCTTGTCACGATAAATAATCGTGTCTAATATTATATATGGCCATTATAATATCTCTGAATAATACTCAAAATAAAACGATAAAATCACTTTATTGATTTTTGATATTTTAAATGGTGTTTAATCAATTTCACAAAATATGAAATGATGTTTTAATTGTTATGCTTTAACGTGTGAGTCCATTAAATGATGTAACATATATTGTAGTGTGTGTATATATATATATATATATGTGGTTGTTTACCCATCAAATGAAACTGTAAAAAATTATATAAGTTACTCATTTGCTCCCTAATTTTTTTTATAAAATTGTAATTTGGTCCCTAACCTTTTTTTTCATTAAAAGGTTTCTAAACTCTTTAAAATGATGCAATTTGATCTTTTTTATTTAAAAAAAGGTTCAAAATTAGATGGAAAAAATAATATTTATGATACATATAAATTGAATCATGTATATGTTTTTAGTCAATTACTGTGAATCATGTGTGATTACTGTGACATTTTTTGTTAAAATTTTAACATTTTTTTTTTTTGGTAAAAGGACTAAATTGCACCCTTTTTAAGAGTTTTGGAACCTTTTAATCACAAAAAAAGAAAGAAAAGAAAAGAAAAGAAAAAAAAAAGGAATTAGAAACCAAATCGCAACTTAATAAAAAGATTAGAAACCAAACAAGCAATTAACCGTAAAAAATTAGATAAGAAATATATATGAATCCCTTATTCAGGTCGTCGACTGATAACAGGTCATTATTTTTAAATAATAAACAATAATTGGGTCAACAAACTACTCTTCAAAAGTTAAAAATTAATTTGATAGGCACCATATAAATAGAAAAGATGCCTCCTAAGCTAACATTATATTATAACGTCATTCTTTAAAATCACTTTTTGGTCATCATCTCCGTGGTTATCACGTGACAGTTAGTTCATCGTCAAGTGACAACTCAGTTAACGTCACATAACAGGTTTTTATTTTTTATTATTATTTGTTTTGTTTGTCTAATCTGAATGTAACTAATATATATTAATGGCCAAGTAATAGTGGATTAAAATCTTGTGTGGAAATAACTCCATCCACGCGGTTTAATTCTTTTGTATGTTAGCAATCTTGAGGATCGATGGTTTTTGAAGAAAGAATGTGATACACATAAAATGCATGAAAGCAACATAACTACCGTATATGGGATTATGATAACAGACAGTTTCTAGTGATATACATCGAGAATATAGATTTACAATATTGTTAAAGTCAAACATATTATATATGTCTGTTGGTGGGTTTTGAGCAACTTCAAATCTCTGGAATAATACATGGAATTAATTATTATTATTTTACAAAACAGAACCATCCCATTTTCGTGCGCCGACAATTTACATCAACACACTTTTTCTGAATGAAACAAAATAAAAAGATATCAGGTGAATAATTTAAATTGAGCAACTACTTGTGGCCATGGACGGGTCTAATTTCTAATCATGATCACAAGATCATGAAGCACTATTCTCCCTAGTACTTAGTCCAATCTATGAAAGTAAATTGCTCACTACAAAATTCGACCTTTTCCACTCGTCGGTCACCAAACCGATGAGAAATTCACCAACAAGAAAAGTGCTAACTCTATAACAACGATCGACAAGAAACCCTTCCTCGTCAGCCAATGCGCAAACCGACGAGGAAGGGGCGACGGGAAAAAACACCAAGTTTTTTGTAGTGGCTATATAATATATCTAAGCATGTACTAGAATTATATATAATTAATAAAGGTTTCCGCAACCAAGTATAGTTTTGGCATTTAGATACAGTGCCCTTATGGTACATAATGAAACCAATAATTCACAAGAATCTTGTAGTTAATAATTCATCTTTGGAAAGTGAAAACTCGAGAATTGAATATAGTAATCATTTATATATATATATTTTTAAGTGAAAACTCGAGAATTGAATATAGTAATCATTTATATATATATGTATATATTTTTTAAGTATACATACATACTTACATATATATATATATATATATATTGCTAAACAAATTATTATTTCATAGACTCACGGACACCTTGCGTTGCATATATTGCCCTCTCTTGAGTGCCCAACAAAAAGCTGCCGTTGACTGCAAGCTTACACACATACACTATCTTTCTTCATCACTAAAAGGCAAATCCACACATATCTTAATTTGGTTCCAAGTGGTATTGGGTATCACCACTTCCTTATGCTTTAGATCACAGAAAAGATCTAGCTAGGACACCCATGCCATGAATAATATTAAACATATATATATATATATATGACGATTTTGGTGAGCTATAGCCCTTGAATTCAAATTGATCACATGTATATATATATATATATATATATAAATCATCCTATGGTTATAGAAATGTGGCTTTGACAATGATAAGACCTATGGTACGTTAATGAGCATTTTGTGACTTGATGTACTGGATATATATATATATATATATATATATGCGCGCACGCACGCGCGTGTGTGATGGCCGAAATAACCTACCAAATCTCTAATAATTTCTCTCTCATTTTCTGATCACAAATTAATGGAAAAGTGATCATAAAGTTTATATATAGGTGTAGCGAAGAATAAAGGGCTCTAGCTTGTAAAAATTATATGTTTATATAGCAATTAAATAAAGGAAAAAAATGACCAAAAAGATCATCACATGGCATGTGACATGCATCCACTAATTATATTGATATTGTTAGAAATTCTAAAGGTGAATTGATATCACATGATTCTGCATTTGTCCCAAACTAAGTAGCCCCAGTTGAGGAATAGGAAGTTTTCACAATAATAATTTGTATCTTTTTTTGCCCTTTTTACTGTGCAATTGCAAACCCCTCAAATATATATATATATATATATATATATATCTTTGTAAAAATTTGGTGCAATTAACATAATAAGATGCCAAGTCCAAAATGTTGGTTCGTGTAGAAAAGTATAAAGCCGCCCCCTTTTTGCATGACTCCCGTGATTACGTATACAAAACCTTGAGAGTTTTTGATAGACAGACATTTTTTAATTTGTAGTTTTTTTTTTAATCCGCAAAAAATACACTATATATATATATATATTTGTAGTTTGCGTTGTATAAGACTAGTCTTTAGAAGATAAAATACACTATATATTTGATCAAGACTCATCATTTATCGATTAGAATTTTATTTTTTAATTTTCTATAATTGGGGTTTTTTTTAATTTTTTTTTATTTTTTTGTTGAGGAATATAATTGAGGTTTTGAAATTCTAAACCTTACAAATTATAAAAAAAATTTGTTTTGTTTTGTTTTTTTTTTTTTTTTTGTTTTGTTTTTTTTTTTTGTTTTGTTTTTTTTTTTTTTTTTTTTGTGTGGCTCAAGTTAACTAAGCGTGTAGTTATAGTAAAATGATTAATATTTCTAAATTGCCTGTGCATGACAACAGTATATCGAAATAAATTAAATAAATATTTTTAAGCAAAAAAAAAGTAAATATATTTTCAAGAATAATACTTGCTCCTAATTAGTACGTGAGTTGTAATCATGACGTCAAACTGCAAAACGCAATCGTCGACGAAGCATTGAATGCAAAGTAACGTATATATATGTGTGTACATATAGAGATATACACACCATGAACATGCTCATTTTCTTTTGAAATTAATGTTTGTTCAAAGTTTGTGCATCCAATTTCCAATTTCCAATCTTCTCGTCTTATCTTATTGTATATTACATATGCATTATCTACATACGTATACGTCCCTAGAGGAGACAGACGACCTACTGTTCTATATAATAGCATTACTTATCAATTATATGTATATGCATATATATATATATATATATATATAGGCTTCAAATTCCAATAGCGATCTATTTATGCATATAAATACTAATACTAATGGAGCAACAGCGCACCGCACACCGTTGCCTATAATTGCTCGTACGGCTCGGGCGGCCTACTGATGACTGTCGACTAAATTACATATATATATATATATATATATGCTACATAAACATATCTGAATATTTTCAGTTAAGCAAAATAAAATAAAATGTTGTACGCAAATTTTATGTAACAGGCCACCAAAAAAATGTATAAAAAAACGAGAAACCTAGAAAACCAAAATTAGATACAGACATTTGTACCCAATTCATCACCATCCCCGATGACAGAGTCAGAATTTATTAATAGGAGGTCCAAAATTTTTTAATCAAGATTATACTAATATATATATATATCTATATATGTAACAGTTTTTGTTTATTAAATTCATAATATATTGATACATGAAAACATCAGTATTATATCTAAATATAACAATATATTACTGTTAGTTATATGCAATTAAAAATTAAAATAATGCAAGAAAGAACCTGAAATTGAAGTCTTGATCTTAATATCTTCATAATATCATAGTCATTCAAGTTTCACATCTTCAAGCTCCAAGTCTAATATATCACCTATAAAAATGAAAAAAAAAAAAAAAAAAAAAAGTTGATGCACTTGCAAATAACATTATTTTCTCAACAAAAAGAGCAACTGTGTTAAATTCATATACCTCAAAATATCATTTTCTTTTCTTAAATTAACTTGTGTCAACGATCTTTCATAGAAACAAACTTATCTATAATTGATTCACTTCTAAATTTTGCAACAATTTCCTTCTCAATGTAGATAATCAAATAGTCATTTAAAAAATTATCTTCCATATATGATATATGGCACCAATACCATTACAGCCCATGAGTCCAAAATTCTTCAAAAAAAACAAAAAAACAAAAAAGGCAAGTCTAAGTTTATCACAAACTAAATTGAAAAGAAAAATTAAAATTGTATTTAATTTAGAATATTAATCATTGCTATTTATAATTTTCTCAGCTAAAATCCATAATAAAAATAAAAATCACAAATTTCTAATGAGATATTTCTAATTTTCTTATCGGAATTAGAATATTATCATCAATACATAAGAACAAATAAAAAAAATTCAGAAAAAATAGTAGCACCATGACCCTCCAATTCCACATTAAGACAATTATAAAATCACAATTAAATTAAAAAGAAAAAGGAAAAGAATAAGAACAAGAAGTGAGAAAAAGAAATACAAACCTAAAGCGAAAATAGGAAGTTGAAGAATAATGAATTGACAGACCAAGATGAAGTTGCCTCAAGTTGAGAAGAAATCCAGTACAATAAACCAAAGCAAAAATATAAATCACACCTTGAACAATAGAGCATACCAAATTTGTTTGGGAATGGTGGAATGAGAAAGTGAAGAGTTGGCTTCTTTTGGAAGCTTTTATTTTGTGTGTAGACAAAATATTACTTAGTATAATGAACCCGCCTTTTAAAATACTAGGCTATTAGTAATAGGTCAATCCACTAGGCCCACTAATATATATGGATTTAATAAAACTGTTATATTTTTTAAAATCTAAATTATTTGTCCAATAAAATATAGAAAACTCTTAAGTTAAGGGGGGTTAAGATTAGTTTATACACATATTATTTTTTTTTTAATTAAAAAAAACCCCACTATATAAAAATTAAAAAAAAAGTTAGGGGGAGCCATGGCCCCCCAACCTCCCTTCCTCCATCATTGACCACCACCATGGGTTGAGATTTAAGTAGATGTATATTTTTTAATCATTAAAAATTGATAAAAGTAGAAAAATAGTAATAATAATGTAATCTTATCGGAGAGACCCTCAAGAGCTCTGCAACCCGAGGGGGGGTGGGGGGGGTGGGGGGGGGGGAATAAAAATTTAGACTCGTTTTTATTTTTGTAGCAAAAAATTTTAGACTTGTTGATAACAGAAGAATCAATCTTAACCACTGAAATGGCGGAGGAATCAATCTTAACCAATAATAATATTGGCGGTAAAAGACTACATATTGTTACACATAGGATACATCAATATATAACGACTATATAAAAAAGAAAAATTTGAATCACTCTCCACCACTAAGTAGTTCGACTATATATATATATATAGTCTAGATAACGAATCATTTACTATACATGACAAGTGATAAGTCGGGCTCGTTTGGTTCACAAGTTTGAGTTAAGATTTTTAAGTTTAAATAGTAATTTTGATTGATTTTTTCAGAAAAGACAAAAAAATTTTGGGGAAAAAGACAAAAATTAAGTTGAAAAATTTAAGTTTGAACCGGAGGTCCAAACGGGCTAGAAGTTTTATGTATATTTATATATATGTACTGGATTGATTTTATTCCTTGCTCTTTTTTATCCTATTATCTTGTGCCCTTTTCTTACATTTCAAATTTCCAGATAAAAACGATAAGAATAAACATGCAGTTCTGTTTGTATCCTTTACCCCCAAAAAATATATAAAATAAAATAAAAGTATTAATTGAAGTAGCGAAGATTCTGGGATCAGGGAAAAAAAAATTAATAATAATAATAAAAGAAGGAATTAGGATTAACGATGAGTGTATGTCTAAGAATGACTTCAGAATTATTGCTTTAATAACATTTTCCGTCTTAATAGATATCTTCCAATAATTTGTTTGGCAGAGTTATTTAGAAGTTATTTTTAATTTTCTAGATCTAAAAACAGCTTCCGAAAATATTCAGATGATTTATTAAAACATCTTCGAAAGAGCTTGATCATGTCTGTTAAAGATATTCATATATCAAAGACACTATAATTAAACAAGCAATTGAGCCATGTAATTAGATCTATCAGTAGCTTGTCCTATATATAACCGTTGAGTCGTGAGTTTTTAACTTGAACACTTATATTGTTAAAAATTGTTCAAATAATTATAAAATGATAACATCTATTGATAATGTATTTTTCCTCAAAAGAAATTAGAACAAAATTATTTTACTGTTACAAAAGTTATTAAGGAAATAATATTAGTAAGATAATAGATTATAGGTGGCAGACTAAAACACGGGAGATGGTGTATCGTTTTGACACGAATCGCGCAATTGACTCATAATATGTGTCCTAATTCCTAATTGCCCATTTAGCCGAAAAGAAAAAAAATCCCTTAATTGCCTTACTCGTATTCTGTTACATCCATTATTAAATTAAAAATATTTTAAAACATTAGTGATGTTCAACATCACACTAATAGAGAAGTGAATCTTTTTGGTGAATCTCATATCATGAGACTTATCCTCTATTAGTGAGTGATATTAAATATCATTGATATTTTCTAGTATTGTTCTTACTAAATGGCTACACTTTTTTTACAAAAATTTTGAAAATTAAAATAAATAAATAAATTATTTTTATCTTACATCTATAAGTTTCCTTTTAGTATGAAAACATTATTCCTACTTTAAAATATGGAAAATATCCGCTTTAATTGTAGTGGTTGTGTTGTACTGGTAAACTTTTTTTTTTTCTTTTTTTTTTTTTTCCCTTTTGTTTCTTACTATCTCACAAATTTTGTCAGATTAATATAAATTTTTGTTTTTCTGGGGGGTGAGGAAAAAGATTCTAAGTTTTAACACAAGTACAGAAAGATCAAATGTAATATAAAAATGCAATATGATGACGGGTTTGTGAGAGGCGTCTTGGAATCATTTATCAGGCGTCACTATTTTCAATTGCTTGGCTAATACGAACTTTAACTTTGATTTTTCTTTTCTTTTCTTTCTTTTTTAATTTTCTACTTAAGCAAAACCATTATTTGTCAAACTTTGCTTCTTCCTCTATCTCGTACGAAGAAGATATACTTGGAAATGTTGTTCCTAAAATAACCTGAAAGTTTAACATCACAAACATTTTCTTTTCCTCCTTAGAAGAGAGGGAGTTTTTTTTTTTCCAAAAATATCCTTTTGCGTTAATATGAAGTACTTCTATTTTTAATCACACATTTGAATTCACACGTGTAAGTAAATTAGTGAAAACTAAGAATCCTCACTCACACTAATTATTATTTTCCTTTTTTTATTGGTAGACATACAGCGGCAACTGCCAAAATTTTCGACCATGGAATTGCATTTTGATTGGCTCGTTAATTAAAAGTAAAAACGGTGAATAAATTTGGAGGATAGATGGTGACAATTTTGTAATTCTAGAGATCACATGTATAATATTAAATTTGAGTTATGACAATATTGAAACTTTACTAAAAATTAGCAATACTTATTATATTCCCATATATTTTTTGTATGATATATTTGTAAAAGCTGTATCATTTTGGTTTGAATATATTAAAGTCAGGAGAATTCGTGGGCATCCGTCGAAAGTCGTTGAAGAAATTAAAGCTGTATCACTTTGACATGATCTACTTCTAGCAACGCTACCTCTCCTTATTTATCCATATATACTCTTCTTACACTCTCAATCTCTTCATCTTTTTCCTCTCTCTCTCTCTCTCTCTCTCTCATCACATTTTCTTATTGTCTTTTTCCAAGTCTTTAATTACCAACAACACAACACACATCACCATGATCACTAATTCCACAGCTAATTGATCATCTATTTCACATTAATCCAGCAAAAAACAAGACATATATTACTACTAAGTAGATACAACAATTAATCAAGTGAGAGACCAAATTAAAAAAATGGGAGTAAACATAACGTCCATAAAAACGTCCTCAAATGGGGCATGGCAAGGTGACAACCCCCTCGACTATGCCTTCCCTCTCTTGATCGTCCAAACCACCCTCATCCTCGTCCTCAGCCGCTTCCTCGCCTTCCTTCTCAAGCCCCTCCGCCAACCCAAAGTCATCGCCGAGATTGTCGTAAGTACTCTACTCCTACTACTAATTTCAATCTCTTATTATTATTATTATATTATTATTTTATAACTACATAAAATTCTATACTTTATTATTGAAGGTACGACAACAAAATCAATTCCTGCTAAGAAGATTTAGTACTATACAAAAATTATTATCATTGATTGATTTTATCTATGGCAGCAAATCCGATCGATCGAATCTCTATTCATCGAGTTGATAAGAAAATAAAATCTCATTCGTTTAATAATAATAAACTAATTATAATATTTGCTTTAGTTAAATTAATAATGTGTTTTTTTTTTTTTATATGTAATTAATATTATTATTAGGGAGGAATTGTTTTGGGACCCTCGGCGATAGGGAGGAACCACCAATACTTGAACCGGATATTCCCGAAATGGAGTACTCCCATACTGGAGTCGGTGGCCAGCATAGGACTCCTCTTCTTTCTCTTCTTGGTGGGGTTGGAGCTCGACCTCAGCTCCATCCGCCGCAGCGGCAGGCAGGCCTTCTTCATCGCCCTCGCCGGCATATCCCTCCCTTTCGTCAGCGGCATCGGCGTCGCCTTCATCCTCCGCAAGACCATCGAAGGAGCCGACCGTGTCGGCTACGGCCAATTCCTCGTCTTCATGGGCGTCGCCCTCTCCATCACCGCCTTCCCCGTCCTCGCCCGCATTCTCGCCGAGCTCAAGCTCCTAACCACCCGCGTCGGCGAGACCGCCATGGCCGCCGCAGCCTTTAACGACATCGCCGCATGGATTCTTCTCGCCCTCGCCGTCGCCCTCGCAGGCGACGGCGACGGTGGCGGAGGAAAGAGCCCCTTGATATGCGTGTGGGTGCTGATATCCGGAGTCGTATTCGTCGTGTTCATGCTCATGGTGATTTCGCCGGCCATGAAATGGGTGGCACGCCGGTGCTCTTCCGACAACGACGTCGTCGACGAGGCCTATATCTGCCTGACACTGGCCGGAGTGATGGTGTCGGGATTCATGACGGATCTAATCGGAATCCATTCGATATTCGGGGCGTTTGTTTTCGGGTTGACGATACCGAAAGGAGGGGATTTTGCAGACAGGCTGATAGAAAGAATAGAGGACTTCGTATCGGGGTTGCTGCTGCCGCTCTACTTCGCGTCGAGCGGGCTGAAGACGGACGTGACGAAGATAAGAGGAGGGAGGGCGTGGGGGCTGCTGGTGCTGGTGATATCGACAGCGTGTGCGGGCAAGATCATCGGAACCTTCGCGGTGGCGATGATGGCCTTGATTCCGGCGAGGGAGTCGCTGGCTCTGGGTGTGCTCATGAACACCAAAGGCCTTGTGGAGCTTATTGTTCTCAACATTGGCAAGGAGAAGAAGGTCAGTTTCTCTCTTTTTTTCTTTTTTTTTTTCTTTCACCTTTTTTCTTTTATTATTTTGAAATTGGTTTTAGATTTTCGTTGTTAAATAAGTTTTAAAAATATGTTGCCCCCTTAATTTGGTTTTAGTTTTTGTTCTTGTTTGATGTTCATGAAATTTTGAAATATTTGCTAAAAATGAAAACCTCAAAAATTGAAATTAGTAAAATAACCTTATTTTATTTTGCTAATTGACTCTTAAAATTTTTGTTAACTTAAAAAAAAAACAAAAATGAATCGAAATATTTTGGTTTGAACTTGAACATCAAGCTGGACTTATTTTTTAGAAAAAGAAAAATGATACTAGTTTTTTGTTTCAAAATGGCTATGGCTATCCAAATGATGACAAACTCATCTTAGTAAATTAATGATTGATTATGATCAATCATTGATTAATCAATAAAAACATATTGATTTTTATCAATAAGTGGTTGGTTATCCACAAGTGATGATTTTTAATAACAAAATATGAGAGAGTTATTAAAAAATATGTTTTGAAAAAAGGTCATTTTCTCATATATCACTCATCTATTAAATAAATAAAAAATAATATTGCAACTTGAATGTTCTTGGCTTTGTTTTGTTCTTCTTTTTTTAAGGGTAATTATCATTTAAATTAAAATTGGGTACTAACACAATCTTTAAAAAAAATTATAGTAATACATACACATTTTAAATAATAATATATACATATATATATATATATATGTATACACCTAGTCTACTTATGCAAATATGGTAATGTACTAATATCCCTTTTAACATTTCTGTTTTCAACAACGAAACCATAAAATTTTTTCTCTTTTTTTTTCCCCCTGAAAAAGGGTTAAAAATTTTGTCATTAAAGTGAACATCTTTTCTTATGGGTTACAACTATACCTTACGGTATGACTTGATAATTACCAAAAACAATTGTTACCTGAATTTTTTTTTCAAATGCATCCCATCACCGATCGAATTAACTATAAACCCTATATGTCAGCAATTCATGTGACTATGAGTGAGGAGTAGTAGACAAATCTATGTGTGAGCTTTTTATAATTTGATCATTTCTCTATTTTTGGTTCAATTATAAAATAATCTGAAAGCAACTTTATTTTATTTTATTTTTTCTTCCATTATACCTGGGAGTGGGAAGCTAACTAAGCACGGAAAGGCCAACTCAGAGAATATCATTATATAGTTTATGTGGCAATGGAACATATAGTTTGTGAAAACTAAGTTGACAAACTTTCTCTCCATGTTTTCCATGATTTTGTATATTTGTCAAGATGTAGACATAGATAGACGAAATAATGAGATTACTATGGTCTCATTTTTTGCATATAGCCAGCACTTTATATGGCACACATCCAGTGGATCCACTACATCAGTGTGATTTATTTTGTACTTTGAAATTGTCTTCACTCTAAAATATTGTCAAATCATGAAAATATGTATAGCCAATTAGCTTTTCTATCCCCCCACAGAAAGACGAAAAAAAAAGAAAAGAAATAAAGATATTGGCCAATCGTTTTCATGTTTGGTGGGTTCCCGAAATCTGTTTTACCACATAGTTGCAAGACACATTGTATCAAATAAAGGATTAAATATATGAGCTTAACTACTAAACCAGTTTATATTACAAGTAATATATATTTGAAGTAGCTAAGTACTAAATATTAGCTATTTTCTATTATTTTAGTATTGCTATTAGTTTTTATTGTCACCTATATTAGTGGGTGCTGATTGCACTAGGAATCTTGGCATGAAATTGGTGCTTCTCTTTCCAGATCATTCTTTAATATATTTGGATGTAGGAGTATTTTTCCAAAGTCTAACCAACTCCCAGGTTTCAGGACCTAAAAAAAAAAAACCACCCTAAATTTTTTTTTTATAAGAAATAAAAAAAAAATTATAACAATAGAGGTTGAAATGCTCAGATTCTCCGGCGAGATAGATATCTCCTGTGTGATATATGGATTCCTCACGAAACGGATTGCTCATATACCCCGGCTAACGTGGTGGTGAAGACTCGAACTCAAACATTTAGCGATGAGAATGAGCACCCTATCAACCTACCTAAGAGATGTTGGTAAAAAAAAAAAAAATTATGACCTCATGCCAACCACTTTTGAATTTCTTCTCCTTTATTGCATGATTAGGTGTCCAGGTTTGTCTTTTTTTTTTTTTTTTTTTTTTTTTTTTTTTTTAATTTGCTTGTTTAAAGTTTTATAACAAATTACATAAATATGAGGGTCTTACAAATGTTCACTCCTTTTTATGAATTTGTCCATTTTACCCAAGGCCCTTAGATTTAACAGTAAAAAACATGTGTGATTTGTTGGTTTGTCCTTAGAAATGGACACTTTTAGATTTTTACTTTATTCAGATTAGTTTCAATTTTTTACTTTCAATAACATAAGTATAGAATGCCAAAAAATCTATTAAGAGGATAAATATATATAAATATTTATATTTGAATGGTTGTTTTCACAAATTTTTTATTTTTTTTATTTTTTTTTATTTTTGAAAAAAAGTGAGGCTTTAAGAGAATGTGTCACATATGTGATAATTGCTAGCATGTTTCTTAATTTTAATGTGTAGTTAATTAATCAAAATTAAACAGGTGCTAAACGATGAGATATTTGCCATACTGGTGCTGATGGCTCTCTTTACCACCTTCATCACTACCCCAACAGTGATGGCCATCTACAAGCCAGCCCGCAACATGTCGGTCCGCACACACCGCAAGCTCCGTGGCCTCTCCGCCTCCGATGACTCCCCCGACGAGCTCCGAATACTCGCATGTGTCCACGGACCAGGCAACGCTCCGTCACTAATCAGCCTAATTGAATCCACTCGTAGCACCAAGAAATCTTCCATCCTTAAGCTCTTCATAATGCACTTGGTGGAGCTCACCGAGCGGTCCTCCTCCATCATCATGGTCCAGCGTGTCCGCAAGAATGGCCTTCCTATCTTCAACCGCTTCCGCCGCGGTCAATGGCACGACCGCGTTGTCGGGGCTTTTCAGGCATACGGGCAGCTAGGCCGGGTCTCCGTCCGCCCCTCCACCGCCATCTCAACGCTCTCCACTATGCACGATGACATCTGTCACGCGGCCGAGGAGAAGCGCGTTGCCATGATCATCCTCCCCTTCCACAAACAATGGACCCGCCGTGGAGGCGACGGCGAGGGCGACGAGGAAGTGGAGAATGTTGGCCATGGCTGGAAAGGGGTGAACCAGAGGGTGCTCAAACACGCGCCATGCTCCGTTGCGGTGCTCATTGACCGCGGTCTCGGTAATGCTGGGGATAAAACTCCTGGACCAAATACTTATGCAATCACACAACAGGTATGTATAGTGACGGTATAAAAAAAAACACGTGCCTCCGCTCAAATTTTTTATTACTTATTATGATTTTTCCTGTTCGGCCCCTCATATTTCTTCAATATCATCAATTTTTTTTTTTTTTTTTTTCATTGAAAATTTTTTCAATGTGCCCCAACTTTATCAGTAATTTGTTTTTGGATTTTAGTCACAGGCCATTTAATTCCGTTTCTCTCTTCCCACCATTTTTTTTTTTAACTTTTATATGTAACATATAATATTGAAGTATCTAAGATTATATTTACTGCTAAGATATATTATTTTCTATGTTAAAAATACTTGTTTTATGATGATTAATTTTTTTCCTTGGTAGATCAATTTCATGTCTTTTATTTGCATTTTACTTCTTTTATATAATTCATAAGAGGTTGCTATAATATCACAAAATCCTAGTATTTAATTATGAAGAATTACATAACTAAGTAATAACAGCGTAATAAGTAAGTAAAATGATTTAAATTAGAGAAAGAGAGTCTTTATTTGTGCATTTAGTTGAATAAAATTCTGAATCCGTCATTATAGGTGTGCATTGTGTTCTTTGGGGGACCGGATGACCGGGAGGCGTTGGAATTGTGTGGAAGGATGGTGGAACACCCGGCGGTGAAGGTCACAGTCGTAAGGTTCGTTGAGAAGGAAGGAATGGAGAAGGAGGGGATTTTGTTGCGACCATCGCCCAACAAAAGCATCGAGGTTAGCTATAGCTTTTCCACTGCCAAAATGAACCGAGAAAAGGAAAAGGTTAGTTTGTGGTTGGTTCTCTATATCACAACTCAAGCGCTAAATTTAGACCATTTATTTCTTAAACGAGTAATTTTACTCCAAATTCATTGTATTGTGGACAGGAACTAGATGAGACAGCAGTGGCAGAATTTAGAAGTAGATGGGATGGGATGGCGGAGTACACAGAAAAAGTGGCCAACAACATTGTACAAGGAGTCTTGGCAATAGGTTGTAGTAGAGAATATGACCTAATCGTGGTAGGAAAGGGTCGTTTCCCGTCCAAAATGGTGGCGGAATTGGCAGAACGACAAGCGGAGCACCCTGAATTGGGTCCAATTGGAGACATATTGGCATCGTCCGGGCACAATGTGGTTTCCTCGGTGCTAGTGATTCAACAACACGACGTGGCCCATGCCGAGGAGGTGCCGGTGTCGAAAGTTGTGCTCACTGATCAACATGACAAGTTAGAGGGCCCAAGCGATCTTGAATCCTCCACCAGTATGGCGAGAGATATTTCAAAAGACGTTGTGTAGACCAAACATACTAAGCCGGTATAAAATAACAAATTGTACATGTATTTGATGCCAGTTTGAAGATAGTTTGGTCTCTAATTCAAAAACTACTGAGGGATGTAGGAGTTATTATAAATAAATAAAATGTTTATTCCTTGTATCATCCTATTTTCAATTTAATGTGTATCATACACCTTTGATGATATTAGTAATTAGGTTGATAATTATTGACCAATCAAGATCATCGTAAGGTCAACTACCTCCTAGGTTGTCGACATCGCGCCAAGATTTGAGAGAAGGAAATCATCAGAGAGAGAAAGAGACTTGAGATCGAGAGGGAGAGAGCGATTTTTTTTTTTTTTTTTAAATTTCTGACATGTTCTCTTTTAAACTTTTTTATTTTGTTTTATTTTCTTACACCTATGTTTGATAGGGTGCAGTGGGGAGAGGAAGGAAGGTTGAGGAGTGATTTTAGAGAAGACAATTATATCTTGATTGCTTGGTATGGTGGAAAAAAAGGAAGAAAAGGAAATTGTAAATCCATAAGATCCACTATATTGTAATCCTTCTAACATTGGAAAGAAGAAGATGATAGAATAGTTTGACAAAAAATATATGTAAAATAACTATTTTGTCCTTACTCTCATTGTTTTCTAATCTATATGAAGATATAATGTTAAGACATTTTCTTTTCTCTTTTCTTTCAATTCTACCAAATAACACTAAAGAATATATCCTTTCCTTTTTATTTTATTTTACTTTTTCTTCCTCTCTATTTTCAATCTCTCCTACCAAACATACCATAAGATTAGCTTAGTGAGTTCAACCAAAAAAAAAAAAAAACACAAAACACAAAACAAAACAAAACAAAAAATGATGTTTCAGCTACCCAATAAGGGGAGGGGGGTGGGGGAGGGGGAAATCAAAACATCACAAACATAATTTACCAACTGAACAATTAAGTCAATATGTTAACAACAGATAACGTCTTCCATTTAAAAAGGACATTTTTTAAAAGTTTAGGATAAGTTCGGCTATGTAAAAAATTAGACAAAAACGTCAAAAATGTAACAATTTATGAACCAAGCAAGCAATTAACTCTTTTTTAAGGTTCCACGCATTAAAGAAAATTAAAATGTTAATTAAAATACTTATACTAATCCATCCATCCCACTCTTTCCTTCCACTTTTCTTTACTACCAAACACAGTCTAAACTTGTCAGTTGATGGGCATAATGATGATATCAAATGAAAGAGAAGGAATAAGAACCAAGCACATTCTTCCAACCATCTCACCACAAGTCTTGAACAGTCTTCACTTCCCTCTTTTGTACAAGTGAACAAAAGTCTCCACTCGCCTTTTTCTCTAAACCAAATTAAACTTCTACGTCTTTCACAATATAAAACAATAGGCCAAATATAAACCCGTACTGATTAAACAAAAAATCTGTAAGAACTGGGTAAAGGTAATAATATGTAGCAAATAAATCCAAACTTAATGTATTATAGACTCCAATAGAGCAGAGGAAACAAAATTCGCTAGTTTACGATATTATACGGCAGTAAAACAAAAACTACCATTTCAAGCAGAATACAACATGATTTCCGATCTGATTTGCTTCTACTTTTTACCGAAGAGGGCGGGAATTGGGAAAGATCATTCCTTCCACATATCTGCAAACTCATCAGGCTCCAATGGATTTGATAACTCATGCACCTTTCTTCTTGTCTTCGCTTTTACTTTCTTAGCATACTTTCCAGCCTTCTTCTTTTTCTCTATTGCCCGAATCTAAGCGCAACAAAACAGCAAATAGTGTTGATATACAACCCATGAAATATTAGAGAGACAGCAAGTAGATAACCACACAAGTAGGTTCTCCAGAACTTTTTTTCACCAAAAAAAAAAAAAAAAAAGACCCAACCTGATTTGGTGATATGTAAAATGGATTCTCATATAGCGTTGGGCCTCCAAAGCTGCCACCAAATATCTTGATAGGATTCAAACAAAATCGAGGACCAACCTACAGACACCAGCTCCCCAAGTCAAATTTTACCAGAACTACCGGACGAGATGCATAGATAAAGAAAGCTTTAAGCACAAACCTCAATAAGAGTCGAGTTCTCCAAGCCCCCGCGAGCTATTTTGATGGATTCATTATGAGGAACGGATATCTATAGTGAAAGAGAGAAGGTATAAATCCAAGAGCAACGGGTTTTAAATGAAAAATAACAATCCACCACAATACACCGAATATGCATCATGTCATATAAATATCCAATGCCGACTTATTATATAATCTCACAGCTCAAGAACAGAGGAGGCTTGACAAATTGTTTTATGACCCACTAAAATGAGAGATAGCTTCTCCAACTTTTTGAGACGCCTTCATTTAAGAACAAAGATGGCTCTCAACATTACCTCTCTAAACTTATTATGATACTTCTCCATATTACAATATTACTATACTATCATGAATGCTCACCGGTCACCTCATCAACGTTCTCACACCATCATTTGGCACAAGTCAAGAAGAAATGTTAAAATGTTAACAAGCCTCTTACTGTCATATAACTAGGAACACACCATATGTCAAAGCACAGAATTTAGCGTGCGTTTGGTGCGCGGATTGGAATTGAGTTTTTTGGGTTGGTGAATTGAATTGAGTTGTGTGTTTGGTGAGGCGTTTGAATTGCTGGAGTAAAAAAGTGTAAAAACTTAAAATATTTTCGGGAAAAACATATTATTATGAGTTACAAAGTTGTAATAGTAACTATGAATAGTGAAACTAAGGTTGATTTTTCAGAAAAAGACAAACAAATTGTGATTCAAATTGGATTGAACCGGTGCACCAAACAAGCTATTAATTACAAATAAATACTACATAACCAACCTGATAATTCCGGAACCAAATGTGGTCATCAACAATGGAGAAAACAAACACATGATCATGGTATGGCTTAGATTTCCTGTGCTCCTTTGGAACTCCAAATATCTGGGGAAAATAAGCAAGGAAAGAAACAAAAATAATAACTTAACTTGTGCCAGCATTATCCAAAAAATTGATCAAATGCAACCAAGCTAGAATTTACTCCTATTGAACTTTAACTGCCTGGTTCAAATTCAACAATCTATATCATTCCACAGTTAAACAAGCAAGGTCCATATAAAAGGCTCAACTTAATTTTACAACCAAAAAAAACACGATAAAGGAGAACATCAAAGTTTTTCTTAAACTCCTTATATGAATACATGCCGAAGTTCATGCTGACTGTTTCATATGCACATGTAAAGCATACAACATTAGAGAAACTATCAAAAAAACATGTCAGAACTATCTATCATAAGAAAACATGTGACTTGTATGATTTTCCCAATGTTTCAAATATTGTCGAATGAAATAGGTAAAGCAGTAAGTTGTACTGACTGAGAAAGCTAAGGTTGGCCTTGTCAGGGAGAAAAAACTGAACAGGTAGGGGGAAAAAAAAGCTGTGCAAGTACCTGCGTAATCATCTCTTTCAAAAGTTTCCAGTGAGCATTCTTATCAAAATTGGATGAAAATGTCAAAATGGGGCGTGACCCTTGTAGATGATTACCAGTAAGTTTCAATTCCTCCATAGTGTGCACTGGAAAGAGCAAAAAACAGTTTTACCAACAGTTTTTCTGACCTTTTACAAGAATGAATTTAACGCGTACATACACACAATAAATAAATGGATCAATCTGCAATCATAAGAGAAACTATACGAAAAGGGCAAGCATTGTACTTCTAAATAGAAACCAAGAAGAAGCTTGTAATAACAATTATCAACAATCAGATAACCGAAATTGAAATTACCGGCATTAACTAAAAATTTCACAGAGGGCCCATTGGGGCACTTTGCCATCCATAAATATAGATCTTTTTGTTTCCTGCACTGAAATTGAAAAAAGAAAAGGTACAACATCAATAAAAATAAATAATAAATAATAATAATAAAACTAACTAACTAACTAACTAAAAGCAACCGAAACTTCATTTGTTGAAAAAAAAAAAAATCTCAAACACCTAATCTTGCTCTAAAGAAAATGCACAAAAGAAGGTAAAAAAATTTACCTCAAAAAACAGACAGGAAGAACAACTCTTAAGCTCAACAAGCTCATTAAGAGTGGCGCCCTTGCTTTCCTTGGACTCGACCTTGTTATCCTTCTTACAGTGTGGCATTAGAGACACCACATTCAACATCAAATGCCGGTATCTACATTCCATAAAACTCAAAATTTCTCATCACACTTATAGCTTGAAGTAAATTATACACACACACACACATAAATATATATATATGAGTGCGTCTGTGTATATTCTTTAGAAAACCATATACTTTCAGAAAACCAGACTTCAAAATCAGAAACAAAATTATTTCGGGTTTCATCACCACCAGACACCAACGAGAAAAGACAGAAAAAAAATAATAATAATTTCCGAACCTGAAATTAATTCGACGAGAACAAGTGACCAGAACCTTCTCTTTGTTCCTAAAACCAACTGTAGATTCAGTCACTTGCGCTTCGTTGTTGTTTGTGTTGTTCTTGTCCTTCCAACCGAGTATCGTCCTCTGAGGTCTCTCCGGGGCGTCCTTCTTTGCCGGTGCCGATGCCACGGTCTCGCTGTGCTTCCTCTTCTTCCCCATCTCCGGAAAACCTAAAACCCTAATTGAGAAACAACCGCACTATTAAACATTTATCTCAATGCTGCCAAAACTAAATACCAGCGTTTAACACAAGCATTCGTTAGTTTCTAGCTGATTTTGTTTGGTTTCCGATAAAATAAACGATGAAAGATGGGAAAATTAAGCAGAGAATGAGGGAAAAAAAAACTGACCTTTACAAAGCGAAGCGAGGAGAGGAAGATTTAGGAGGAAGGGCCGGGGGGTTTTGGTTTTGGGAGATTTTGGCCGCCAGGCCTCAACAGGGGTTTTTAGTAGGGCTTTTCATTTCACAGATGAAAATCGTGCCTTGTTAAATGTGATTTTTTTTTTAGTTGTTAAATGTGATTAGATACAAGGTCGTTTTATTTAAAAAAAATTAAAAATAAAAAGTTATTATTGAGAAAATTAGGTAAAGATTCATGTTTTGAATATTTTTTTATAATTTTACTTATTTTAATATTAAAATTAATAATTTTAGTATTATAAAATGTCAAAATAATCAACTTTAATGCCACAATGAGTATAAATGTAAGAAGATGTCAAATTTATAGTATTCTTGCATATAACTCAAAGTTATTAACATTTTTGTATTTTGTATTTTGTTTTTATTTAAAAAATATATTTTGTAATTTGAATTTTTTTAAATTTTTGTACAATCAAATTACGGTTAATAATTAATATACAAAATGAAAAATACAATTTCTCAGTCGCGCTTAAATTTAATACGTTGATCCCTAAATTTTTAAGTTTGTGTAATTTTGGTCCTTATTCTTTTTTCGAAATTATAATGATCTAAACTATTAAAAACGTTGCTACAGTTGTTCTTTCCATTAATTTTTGGACGAAATATTTTAATTAGCATCATTTTTAATCAAATTACTAACCGATTCTGTATAAAAATTAACGAAAATAATTATTTTAGCAATATTTTAATAATTTAGGGACATTCCAGTTATTAAAAAAAAAAGATCAAGTATCAAAGTTGCACAAACTTAGAAGTTTAGGAACTGAATGAGCAATTACCCTAACTAAAATCAAGGATTATTTATATTTTTATACAAAGCATTTTGTTTTATTTGAACAATATATCGTTCATTTTAAAATTCTACATTTTTATATTATTATATTACATTTAGGTTTTGTTTGGCTCACAAGTCTAAACTTAAGTTTTTCATCTCAATCTTTATCTTTTTCTGAAAAGCCAACAACAATTATAACTAATTTTTGAAAAGCTAACTAACTTCAATATAAAAATTCCATTGCAAACCCATGCACCAAACACTTAGGACATGTTTGGTACACCATATGAGAACTCCGTATTGTATTTTTTTAAAATAATACAATATTTGACAACATCTTTGTATTGTATAGTTTAATACGAAATAAAAAATTAATACAATACGGACTGTGATATCTTATACGGAAAAAAACAACTATATTAAGCTATATTGTATAGTTTAATCTAAATTATTATATCAAAAAATAAAATATAATGGATTTCAATATAGAGGTCGGGGTTGGGTTTCGAGACGGGAGTTGGGGTGGGCGAGGTCGGGTTTCGGGGTTAAGGTTGAGTTTTGGTGTCAAAGTCAGGTTTTTAGAAGAGAGGTGGGGTCAGGGTCAGGTTTTGGGGACAAGATCGGGTTTCGGGACATGGTCGAGGTTGGGTTTCGGGATGGGATTCGGGGTCAGGTCTCAAGATGGGGGTCGGGGTTGGGTTTTCAGACGAGGGTCGGATTAGGGTAGGGTTGGGGTCTGATTTCGGGACGGGGGTCGGGTTTTGGGGTTGGGGACGAGGTCGGTGTAGGGTTTTGGGGTTGGGGACGGGTTTCGGGGTCTAGTTCAGGTCGAGTTTCTTGGTCGTGGTTGGATTTCAGGGTCGTCATCGGGGTTGGGTCTCGAGACAGGGTCGGGTTTCACGGTCGAGGACGGGGTCGGAGTTGGGTTTCAAGATGAGGGTCATGGTCAGATTTCGGCGTCGGATAGGGTTTCGGGGTCAGGGTCAAGTTTCGAGGACAAGATCGGGTTTCGAGTTCGATGTCAGGTTTTAGAGTCAGGGTCGGGGTTAGGTTTCAGGATAGGGATCGGGGTCAAATTTCGACGTCGGGTCACGTCCGGTTTTGGACCTGGGAGTCAGGATTAGGGTTGGGTTTCTAGAGTCAGGTTTTGGGTTGCAGACCTTACTACGACCTATGTCACAAAACTCGACCCCGACCTTCATCTCGAAACACGTCCCCGTCTCGAATCTTGACCCAACCCCGACTCTATCCCGAAACCCGACCCCAACCCTTGTCAAGAAACCCGACCTCGACCCTAAAACCTGACATTGACCCTGACCCCGTCCCCATCCCGAAACCTGACTCCAGCTCTTGTCCTGAAACCCAACCCCGACCCCCATTCTGAAACCTGAATCAACCCTCCGACCTCGACCTCCGTCCTGAAACCCAACATTGACCCCAACCCCTCATCCCGAAACCCGACTTCGACCCCGACCCATGTCACGAAACCCAACCTCGACCTCGACCCCCTCGACTCTTGTCCCGAAATCCGACCCCAAACCCCATCTCGAAGCCCGACCCCGACCTCTGTCCCGAAACTAGACATCGACCCCAACCCCGACCCCGATTCCAAATCTCGACCCCAACTCAGATCATGAAACCTGACTTCGATCCTTATCTTGAAACCCGACTCCTGTCATGGGGTCATTTTGTCATTTTATGTCAATTTATAATTTTAATTTTAAGGGGTTTTTTGGGTATTTTAGGTCAAAATAAAGTGTTTATCGAGAAAACGTAATGATTTATTTATTAAATGTAATATAACAATGTAAAATGCATGACTCTAAATGCAGGATATACTTTTAGAATTAAAAGCAAAATACAAGATATAAATAGATAAATAAACCAAATTGTAGTTTTTCTTTTTAAGGGTATTTCGAGCATTTTTAGGTCAAAATTATGTGTTTTTCAAGAAAATATTTAGATTTGAATATTAAATGCAATCTAATGGTCTAAAAATGTAAATTTTAAAATACAGAGTATACTTTCTAAATAAAAAGAAAAATACATTGTATAAAATGTAAATAACCCAAAAAAGAGAGAAAAGAACATGGCCATTTTGTAAATAAAATTTTCATTTGTAAAGAAATTTGTGAAAATAGCCCCGTTGGTGTACATGTTTAGGAGTTTTATCCTCCTTTAATAGTTACTTGAAATTTCGACCTTCTTTTCTTCTTTTTTTTTTTTTTTTTTTATTTTAATTTTTGACTTTGTGATTAAATGACTAAAATGTTCTCTCTCTTTTGTCACATATCTATGATTCTATGTTCAAGTATCTAGTTTCTCTCTCGTCTCTCCATTCCCTCTCCTCTAACCTACGCCCACTCTCTCTCATCTCTCCTAGACCCTTCACCGCTTCTCTCTCCTCTCTCCTTCCACCGCTTCTTCGGAGAGAGAGGGTGGAGAGAGATATGGCTTAGGGATAGTGGGAGAAACAAAGGGAATGGAAAAGAGAGAGACGGTAATGGCGCGGCAAAGAGAGAGAGAAATAAATCTGAAAAAATATGTAGAGAGAGAGAGGGAACAAAGAAGGATCGAGTGGGTTTGTGGGTATTTTAGTCATTTAATCATGAAGTCAGAAAAAGTAGAATGAAGAAAATTTAAGTGTCAAAATTCCAACAAGAAACATATCATGACATGATACCGAAACATATGGTAAAAAACATCATCAAACAATCATGCATAAACAACAAAGTACAGCAACAAGAAATAATGAAAACAACTTTACTATATCATGACTCTACCCTAATCAAAACATATATGTGGGCCTTATCTTGGATCTTCATGTGTATCCTTCTTTTTATAGTCCTCCTTTTACAATCCATCTTTCACAATAAAATACCATACTGATTTGCTAGTTTTTCATATCAATAGTAAGTCAAACTTATTGGGACATGAAAGCTGGTTTATCATCCAAATGATAAGTCACGATCAAGTGGTTCTTGCTGGTTGTCAAAATTCGGCCATATTTCTTGCAAAATCATTGGATTGGCTCATACTTGTCCTAAGTCTTTTTTTCCATTTGTTTTTATAACAGAACAGAGAGAGACACTACCGAAAGAAAATGGAGTTCTGGAATGTCCATATCCTGTCATAGTGACATCAAAAAACAAAAAAACAAACAAAAAACAAAAAACAAACCAATTTGGGGAGCCTTGATGAATTTAAAGGTGGGGTCAACTATAAGAGTGCATATCAGCAATATTGTCCACATATACATATATATGCAAATCCCTTTCAACAAGATAATTCAAAAACCAATCATAGGTTCCATTAACACATTTTCTTAATTACTCTTTGGTGGGTTGAACCTTTCTATAATATTTGAACATGTGACCTATATTATGCAACTCAAAACTCAAATCCCCATTGTCAAAATTATTATAACATCTATATATACAGCCCCATTTGCAAGAGAGAGATTTAAAAAAAAAAAAAAAAAAAAAAAAAAGAGCAAAGCATATATGGCAAACACAACAAGCATCAAGACCTCATCTGATGGAGCCTGGCAAGGGGATAATCCTCTCAACTTCGCCTTCCCTTTATTAATTCTTCAAACCATTTTGGTCCTTTTCATCAGCCGCTTCCTTGCTTTCCTTCTCAAGCCCCTCCGCCAACCCAAAGTCATCGCCGAGATTCTAGTATTTTTTTTTTCTCCATTTCGAATTTACGATGCGGAATTTGAACTCTAGATCTCAACGTTAATTAGAAACTTTACTAGTGTAACTTTAACATATAGACACATTGACATAGTTGGGAATTCGAATCCTATATCTTATTATTATGTATACGTATCCTTTTCTCATTCTTAATTCATCGTCTCCTTCTTTGGGAGGTATCATAATACAACCAAATAAAAACGACATTTTAACACCCCCCACCCTTGTGTAACTTTAACATATATACACATTGATTAGAAACTTTACTAGTGTAACTTTAACATATATACACATTGACATGATTGGGAATTCGAATCCTATTACTTATTATTATGTATACGTATCCTTTTCTCATTCTTAAACATATCCTTTTCTCATTCTTAACACCCCCCACCCTCCCAAAAAAAAAATCCATGCAATGTTTACAGTGCTATTGTTGTGTGCCCTAGGGTGGGATTTTGCTAGGATCATCAGCACTTGGCCGCAATGAAGATTTCTTTAGGTGAGCACTCCAATTCTCGAATCCGTGGCGAGCATAGGCCTTCTTTTCTTCCTCTTTCTCATCAGTCTCGAGCTCAATTTGAGCTCAACTCATAGCACTGGCCGAAGAGCCTTCACCATACACTACTACAAAATGCAGACTCCATGACGGAGATTCCACAATCATTTTTAAAAAATGGTCATGGAAAGTACGCCAAAAACACAGCGCGGAACTGAATCATGCCCTCAGTTTTCCATATCAACACGTAGCTGCAGTAACCAAAATTAGATCAGTACACTTAAAAAACAGTCATTACACCACAGTTGGACGTCGCCACCACCATCTACCATCCATTAATCTTTTTTGTAAGTGATCACTAACTTTTTTTTGTTGTTTTTCTTTGTATTTAGACTTATGATTTTAGGTTTTGTATATTTTGGGATCGCTTTGAGTTAATTGTGCAATGTGTGTTAATTTAAGTGATCACGAATCCCCCCCCCCCCCCCCCCCGGTATTTAGACTTAATTATGATTTTTGGTTTTGTATTTTTAGTTTTGTTTTTGCAATTTTTGAGTGAATTGTGCAATGGATGTTAAATTTGATATGCATTTTGAAATTCACTTTGACTTCTAAAACTTTGATATTTTGATTTAGGAGTTGTAAATCATGGATAAGAAATTGATGTAGTTTGATAGATTGTCTAAAACATATGAAGATGGTGTTGAAGAATTTTTGTCATTTGCCAAAGCTCACATACAAGATGATATGATTCTGTGTTTGTGTGAAATTTGTGAAAATCATAGATCTCATTTCATTGATGATGTTAGAGGGCATTTGCGCGCATATGTGATTATTTGTTCTTACCAAACATGGTAGTTACATGGTGAAGATTTTTTTAATATTAAATATACATCGACGAGTATAGATAAATAGCCTATTGTTGAGAAAGACATTGGTGACAATATGTTCGATATGATCAATGATTTGGAAGAACACTTTGTGCACCGTCCGTAGTTATTTGAGGCAATGATTAATGATGCTGAGACTATTGGGATCTATATGTGCACTAAGGATAGAAAATCAATTATAGGGATTTTCTGTAAATATGACATTTTGATATTAATAAAAATAGGTTATACATGTTTAATAAGTTGTGTCCTATTTAATTTCATTTGTTGATTGTTTGATTATTTTGAGTAAACATAAAATACTCCTAGGCTGTTGGTAATATATCGGATTACCATATGTATACGGGGTATACATAGAAGACGTGATAATTTGATAACAGTCTAAATAAATAGTCTGCAATCGATGGAATCTTATTCATGATAAGATTTGGGGATCTTATTCATGATAAGATTGTAAAGGTTGTCTACTTCCTTGGAGGGATGGTTAGTCTTGACCATTGGATAGATTCCGAGTAGAAACTTTAATGTATACCATTATTGAGGTATGATATTGGACTGGACCTAAGGTGTTAATTGATTCAGTTTAATAATTCTGTTTATAAGAATCAATGACGCTTTGATTATCATCCTGCATTAATCTTAATCCTGAAATGAATACTTGAGTTTGCATCCATGACTTATACATTTTGATCCACTATAGGTGAGACACTAATAATTGATGGTCAATATATTTGTGTTTTGGGTGTATGACTTATGGATGGAGAAATCAAGATTCATAGATACGGAATCCATTGCTATCTTAACGATAGTACATGTTATCTACTTAAAGGCATTATTCAGAAATTGAAAGATAATATAACAAGATCTTGGCCATCCGTTTACTTTGTGTTCTCTGATGGTTTACTAATTGTATAGCTTTACAATTGGTGGTTCTTTCAACGGAGAATAATGGAACTTTAAGTTAAAATGATTGAAAAGCTAAAACGGAAAAAGTCCTTAATTCAATCATGGATAACATATGGGGATTAAGCAAGCGATGAATAAATCATGGAAGAAGCACTGCGTTAGAGAGCTTTCATAATACGGCATGTAAACGGGAGTTCAACTTCAGACTTTTAGTGGAATAGTCCTGAAGTTGATAATTGAAGAATAATTAATCCGGGATTAATTTTTCACAATTATAGGAGCCTTTTTACATATTTCCATCGGGTCCCTCTACTAGCTCATATAGTTCCACGAAGCGTCTCGGGATTTATTCCTAATGAGATCGGTAAATAAAATGGGAATTTAAAATTGTCTAGTACTCTCTTACATGCAGTTTCGGAAAAGAATTGGACATGTGAAATTAATGTAGACAAATAATGTGATTTGTCAACATATGATTGGTTGTAAATAAAATAATTATTTGTTAATTATTTTGATTAATTGAATTTTGAAAATAAAATTGTGTTTGAATTATTTAATTTTTGAAAGCAAAATTTTTCTCTCCTAATTAATAATGCACGGTTTTTTAATGGATGGAGGGAAGAAGATTTTGTTTCAAAATTGTTTAAATATATTACAAATATTAAATTATTAATTGATTTAAATAATGGAGCTTATTTGATAGATTTTCTTTTCTTAAAGAATGATGCACTTTTTTTTTGGTGGAAAGGAAATCTAAAATATTCCATTTATTTAAATTAATTAAATATGGATAATGTTTGTGAAAAATATTTATTTAAATTTAAATAAGAAAATCTTATTTAAATTCAAATGGTTTAAAAGGAGTTTGAATCTAGACAGGATTAAGACTTTTTGACTAGTCTAAATTCTTGATTTAGATTTGAACTGCCAATCAATCTCCACATTAGGTGGAGCGCGAATTTTTTGAGTTTCTCCTAACAAAAAACAGTCCATAGGGTTTAAAGAACCTAGCCCGAAATTTGAATGATCCTTTGGTTCCAAAGATTATCCAGAAAAATAATTATTAATTATTTTTCAAATAGGAGATATTCTTTTGAAAAAGGATTGGAATATTATATAAAGGCTAGGGGTTCTTGAAAAAAGCTAACCATCATCTTATACTCTAAGTGGACAGTTTGGGAGAAAGAGAAAACATCAAAACTAGGGTTTTCGGGCTTGAGAAAATTAGTCATTTTTAGGTGTGAGAAAAAGAGAGAAATTTTCATTAAATCAAAAATGTGAGGAAGGTTAAGCCAAGTGATATTATTCATAGAAGGTTAACCGGTTCCTGTTTTGTAGTTTGAAGAACGAACCCGAATCGAATTCTCAACGAGATACATCGGGATTGAGAATGTGAGATCTAGACTTCGAAAGAATTACCGGTCGCATGAATTCATGGCACGTGTGCCCACACACACTCTGAGACGTAGGGACTCGAGAATAGTAGAGAAGACACGTTGGTCAACTGCTCTAGCAATTCCGGAATCCGAGAAACAATGTACGTTTGGTCATGTATTTAATTTATTGTTTTATACATCATAAGCTTCTTTTCTAAATTGGCATAAAATTTTTAAAACTTTTGCTACACCGTAACTCTGATATCGGATCCATTTTTCCAACAGAGACACTATTGTATGTCGAGTGTACAAAATATACAAAATTTGGGGCATTGGTTAGATTATGGAACATAAAAGTATCGGGAGGGTAGACGAATTATAGTTTCATGACTCTTTTAAAATTTCTAAAAGATGTTCTACCAGATAATAACAAAGTGTCGACTAGTATGTATGAAGCGAAGAAGACGTTGAACACTTTGAGAATGAAATATAAAAAGATACATGCTTATCTAAATGATTGCGTCCTTTACCGGAAAGAATATGATAATTTAGATGAATGCCCGGTTTGTAACGAGCCAATATGGAAGAAGGGCAAGAAGCCATCGAATCGTAGCAAATGAGTGCTGGTGAAGGTGTTATGGTACATTCCATCGGCTCCACGTTTGCGTCATTTATTCCGTAATGCCGAGCATGCTAAGAATCTGACTTGACATCATGATAAACGTGTTGACGATGGCAAGATTAGGCAACCAGCCGACGCACCACAATGGAAGACCTTTGATGACAATCATCCAGATTTCAGTGCATAACTAAGGAATTTACGTCTCGGTTTGTCAATGGGCAGAATGAACCCACATAGTAATATGAGTAGTAGGCATAGTACCTAACCAGTCATACTTGTCACCTACAATCTCCCTCCAAAATTGTGCATGAAGCGGAAGTTGTTGATGCTGACTTTATTGATCTCGAGTCCTCAACAACCAATAAATGACATTGACGCGTACTTAGCACCATTAATCGATGACCTACAAAGCTTGTGGGAAAATAGGTTAGAAGTTAGAGATTCTTACCATCAAGATATGTTCAATCTTCGTTTATCCAGTGAAGAGTTCTATAGGTTGTCCCGTTTGTATGAAGGAATCATCTTCCATCCGGTTGAAAAACGGTAAGAAAACTATTTACCTTGGTCACAGGACATTCTTGCCAAAAAATCATTGATACCGCAAACAAAAGAAGGCTTTTGATGGTAATACCGAAAAAAGAACCGCTCCTCGGATTTTGACTAGTGAAGATGTATTTGAGATGGTTAAAGATGTAAAAGTAGTTTTGGGAAAGAGAAAATGGAAGGATCCAGTGGTCGATGGCCTTTCGAAGAAGAAGTCAATCTTCTATGAACTTCTATATTGGAAGTCACTTTACGTTTGTCATTGCTTAGATGTTATGCATATCGAGAAAAACGTTTGTGAATCGATAGTGGGCACATTGTTTTACATTCCGAATAAAACTAAAAATGGTGTAAAGGCGCGGTTGGATCTTAAAGAGATGAAAATTAGACCTAATTTGCTCCCCGAGAAAAGATCAAACGGCACTTACTTACCTCTGGCTAAGCACACATTATCGAGACAAGAAAAGAGAAAGATTTGTGAATGGCTTGCTTCCGTGAAAGTGCCAAGTGAGTATTCTTCCAACTTTAAAAGGTTGGTGTCTATGAAGGATTTGAGGCTCGTTGGAATGAAAACACATGATTGTCATATCTTGTGCAACAATTATTATCTCTTGCACTGCGGGGAGTTTTAATGAAAGATGTGAGATATTCAATTACCAAGTTATGCTCATTTTTCAATTCAATCTGCTCCAAAGTAATTGATATACTTATGATAGATTCACTATAATCGGAATTGGTGATGACATTGTGCATGCTTGAGAAGTATTTCCCACCATCCTTTTTTCGTATAATGATCCATCTAACGGTGCACTTAGTTCGGGAAGTTAAGCTATGTGGATCGGTGTATTTGAGGTGGATGTTGTGATGACCCACCTTACGTGGCCGCTACTTCATACTTAAACATACTTAAACTTAAATTTATTTTTCATAAAACACCGAATATATATATATATATATTTTTTTTTAAAACTTAAATTCAAAACTTAACTTAATCTCATACTTATATGTACGTACTTAATTAAGTATTGAGTTTTCAAACCTTTTTAACAGATTTTACAAATCATACTAATTACTAGATACCAGTACCATCAAAGTATCACAATACAACACAACCATAATTTACAAAACACGTGGCGGTATCCAACTCAAATTTCACAGTCTGCTGTGCCATTCTCCACAGTCTTGCATCAAGCATTTTCGGTAGGTTGTTTACCTACAACATAAACATAAGTTATGATCTTTCACCCAGCAAGTACAACTTCCTTTTCTCGCAAAATGATCTTAGTAAAAGAATGCATGAACCAATTATGCTTTTTTATGTTAGCTTAGCTTTCGGCCCATTACATAACATGAGTGTACGTACCGTGGTGCGCAGTCATGGAGTGGTTGGGGCGGCCAGTCCAATCCAACTCAAACCATTGACCAAACCCGCCCTCGTGGCAGGTCGATACGACACAAGAAAACTTGCTTGTCTTAATACTTGAAAACTTGTTCTTGATTTGATCATACTTGAAAACTTGAATCTTAATTGTTTCTTACTTGAAAACTTGATTTATTATTAGTGAGCATGCTTTCATGATGCCACATAATAAAACATAAAACATATGCATCATATACATCAATGCATGAGCTTTAGAAAACATGTCATACAGTAAAAAATATTTTTGCCTATGCTGTAAGCGGGGTTGTACTTACAAGTTGTCCTACGCTCTAGATCTAGCGTTCCAAAAAGGCAAGACAACAAGTTATATTCCTGTTTTCAAGTAGCGTGTAAGAATCGCTTTACCTTACTACAAACAATAACATATTCATTGAATAATAAACCGGTCTCCAAACCGACTACCATCTCCAATCATAGAATTGTTACTATATTCTTAAGTAACTTTGGTCTATTTTTATTTCCTTTTCTCAAAAATACCTTATTTTCTTAGAAAATACCTTAGCTCCATAAATCAAGTATTTCTTGATATAATACTTGAGATTGCATTTTTAAAATTTAAAAATCACTTGTGAAATTTTAAATGGATTCAAACCTCTTTGAAAGTATTTTTTGTAAAACCATAGTTCTTTTTTCAAAAAGGGTCGTAAAACCTTAAAAACTGATTTCAAAACATCCTTTTAATTTAATTGAAAGTATGTGTGCATGAATTTCCGTTTTCATGTATAGTTTTGAAAATTCAGTTTTATCTCTTAATTCGTTCATAATTAGGAAAAGTTTTCTTCACAGAAGTTGTAGATCTCATTGAAACCTACAACTTTCAATTACTTGTTTGAAACTTAAATCCATCTTTAACTTGCCATTTTTTCTCCTTGAAGAATTCTGGCCGTGTACAGTATCTGGACCGACCAGTTTTGAAAACTGATAAAAACAGAGGCCTTTAGAGCCCTTTTTTTTAAAAAAAAAGTCCATATGACACCCTAGGATTTTCTGTGTTCAACAACTTTACAGTTATAATTTTTTTCAAATTCGGCCTCTAAGATATTCAAAATTGAGTTTCCAGAAAACTGTCCAATTTATTTTCGAAAACTGGCAATTTGTATATTGTTGGTTCTTGTTCAAAAATCTGCACACACTACCTTGAACGGTCGAAGCGGTGAGCCTAAATCATCATGCAGCGCATCAGGTTCATTCTTAAAATTCAACCATTAACTTATCTCATGTTCTTGAAAAACACAGTATTGATAACTTACTAATTTACCAAATTGTGTCTCTAGGTTTATTTCTTAACCAATATACATAAGATCTTCATACTTAAACATATGAGAATAGAATCACATGCACAAAATCTTAAAACTCATCATAGAGCATAAAATCAAACTCATGCTGAGAGCTAGCAAAACAAGATAGCCCAAGCATAAATCAAGCATACATCAACATTAAAAGAAAATAAGAGAACATGAGCTTATGCTCTTACATCCCATAACTTGAAATACACATAAATTCCTCAAATCAAAACTAATTAAAGTTTTAGTTAGGGGATCAAGAATATACCTATAGAGCTTAAAAGAGTTGATTCTAGTTCTTAAATGAGAGAAATCTTTGCTCTCCCTCTCCACACTACAATCGGCCACACTTGGTCTTCTAACACTCTCTCCCTTTTTTCTTTTTTCTTTTTTTTTCTTTTTTTCTAAGGGCTAGGGAGAAATATGAGAAGAGAACTAAAAGATGAGAAGCTAACTAAATGGTCCAAGCTTTCACCACCCACCCCTATTTATAGGTGGAATTTCTAAAATTTTCCATAATTATTTTTTTTCTTCAACTTTCCTTGAATCACAAATTTGGCCTTAAACACAAAATTTTTTGCCTTTTGAGTCCCAAAACAGCCAGCCATGTGGAGGCTTAAACCAAACAAAATCTTTTCATACTTATCTTTTTAATTATTTCCATAAAATCAATAAATCCCATAATTTTCATAATTATCTATAATTACTTGGCCTCCAAGTAATGTTATGTTTGGCACTTTCTCCTAATACGCAGTCCATTTTCTTAATAATCCAGATAGTACAAATACTGTTATAACTATCAACAGTCCAGTAATATTGAACTGTAGTCCAGAATTTATCTGCACTTAACTGGACCGTGTATAGATTTTTATTAGAACTTAAAGCCACTTTGTCTTTATTACTCCAAATATTATTCTCAATTATTCTAGAGTGATCCTAATCCTTATTCTCAGTTCTGCATCCATACTGACGATCGACCATAGTCTAATTTCAATACTGCTTATTATACTGCAGTGCCGTCTTAATCATGTCATAAGCTATCATGGTTATTTATTGGCCAGAACAAAATCATAAATCATGATTCTGTCTTTTTCACCATAAGGCCTCATACTCGATTTGATAAATCGTCATTGAGTCTTACGACACTTTAAGAACTCAAACATATTGATAATCAGATCATGAATTTCACATTAACATACATAGTATAGATTTAGATTTCCTATGTATCTAAAGAAATCACAAGTCAGTCAAAAAGTTTAGTTGTTACAATCTACCCTTCTTAAAAATATTCATCCCCGAAAATTAAAATAGGTCGGGATAGATTTTCTTCATCTCATCTTCTCGTTCCCAGGTTGTTTCTTCGACGTTGTGATTCCGTCATAAAATTTTGACATTGGGAATTGGTCTGTTTCTCAGGACCTTCTTTTCCCTATCCAAAATCTGGACTGGCTTTTCTTCGTATGTTAAATCAGCTTGAACTTCCACTGGTTCCTGACTTAGAACATGGGAAGGATCAGGTACATACTTCTTTAACATCGAGACGTGAAAAACGTTATGCACAGAAGCTAATTCTGGCGGCAAGGCAAGCTTATAAGCTACTTTTTCAATCCTTTCAAGGATTTCAAATGGTCCTATGTATCTAGAACTAAGATTTCCTTTCTTGTCAAACCTCATTACTCCTTTCATAGGAGCAACTTTTAGGAAAATAGAGTATCCAACTTGAAATTCCAATGGTCTACGACGTTTATCGGCATAACTTTTCTGTCGACTAAAAGCTATATCGAGTCTCTGTTTTATCAACTTGACATCCTCAGAGGTTTTCCTGATGAAATACGTACTTTAGAGCTGCTTCTATCTGACTTCTTGCCAATGAATGGGGTATCGACATTTCCTTCCATATAACGCTTCAAATGGAGCCATACTAATTGAGGCGTAATAACTGTTATTGTAGGAAAATTCGATCAAAGGCAACTTCATATCCCAGCTTCCTTTAAAATCCAAAACACATGACATTAGCATATCCTCCAATGTTTGGATGGTTCTTTCCGATTGTCCATCAGTTTTGGGGTGAAAAGCTGTACTAAACTTCAACTTCGACCCATAGCGTTGTGAACACTCATCCAAAATCGAGAGGTGAAACGTTCATCACGGTCAGAGATGATAGATTTTGGTACCCCATGCACCTAACAATCTGGGATACGTAAATCTCAACAAGTTTTTCTACTGAAAAGGTAGCCTTAATAGCAATAAAGTGGGCTGATTTGGTTAACCTATCAACTATAACCCAAATCGCATCATTCCCACTTGCGGTCTTGGGCAATCCAACTAAAAAATCCATAATAGTTTGTTCCCATTTCCACTATGGGAGCTCGATTTTCTGGAGGTTTCCTCCAGGTTGCCGATGCTCAGCCTTAACTTTCTGACATGTTAGGCATTTCGACACAAAGTCGGCAATTTCATTTTGCATACTTGGCCACCAATAGTTTTCTTTTATTTCCTTGTACATTGTTTGCGATTCTTTAGTGTGTTTAGACCTACACAAGTGTATGTAATCGAACAAGTAATATAAAAAGTGAGTTGAGTATCGTCTCCATAGGGATTGAATCACTAAAATGAATTACAAAAGAAATCAAGCTTAAATCAATTTGGATTAAAAATTACACTAAGTAAAATGACAATAATCTGATGAAATAAAATGAGTATAATGAAAATGAACTAAAATGGACAAAAAGAACAAGATTCAATCAAGAGTTTGTAAATCAAAAAGAGAATTAAGCTAGGATTGTCAATTTCTCCTCAATTGCAAGTCTGATCCGAATGCAGTATTAAATGTGCAAGTTAAACTGTCATGTTAACTGAAATTCAATTTTATCATAAAATTCTTCCGAATTAATTATGACTAAAAATTCTTTAAACATTTTTTAACATATTCCTATGTGAATCTAGTTCTCAGAACACAAATTCATGTACCAATTTCAATGGGTTATACAAGGTAAATAGCATATTCCTAAACCATTCACAAATCAATATAAACTTCAAAAAGCATATTGAACTTGCATCATCCAAGTTAGATCCAACTCAAATTAATCTTTCCAGAGTTAATCAAAACCTAGTTTCCTATAAATTGATGGCCAATCAACAATAGAAATTAAACAACCAAAGCACTCGAATGAACAGGAAAGAAATTGCTCAACATTCCAATAAACAATCAAATCATCCTCCCAATTTCTGGTCCATCAACAATCCCAGCTAAAGAAATTTAGCTCATGTTTAGGATTACAAAAACAAGCTTAAGTACATAATCCATTGTTCAACAGAGAATGAAAATCAAGAAAGAAATCAAGGAAAGAGTAAGCAAGAGAAAAACTCCTAGTGGCTAGATGTGTCCTTCTCGTCCTTTCCTTCTTCTTCTCAGCTCAGTCTCTGAAAAATATGAAGGAAATCTCCGAGCTCACTCCCTGTACTCTTTCCTCCATCTTCTCTGTACTCTTTCTAATTCCTCCTCTATACTCTCCCATTTTTTTCTTTTTCTAGCTCTCCCTCGACCAATGTGGCTGCCTCTCCAATTGTACTAATCCTTTAGGGCAAAAACCAAGGCTCACGTGACCTCCCAGCTAAGGTAGAAAAATGGTCCCCACAAAATATGAGTTGTAATCTTCTTTTTTATCTTTCAAAATAATGCCAGCTGGTACAATATGCTGCAAGGATTGCTGTGAGAATTGCTGTAGCATTTTCGGCTCAGATTCTTCTACAATTCACAAAAGAATTAAAACATATATCAGCCCTCATTTAATCCTATTTTTCTTCACATTTGCCATGATTTCAACCAAATACTAAACCCAAGATAAAAAAGTTCACACAAACATAAAAAAAAGGGAAAATATGCTAAAAATAACATAAATACTCTCTAAACCAACTACATTCAAGTCTAAAAGTGCCTAAGATAACTCTAATTTCTAGAGTTATCACACCCCCAAACTTAGAACATTGCTCGTCCTCGAATAATGACTCAAACAAAAGACAATAAACACAAACATTAAGAAAAGACAATAACAAAAAGAAGTGATGATAGCAGGAGATTTCCATCTTTCAGTCATAACGTTTAAGAAGATACGCTATTTTCTCAGAGTTTTTATTTATTTGACTAAACCACCTGGTTATGCTCAACACCAACTTTCTTTAAGTGTTAGGTCAACCTATCCTATCACTTGGTCTAAATGTTATCCCTTGGTGTGTGTGTGTGCACATCCTTTGTACTTCCTTTCCAATGACTTACTTCAAACTAGACCACGATCACTGAGCCTCCATAGGTTAACTTATTGGTTCCCTCTCCACTAATGTAAGAATACCTAGCACTAGGGATCAATAGAACTTTAATGGCTTGCAATGTCGGGCTGAGGCTAGGGTAGGATAAAGGATTTAATCTTTAGGCTCAACACCATAACACACAACTAGTTCTAAGAATCAAAGTGGTCATCTTCATCCTTTAGGACACTTGAAACCAAATACCTTCTTTGCTCAACACTTCATACAACACTTTTTTTATTTTATTTTTATTTTTATTTTTTTTTACATTCATCATGTCACTATTATCTTTTTACGCGAATGCCAACATTGGTGATGAAGACACCCGGTTACTCAGCAACGTCATATTTCAAAATTGCTATAGCATACTCATATTCTGAATTGCTATTTGACGCAAAAGTACACATGGGGCTCATGTTACTCCTGGTTACTAGGCAGCTCAGAATAGCGGAGTAGTTTTTTTTTTTTTTTTTTTTTTTTTTGTTGAAATTAAACAATCAGGAAATGCATGCTAGCTCATTAAATAGTAATTGTATAGTGTTCATGTGTAATTCAAGGTGCCAAAAAAATAGGTCTTAAGGCTCAAAGTGGATGACTAAGGATGCATATGATCATTGGTGACTAAAAAAGGCTCAAACTGATCAAATAGGGCCTAAATCATCTCTCTCATGCTAAGTTTCCAACGATTTCGCCTCGAGGGTTTCTCTAAATCAATTATAGAGACCTCAGCTCTCACAGCAATCTAGCTATCACTAAGCTTCTTAGAAAGTTATACTAAGATGTTGTGCTCAATGAAACAAGGGAAATTACATCCAAAATCAGTTTCAACAGGTTTTCCTAACACACAAACAAGTCAAAGCATTGCACAAAACATGGTAGTCAACATTTTTTTTCTTCTCATCATTGAAAATCCTCTTCTAACACAACCGATTGAAAGACAGATTCTCCAAGACATCACAAACACAAAACAAACCACAAACATTAAAAAGCCTAAAAACAAACAATAAAAACAACACCAAACAAACATACGACAGAAAACATATCTCGGGTTTAGCATACTAAATAAACTAACACATAAACAAAAACACAAAAACCAGTAAATAAACACATGGAACTGCAGTTCCATGCACCCCTAAACTTAAAAGTAAACGGTGTCCTCACTGTTTCGAAAATATACAAAGAACAACAAATAACAGACACACTAATCAAATAAAAAAAAATAAAGATAAAAATAAACCAATGGGCAAAGAAAACTCCCCTAAAACCGTGGAGGCTAATGGCGATCACCCTTAATCCTTCCATTTCCAATTAGCTGCACTTCGAATGATTGATTTCTTTCCAGCTGGTTTAGTCATGGAAGCCTTTCTTTTATCTCGGGCTGTGGTAGGAGCAATGGTGGGTATTTCGCGGGATTCTTCCTCTGAATGACTGGAGGCCACAGCTTCAGGACTAACGTCCCTCTCAGGCTCAGAGTCCTCGGCAGTAGAGTCACACAAGTGCCGTGGGAATTGTGGAAATGAATGAAACCTCTTAGAATTTGCTCGGAAATGCTTTTGAAGAGCCAAGTCCTTGTCACGTTCATACTTCCAAAAGTCCCGCATCATTTGCAATGATTCATACTGTATTACCTCCATCTGACTTATTCACTGCTCTAATTCGAGGAAACTTGACCCTGCACCAGAAGAAATATGGTTAGAATGCTCCGGTGGACAAGCCTTAGGGACCGGGTTTGGGTTTTCATCTCCTACCACTGCTGGTTTGTCATGCAAAATTCGGGTTATAACTGTCATGGTGATAGGCCCGGATGATTTAAGCTTTTTCTCCTCACTAGAAACCTCCACACCTTGTGCTAAGCACAAACTAGTAATAAGAGAAGGAAAACATAAACCCCCACTTTGTCTGCCAGTACCAACACCAATTTGCTCACTAATGACATTCCCCACATTAATCTTTCTACCCGTGACTATAACAAATAGCAGGATGGCCCTATCCTTATTAACTGTGTGGTCATGAGTGGAAGGCATGAGTCTAGACTTAAGAAAATGGTTCCAAATCATAGGCCCCGACTTAAGACTTCGCCTAGATAAAGATATGGATCCACGGGCTGATTTGGTCCACTCGGTCCCTTGCACATAAATTGCCTATACAATCTCACTCAATTCATCCTTATCCAAACTCTTAGAAAGTTCAGAGTATTCATCTTCCACATCATCCAGCCTATAAACCTTATTAATTGCTGCCCCACTAATATCCATTCTTTTACCTCTCACATACACCGAATTTGGGCTACCACCATCAAAGTTAGCATAAAATTCCTTAACTAGCGGGACTATGGCAATCGAGGGGTGCTGACAAAAATTTTTCCAGTTGTTCTTAAAGATCACTGAGTAAATATACTCAGGATACCCCAGAGTGTCACTTGACATATAAGCAAACCCTCTCTCGGGCCACAGATTCCTCCCGGTAGTAGAGTCATTAAGCCTAGTCCTTGCCAGCTCAGATTCAAACTTAGCAACCATTGAAATTTATTCATCTTAATCAGCAGCCTTTCCTTTCCCTCTTATTGCCCGTTTCTTAAATGGCATTTTTTTTATAGCAAAATATCTACACCTAGGAGCACTACCCTTCCAAGTGAACCACACACCACAACACCCACTCGGCAATGGAATGCCCAAGAAAAGGATAGAGACCCACAAAATCCAATAAGCAACAAACACACAGAATAAGCTTTTCAACCAACCCAGAAATTGAAAAATTAACTGTATATTAGAAAAAAAAAAAAATTAAGAGAACTCATGCCCCTTAGGAATCCAGTGAATTGCAGTGAAATTGATGCCCAAAATCTTGCCCGCAAATGCTAGCACGAACTGTAAAGCCACCACCCCCAAACTTGCTTTGTGAACTAAGGACAAAATACCCAAATCTGTGGGTCTTCCCTCTCGAAATCAGAACTACACTCGGCCAAGATAATGTGGGTGCAACACGGGTGGATTGAAACTAGGTGCTTGAAATTTTGGGCATGAAACCGTGGGTGAACTGAAATTTTTGTATGTGAGAAATCTGTGGAGAATGGCAGTTTCAAAGGGGTGGGATTCGGGGTGAAGAAACGGCAGGGAGAAGTTTGGGTCAAATTAATTTTTACTTTTATATCCTAGGTTTACACAATGGCTGAGAAAAGGGTTGTCATTTTTTTTTTGAAATGCTGCAGCATTTTCCACAGCATTTTTAACACAGATTGCTCCTTTTTTTTTTTTGAAATTGCAGCATTTGCAGCACAGATTGCTCCCCTTTTTGTTTTTTGAAACGCTGCAGCATTTCCTGCAGTATTTTTAACACAGATTGCTCTGTAACGCTGATTCCTAGGCTACTTTCTGGATAGAAAAATATAATCAAATCAGTTCAAATTACTTAACAACTATTGAATCAACAACTCAAACAAATTAAAATAAACCAAAATAACAAAACAAGGAAATTTTTGGGTTGCCTCTCAAGAGCGCTTGTTTTTGAGTCATTGGCCTGACTACTTCCCTGTTTTAAGCGTCTTTAAGAATGATGGAAGACTTGGAATGCTCCACAGGACTTCCCATATAATGCTTGATTCACTGACCATTCACCAAAAATTTCCTTCCTGTTGGATCATCTTGCAATTCTACCACTCCATGAGGAAAAACAAAAGAAATTGTGAACGGGCCAGACCACCGAGACTTCAATTTCCTAGGAAAAAGCTTTAATCTTGAATTGAATAATAGAACTTGCTGTCCTGGTTCAAATGTCCTGTTGATGATTCTCCTGTCATGCCAACGCTTGACTTTTTTCTTGTAGAGCTTGGTGTTCTCATAAGCTTGCAATCGAAATTCATCAAGCTCATTAAGCTGCATCAATCTCTTTTCTTCAGCAGCACTCATGTCCATATTCAACAATTGAATTGCCCAATTTGCCTTGTGCTCCAACTCCAAAGGCAAATGGCAGGCCTTCCCAAACACAAGTTGATACGGTAACATTCCAATTTGAGTCTTAAAGGCAATCCTGTAGGTCCACAGTGCATCTTCCAACCTCTTGAACTAATCATTTCTTGTAGGACATACAGTTTTCTCCAAAATTGCTTTATTTTGCTTGTTTGAAGTCTCCGCTTGCCCATTAGTCTGTGGGTGATAAGCAGTAGCTACCTTGTGACGGACGTTGTACTTTGCCAACAAAGCCTCAAAGTACTTGCTACAGAAATGTGTCCCTTCGTCACTGATCACTACCCTTGGTGTACCAAACCTTGTGAAAATTTGCTTCTTCATAAATTGGACCACCACCTTTGAGAAATTGGTTGGCAGGGTAACAGCTTCTACCCACTTGGAAACATAATCAACTGCCACTAGTATGTATAAATTCCAAAATAAGGAATAAAAGGACCCTTAAAGTCAATTCCCCACACATCAAACAACTCTACCTCAAGAATATTGGTTAGTGGCATTTCATGTCGTCTTGAGATACTACTAACCCGTTGACATCTATTACACCGAAGCATAAAATTCCGGGCATCTCGAAACAAGCTTGGCCAATAAAAGCCAGATTGCAAGACTTTTGCTGCGGTCTTGTCACTTTGGAAATGCCCTCCATACGGGGAATCATGGCAGTGCTGCAGCACCTACTCGATTTCCTCCTCCGAGATACACCGTCATAAAATCTGATCAACACATTTTCTGAACAAGTAAGGCTCATCCCAGAAGTAAAATTTCACCTCATGCAAAAACTTCTTCTTTTGTTGACCATTGAAATCAGGAGGTAACAACTCACTCACTAAGTAATTTACCAAATCAGCATACCAAGGCAACGTAGTATTAGCTCTAGTGACAACCAAGAGCTGCTCATCCAGAAACACCTCATTAATAACATCTGAATTCGTGCCCTTCTCATCCTTCTCCAACCGAGACAAATGATCAGCTACTCGGTTCTCTGTTCCTTTCCTATCTTTGATCTCTTAGTCAAATTCTTAAAGTAGAAGCACCCATTTGATCAGCCTTGGCTTTGCATCATTTTTCTCTACCAAGTATTTGATGGCTGAATGGTCTGTGAAAACCGTGACCTTTACTCCTATAAAATAAGCTCGAAATTTGTCAAAGGTGAAGACAACAACCAACAACTCCTTCTCTATCACCGTGTAATTCAGTTGGGCCCCTGATAGAGTCTTACTGGCATAGTAAATTGAGGGGAATATCTTGTCTTTGCGCTGCCCTAAAATAGCTCCCACAGCCCAATCACTCGCGTCACACATCACTTCAAATGGTAAAGACCAATATGGGGCTAATATGATTGGTGCTGAAATGAGCTTCTTCTTCAAATTTGTGAATGCTAACAAGCATGCCTTGTCAAAGATGAATTGGCTGTCCTTCTCCAATAAGCTGCAAAGACGTTTGGAGATCTTGGAAAAATCTCGGATAAATCTTCGGTAGAAGCCAGCATGCCCAAGAAAACTCCGAAGCCCTTTCACATTTAATGGTGGTGGCAACTTCTCAATTATAGGAATCTTTGCTTTGTTAGCCTCAAGGCCATATCTCGAAACTCGATGTCCCAGCACTATGCCCTTTTTGACCATAAAGTGACACTTTTCCCAATTGAGAACCAAATTGGTCTCTTCACAACGCTTTAAGACCCTTGCCAAGTTGGTGAGGCAATCTTCAAAGTTTTCTCCAAAAACCAAAAAATCGTCCATGAACACCTCCACATATTGCTCGATCATATCAGTGAAAATCGCCATCATACACTGCTGAAAAGTTACAGGTGCGTTGCACAAGCCAAATGGCATCCTTCAGAAGGCAAATGTACCGAATAGACAAGTAAAGGTTGTCTTGTGTTGGTCCTCCGGGGCTATGGCAATCTGATTATAACCTGAATATCCATCCAAGAAGTAACAAAATTCTTTCTCTGCGAATCTATTTAGCATCTGATCAATGAATAGGAGCGGGAAGTGATCCTTCCGTGTGGCTTTGTTAAGCTTCTTGTAGTTCATACAAATCCGCCAACCAGTTACTGTTCTTGTTGGAATCAATTCATTATTTTTATTTTCCACAATGGTAATCCCCCCTTTCTTGGGACACACTGAACCAGACTAACTCACGAACTATCGGAGATTGGGTAAATTATCCCCACATCCAACCACTTAATTATCTTCTTCTTGACTACCTCCTTCATGATCGGATTCATTTGTCGCTGACCTTTTATAGATCCTTTCTTGTCATCCTCCAAAAGAATCTTGTGCATATAAAATGAGGGACTTATACCTTTTATATCTGCTATTGTCCACCCGATGGCACCTTGGAATTTTCGTAAAATATAAAGCAAACTCTCCTCTTGATCTTTAGTCAAGTCGGCTGCAATAATCATAGGAAGAGTCAAAGATTCTCCCAAATACGCATGCCTCAGATGAGACAGTAGAGGTTTCAACTCTAACACGGGTGGCTCTTCCCTTGAGGACTTGGATGGCTTGTGCTCACAGTTTGACAGATCCAATGATTCAAATTTCTGCAAAGATCTTGGTGCAATTGCATTACCATTTAACCAAACAAGTTGTTCCACAAATTCAACTTCATCTTCCACCAAATCTAATGCCAATGACGAACGCAACAAATCTTGCTGGTTACTTGCCTCAAACTCTTCGGCCACTAAGAAATCTAAAGCAGATATGGCCGAACATTCCTCCACCTCAACTGGAAACTTCTTAGCCTTGAGCACATTAAACGTCACCTGCTCATCTTGCACCCTCATAGTTAATTCCCCTTTTTGCACATCAATCAAGGTGCGGCCTGTAGCAAAAAATGACCTTCCCAAGATGATTGACACTTCTTTGTCTGCCTTATAATCAAGAATGATAAAATCTGCAGGAAAAATGAACTTGTCCACCTTTACTAGAACTTCTTCAATCTTCCCTTCAGGATGTGTGATGGACCTATCGGCAAGCTGCAATGATACTGTGGTAGGCCGTGCTTCACCAATTCCTAACTTCTTGAAGATGGACATTGGCATCAAATTGATACTAGCTCCCAAATCACATAAAGCCTTACCAAAGTATTGGTTTCCAATTAAGCACGGTATTGTAAAACGTACCAGATCCTTCAGCTTAGGAGGGAGTTTATTTTGCAATATCACGCTGCATTCCTCTGTCAAAGCCACAGTTTCAAATTCTCCAAATCTACGCTTCTTAGTGATCAAATCTTTCATGAATTTGGCGTAATTCAGCATGTGCTCTAGGGCTTCAACAAGAGGTATATTGATGTGAAGCTGCTTCAAGACATCCAGAAATTTATGGAACTAATCATCCTTTTATTGCTTTTGAAACAGCTAAGGAAATGGTGGAGGCAGTTTGTTGTTGTTGTGTTCTGCAATTCCTGCTGTACCAGAATGCTGCAGAAATGCTGTAGCATTTTTCGGGTTAGATTTCAGCTGCTGATTTGTACCCAGCTTTTCTTCTTGTTGAAGTTGCTCGTCTTGTTCTTGGATTGAAGTGGGCTCGTTCTGTACAACTTTTGGTTTTACCCTTGGCTCCAGCTCCTTTCCACTCCTTAATAAAATTGCCTTGCAATGTTCTTTCCCTTCCCTCCTTGGATCTTCAGTATTACTTGGAAGAGAGTCTTGCAGCCTAACATTCAAGGTGTTTGCAATCTGCCCAATCTGATTCTCCAAGCTCCTCAATGTTGCATCATGACTTTGAACTCCAGCATCATTCTTTGCTATATACTCCTCGATCAAATTCTCCAATGAGCTAGATGATTCCGTAGCTTGAGTTCTTGGTTGTTGAGATGGAAAGCCCGGTGGGTGAGAAGGTCGATGATAAACATTTGCTCCACTAGAAATGGCCCCTTGATTGCTCCATGAAAAGTTTGGGTGTTGTCTCAACCCCGAATTGTAAGGTGTCGAATAAAGATTGCTCTTGTTGAAATTACCCACATAACAAGCAGAGGCTGGATTAGAGAGGCAATCCTCATACAAATGTCCCTCTCCACAATAAACACAAGTGACGCCAATAGATTGCACCGAATTAACACCCGCCGACATGCTCATAGTCTTGATCATATTCGTTAAACTCGACACTTGGGCAGAAAGTGCAGTAATAGCGTCTACTTCATGAAGTATTGTAGCCTTTCGAGCATTGAGCCTCTCGGTGGGCCACTGATAATTATTGGTTGTCATCTTTTCCAAAATCTCATACGCTTCATTGTACGATTTGGCCAAAAGAGCACCATTGGCAGCTGCGTCAACTATTGTACGTGTTTGCCCATTGAGCCCATTATAAAATGTTTCCATCTGAATCCAATGGAGAATCTCATGATGAGGGCATTTTCGCAACAATTCTTTAAATCTCTCCCACGCTTCATCCAATGAGTCTCCCTCCGATTGTTGGAATGAAGTGATGTTGTTTCTAAGCTTGGCATTCTTAGTTAGAGAAAAATACTTCATGAGGAACTTTTCTACCAAGTCATTCCATGTTGCTATTGAATTCGATGGCAACGAATTAAGCCATGCCCTAGCTCTATCCCTCGAGGAATAAGGGAATATCTTCAACCTCAATGCTTCCTCGGACACCTCTGGTAACTTGAAAGAATCACACACTTTCATGAATAGCCGAAGGTGCATGTGGGGATCTTCAGTTGCCATTCCACTGAACTAGCCCACGATTTGCAACATTTGAAACATAACCGGTTTGAGTTCAAACTAAGGCGCTTGTATTTCTAGCCTAATAATGCCTGGATTGATCCCTTGTAGAATGGGTACAGCATACTCTGGAATAGCCCCGTCTCTATCATCCACCAAAACTGGTTGAGGTAATAGATTGTTGACATTAACTTGCTGTCCATCATTAGCCATATTTACAGCAACTCTTTCTGCTATTTCTCCCTTACCAGCTAGACCTTGTTGCTCCATTCTCCTTGTTAGAAATGTTCTTTCAATTTCTGGGTCCAAGGGCAGCAACTCTTGGTGTCGCTGGTTATTCATGCAGAGAAAGCAAGTTCCTGAAATTACAAAAACTCAACCAATAGGAAAATGCAAAAACAAGAACTAAAACAAAATAACTTTTACAAATAATTTTAATGATTTTAATCCCCGACAATGGCGCCAAAAACTTGTTTGTGATTTTTTAGTGTGTTTAAACCTACACAAGTGTACGTAATTGAACAAGTAATATAAAAAGTGAGTTGAGTATCGTCTCCACAGGATTGAATCACTAAAATGAATTGCAAAAGAAATTAAGCTCAAATCAATTTGGATTAAAAATTACATTAAGTAAAATGACAATAATCTGATAAAACAAAATGAGTATAATGAAAATGAACTAAAATGGACAAAAAGAACAAGATTCAATCAAGAGTTTGTAAATCAAAAAGAGAATTAAGCTAGGATTGCCAATTTCCCCTCAATTGCAAGTCTGATCCAAATGCTGTAAGAAATGCTGTAGCAAAAACTGTCCTGTTAACTAAAATTCAATTTTATCATAAAGTTCTTCCGAATTAATTATGACTAAAAATTCTTTAAACCTTTTTCAACATATTCTTATATGAATCTAGTTCTCAGAACACAAATTTATGCCCCAATTTCAATGGGTTATACAAGGTAAATAGCATGTTCCTATACCATTCACAAATCAATACAAATTTCAAAAAGCATATTGAATTTGCATCATCCAAGTTATATCCAGCTTAAATTAATCTTTCCAGAGTTGATCAAAACCTAGTTTCTTATAAATTGATGGCCCATCAACAATAGAAATTAAACAATCAAAGCACTCGAATGAACAGTAAATAAATTGCTCAACATGTCACGACCCGACCTACGTAGGGCCGTGACGACCATACTTACTTATCTTAAATACTTAACTTTGCAACGACCCGATTTCTTGGAGCCGTTATTTTATCATGCTTACTTAAACATACTTACTTTTGCTATTACGTAATAATACGGAAATTTTTTTTTTTCTTTTTCTTTTTAAACTCAAACCCCAAAATTTAACTTGTACTCATACTTATTTATATGTACTCACTCGAGTATCGAGCTTTAAAATCACATTTTAACAAATCATATTATTTATCATATACTAGTACCATCGACTTATCATAACATAATACAAACACGTACATTATACAAACATATTTTCCAAAACCCGTGACGGTGTTCAACCCAAATTTCACAGTCTGCAATGCCATCTCTCCACAGTCTTGCATCAAGTATTGCCAGTAGGTTGCTTACCTACAGCATGAACGTAAGTTATGAGCTTATGCTCAGTAAGTACAACATTTTATTCTGCAAAACATTTTAGTAAAATAATGCATGAACCGATTATGCTTTCTTATGAATCAATTATGCTTTCTTATATTAATTTTTGTTTTGGGCCCCCTACATATCATATTCATGTGTGCACGTACCATGGTGCATAGCCATGGGGTGGTTGTGACGGTCAGTCTAATCCAACTCAAACCATGAACCAAATCGTTTAACATGGAGTGGTTGGGACAGCCAATCCAATTCAACTCAAACCATGGACCAAACCATTTAAACCCGCCCTCGTGGCAAGTCGGTAAGACACAAGAAAACTGGCTTGTATTATTTTATTACATGAAAACTTGCTCTCGGTTTATCATATTTGAAAGCTTGAATCTTAACTGTTTCTTACTTGAAAACTTAATCTTGTTCTTACCATATAATTAATTATTAGTGAACATGCTTTTATGATGTCACAATAATAAAACATTAAACATAAAACATATGCACATCATGTAAATCACTACAAGAATTTTTGAAAAACATGCTATGTATTAAAAATATTTTGCCCATGTTGTAGGTGGAGTTGTACTTACTAATTGTCCTATGCTCTTGGTCTATCGTTCCAATCAAGGCATGACAACTAGTCATATTCCTGTTTCAAATAAGGTGCATGTTAAGAGTCGTTCTATTTTTCTATAAACCATAATATACTAGATCGGTATCCTATCCGATTACCTTTGGTAATCATAGATACAAATCCTATTATAGTAAACCGGTATCCTATCCGATTACCATTGATACCTTAACATAGTAAACCGGTATCCTATCCGGTTACCATTGGTAATCATGGATACAGGCCCTAACATAACAAATCGGTATCTCATCTGATTACCATAGGTCATACACTTATTAACATATTCTTATGTAACTTAGTGTATTTTCTTTTTTTAAAAACATCTTGTTTACTTGAAAATGTAAATTAAGTATTTCTTACCATAATACTTGAAATTACCTTTTTGAAATCATTTTCATAAAATTTCAGTCTCTTTTTAAATAGATCATAAAATCTTAAAAACTACTTTTAAAATATCCTTTTAATTAACTAGAATGCATGTGTGCAGGAATTTCCTATACCATGCACAGTTTTGAAAATCCTGTGCAGGAATTTCCTGTACCCTACACAGTTTTAAAAATCCCATTTTATCTTTAAATCAGTTTAGAATTTGGAAAAAATTTCTTCAAATAAGTTGTAGATGTCATCGAAACCTACTACTTTCTTCTTTTGATCAAAACTTATATCTGCCTTTAACTTACTCGTTTTTCCCTTTGAAATAATTATGGCCGTGTACACTGTCGGTACTGACCTGTCTCAGATTTTTATAAAAACAGAGGCCTTTGGAGCCTTATTTTTAGAAACTGTTTGTGTTTTCCCCTAGAATCTTCTATTTTCTACAAATTTCCAGTTTTGACTTTGTCTAGATTCGGCCTCTAAAGGCCTCAAAATTACGTTTCCAGATTACAGTCCCATTTGATCCGAAAGTTGACAGTTTTGTTTTTGATTGGTTTTTACGTAAAAATTCGCATACCCTACCTCAAACGGTCAAAACCGTGAGCCTACGACAAACATGCAGTACATTACGTACATAATAATCATCCATGCATTTGTTTATCTTACTTACAAAAACCCAAATAGGTAATCTTACTTAGCTTACCAATTTCAATTTTTAGGTTAATTCCTCAACCTCCATACCTAAAACATCATAATCATAATCATCATTTATAAAATATTCTTACTTAAGCATGTGAGGACATTTCACAAACATAAGATAGGCAATCATAACCATAAACTCATTCTAGAGCATAAAAATCAAACATATGCTTAGATCTATCAACCAAATCACCCTAAGCATAGATCTAGCATAACCAATCATCAAAAACCATAACATAAAAAGCATGAGCTTATGCTCTTATAATCCATTGCTTGAAATACACATAAATCTCATAAACCAAACTTAATGAAATTCTTAGTTAGAGGGTTGAGATTATACCTCTAAAGCTTTTGCGAGAGTGGTTCTAGATCCTTGCATGAGCAAAAGTTCTTGCTCCACTCTCCACCATAGGAACCGGCCATCCCCCTCTCTCTTTCTCTCTCTCACTTTTTTTTTTTTCTTTTTTTTTTCTTAAGGCTAGAGAGGAATAGTTGAGAAGGAACTAAAAGTTAGGAAGTTCACTAACCACCCCTATTTATAGGTGGAAATTTCTAAATTTTTCACAATTATTTTAATTTCTAAAATTCTCCTTAAATTGCATATTGATCCTTAAAAGATAAAATATTTGCCTTCTAGTCCCCCAAGTGGCTGGCCATGCAAGTGGTTTAGCTAAAAAAATATTTTCAAACCTATCTCTAATTACTTCCTTGTTCCCCAAGGCCACCTAATGTAATCGGTCAATGTAACCGGTCATTTGGCCTAGTTCAACACTAGTTGGAGGCTTTGGTTAGAAAAAAAAATCCATAAATTCCATAATTCAAAAATTTATATTTATCCACAATTACTTGGCCTCCAAGTAAGGCCATGTTTGGCACTCCTCCTAAAACGCAGTATAACTTCTTGATAATCCAGATAATGCCAATGCTGTTGTAACTATCAATAGTATAGTATTGCTGGACTACAGTCCATAATTTATCTGCACTTAACTGCACCGCGTATATGATTTTCTTAGGACTTAAAGCTACTAAGTCATTGTTGCTCCAAATGTTATTCCTGATTTTTCTGAAGTGATCCTATTCCTTAATCTTACTTCTTCATTCGTAATGACGGTCAGCCACAGTACAATTTCAATACTGCTTACTATACTGCAGTACCGTCTTAATCGTGTCATAATTTATCTTGATCATTCATTGGCCTGAACAAAAATCATAATTCATGGTTCGGCCTTTTTCATCATAAAGCCTTATTCTTGACTTAATAAATTATCATTGAATCTCATAATACTTATGAGAAATCAAACATATTCTGATAATCAAATCAGATCATGAGCTTCATGTTGACATACATGATTCAGACTTACGTTTTCCTTGTATCCAAGGAAATCACAAGTTCGTCAAAATTTTGGGTTGTTACACAACATTCCAATAAACAATCAAATCATCCTCCCAATTTCTGGTCCATCAACAATCCCAGCTAAAGAAATTTAGCTCATGTTTAGGATTACAAAAACAGGCTTAAGTACATAATCCATTGTTCAACAGAGAATGAAAATCAAGAAAAAAATCAAGGAAAGAGTAAGCAAGAGAAAAACTCCAAATGGCTAGATGTGTCCTTCTCGTCCTTTCCTTCTTCTTCTCAGCTCACTCTCTGAAAATATGAAGGAAACCTCCCTGTACACTTTCCTCTTTCTTCTCTGTACTCTCTCTATTTCCACCTCTGTACTCTCCCAATTTTCTTCTTTTTCCAACTCTCCCTCGACCAATGCGGCTGCCTCTCCAATTGTACTAACCCTTTAAGGTAAAAACCAAAGCTCACGTGACCTCCCAGCTGAGGTAGAAAAATGGTCCCCACAAAATATGAGCTGTAATCTTCTTTTTTCTCTTTCAAAATAATGTTAGCTGGTACAATTTGCTGCAAGGATTGATGTGAGAATTACTGCAGCATTTTTGGCTCAGATTCTTCTACAATTCACAGAAGAATTAAAACATACATCAGCCCTCATTTGATCCTATTTTTCTTCACATTTGCCATGATTACAACCAAACACTAAACCTAAGATAAAAAGTTCACACAAACATAAAACAAAGGAAAATATGCTAAAAATAACACAAATATTCTCTAAACCAACTACATTTAAGTCTAAAAGTGCCTAAGATAACTCTAATTTCTAGAGTTATCATACATCTTGGAAACTCCAGGATGTATAGAATATGGCGTCTCATGTGCTTCTGATAAGATTTGCTTCTTAAGAAACTTGAAGTTAGGAACACATATCATTCCCTCGTAATAGAGTAACCCATTCGTAAAGACCTAGAATTCTCTATCCCTTTCTCCAAAAAATAGTTATGCCTTAAGCAAAAAAGGGTCATTCCCTTGGTAGAATTTAATAGATTTTAGAATATTGGATTGGAAAGTTAGAGCAGATAACTTCCCAGTGATTATCTCCATACCAAAATCATTAATCTCCCCCTAAAGCGACTTTGACAACATACAAATTGGCATCAATGTACCGGATGATTTCTGACTCAGAGCATCTGCTACTCTGTTTGCTTTTCCAAGTTGATAAAGAATCTCACAGTCGTAATCTTTTACGAGTTCTTGCCACCTACGTTGCCTCATGTTAAGCTCTTTTTGGGTAAATATGTATTTGAGACTCTGGTGATCCGTATAGATCTCACATCTATTCCCATACAGGTAATGTCTCCAGATCTTCAATGCGAAAACCACCGCCGCAAGTTCTAAATCATGCATCGGATAGTTCCGTTCATGCTCCTCCAACTGTCGTGAGGCATAGGCGACTACCTTTCCTTCTTCATTAGGACAGCTCTTAATCCAATTTTAGAAGCGTCACTATAAATTACAAAATTCCCTGCTTCCACGTTAGGGATCATCAACATTGGTGTGCTGGTAAGCCTCTTCTTAAGCTCTAGAAAGCTTTCCTCACATTTCTGCGTCCATTCAAACTTCTTCCCTTTCTGGGTAAGAGCCGTAAGAATTGCAGCTATCTTTGAAAACCTTTCAACAAAATGTCGATAGTATCCAATTAAGCTAAGAAAACTTCGTATCTCTGTAACACTTTTTGGTGCCGGCCACTTGCTGATCACTTCAACCTTGGCAGGGTCGACAGAAATTCCTTCCTTCGAAATCACGTGGCCCAAGAAATGAACTTTTTCCAGCCAGAATTCACATTTCGTGAACTTGGCATAGAGTTGATTTCGTCTTAGTGTCTCCAAAATAATCCTAAGATGTTGCTCGTGCTCCTCCATAGACCTTGAGTAAATTAGAAATCGTTGATAAAGACGATAACAAACTTATCTAGGTATTCCTTAAATACCTAATTCATAATATCCATAAAAGCAGCCAGTGCGTTGGTTAAGCCAAACAGCATGACACGGAGCTCATAGTGCCCATAGCGCGTTCGAAAAGCCATTTTGGGAACATCTGTCTCCTTGATTCTGAGTTGGTGGTATCCCGATCGTAAATCAACCTTCGAGAATACTGCTGCTCCCCTAAGTTGATCAAAAAGATAATCAATTCTAGGGAAAGGGTATTTATTCTTGATGGTGATCTTGTTCAGCTCATGATAATCAATGCACATCCGCAACGATCCATCATTTTTCTTGACAAATAGGACTGGTGATCCCCAAGGTGAATAACTCTGTCGAATGAATCTTTTATCCAATAACTCTTGTAACTGCACTTACAATTCCCTGAGTTCAGCCGGTGCCATACGGTAAGGCGCCTTGGATATTGGTGCTGATTCAGGCATTAGTTGGATCTCAAAGGAAATCTCCCACTCCGGAGGAAGTCCTGGTAATTCTTTAGAAAAGACCTCCACATATTCCCTTATAATTGGGACATCTTCCGGTTTTAACTCCGTCTCTCGCGTCTTGTCCACCATGTTAGCTAAATATCCTTCGCATCTATTAGGCAACATCTTCCACGCCTTCATTTTTGATACCAGCCTTGATGTTGAATTCCGGGACTGACCATAGAAGTTAAATTCCTCTTCACCAATGGGACTAAACATAACACAACGTTTATGACAATCAATCTTTGTGTTGTACTTTCCTAAGAAGCCCATTCCTAGGATAACATCATAATCCTGAAGTTTAATCGCAATTAAATCCACATACAACTCTTTATCACAAATGACTACCGGAATATTTCGCACCCAATAGTCAGACAACAAAATTTCACCTGACGGAAGGGAGGTTTTGAAGGGTTGAACTAGTTTAACACCTTCTCTTCCTAATTTCTGTGCAAACTCCAATGATACAAATGAATGAGTAGCATCAGAATCAAACAAGGCGATTAGATTATGTGCGGTGATAAAGATCTGACCTGTTACCACATGAGAAGTCTCAGCTTTAATGTCTCATTTTGTGTAGGCGTAGATCCTGACTTGTGGTTCATGAGCCTCTAGCCTTCCCTGAGCAATCGATGGGCCTTCGATTTTTGCTTACACTACATGAAGTTGGTTGTTTGTATTCCTATTCGGGTACTGTTGGTTCTGATTCTGATTGTTTGAGGTACAATTCCTGGCATAGTGGCCTTCCTTACCACAAAGATAGCAGGCATTTGTCCCCATCCTACATACTCCAAAATGCTTCTTCCCACATTTTGCACACATAGGATAGTTATTACCCCCACTAACTTGGTTGTTCTTCTTCTGAAGGTAATTTCTTTGTTGAACCTGATTGGAAACATTCCTTTTCCTTTTGTTACTCCCGAACTGCTTGGAATTCTGGTCAGAATTACTAGTCTTGCCCTTCGAGTGAAAATCATGATTCTACTTAGGCTGTGGCTGCTTTAACACAGCCTTCTCCTCCTCTTTGGCTTTGAAAATCTGAGCCCTCACCTCTTTATCCTGGTTGATCCAATACTCTGCTCTTATAGCTCAACTTATATAATCAGCTACAAGGGTTGGAAGGCTACTACCCGCACTTACTTGCTTGACAATGTTTGTACGGAACATCTTTATCATTCTCCTTACCTTCTCCGTTTCATTAGGTACGAGTTTCGAACACAGGCGAGCTAGTTATTCAACTTTTTTTGACAGGTTCCAAGACTGTCATTGACCCTTACTTCATACTATTAAACTCATCTTGCTGAGCCACAAGGGTTTATCTATTGTAGTACATCCCTCTGAATTCGGCTACAAAATCTTGCCAGCTCATGTTAGCAATGTTTCTACACATCTGAACTGTCATCCACCAATGGCGTGCGTCCTTCTTGAGTGCAAAGGAAGTACAAAGGACCTTTTCATGCTCCATGAGTCCCATAAAATTCAAAATTACTTGGATATCAATCAGCCAATTATCAGCTTCTATTGGGTTTGTAGGTCCCTCAAATTTAGGCACCTTCATACACCTAAATCGTTCATACAATAAGTCTTCCCGAATCATAGGCGGATTTGCTTGGGTTCCAGCTGGGGCGACGGGAGCTAGCGGAACTTCTGGATTCTGTGGAACCCCTTGATTCACTTCTGGTATTTGTGGGGCTACTGGAGGCGTGAGATAGTCCCGGGGTGGAACTTCATTAGCATGAGGCATCTGATTCAAATGGGCTATCTGATCTCGAAGCCTATTCATTTCTTGTTGTTACTCTAGCAATTGTCGTTGCAAATTGGCTACTACCGTTGCAAGATTGGGCTCTTGCGGAATTTGGCTTGGCCGTGCTCGAGTGGGAACCATCTTCTGGTTCCTAATTCATCACCAGGAAGGATATTATTATATTTCTAATACTTATTCCTTCATTCATATCTTGTCATGTCATATCATAGAAACATCATAACTTATCATATCATGTTAGAGATTCATCTTGATCTCATCATATCATATCATATATTTAGCATAAACTTGTCATGAGGAATAACACTTGATCATAATATCATCATATATACATTCTATATATGTTTTGTCTATTTATAAATCATACAAAAAGAGTGTAGTCTTCCGACAGTGTCTAACACTTGTTCGGTACATGTCAAGCCTAATATAAATACAGAGTCAAGATGGAAGTGTCTACCACTTTACCATCCTACATATGTACAACATAAGGTCAAAAAGATTAAAAGAATCAAAACTTAGATATGGGTTAACTACTCTATCGTGACGTCAGAAAATACATCGGAATCAGCATCCCAATCATCGTCGTCGTCTCCAAACAAGATCTCTTTGGGATCTTCCTCCTGCTCCTCATCCTCGTCTCCTTCCTCATCATCACTGGCGATGATAATTACTGGAGAATTTTCCAGATTTTCTTTCGGGTTAATTGGATGCTCAACCGGGTCCATATCAGCATCCTCCTCATGTGGAGGAATCTCTTGAATAGGTAAAGCTGGAATGGGCTCTTCCGGGATAAATGGACCACCATGGTAAACTGGCTCCCTAACACCTGCATCGTCAACTGGTATAAGTGGGTGATCATCCTCGGCAGGAGAATGAAGGCGATAGTCATACCCTACTCGAGTACTTGGGCTTCCGCAGCCGCCTGTACCATATAAGCCATCACCTCCGCACACATAATACCTTCCATCATCTCGTCTAATGTCATCTCGATTGTCGCTGGCGGTGTGAACTGCATGATCTCAAGAGGTAATCCACTTCTAAGAATATGGAGGGTATGTATCATAGGTCTATCATGTGGAATGTAAGGTAACATAGCGTCTCGAAACCGCTGGCAATAGTGGCCCATAGATTCATTCGGATATGCACGCCAGGTTGCGAGATAGCTGACGTATCGACTCATATACATATCGTGGTATATTTCAGGATCATAGTAGTGCATATGTAGTCCCTCTCCAGGAAGTGATCCATATCTTAGAGTGATCAGGGCTTTAAAGTTCGTCCAGACGTTCTTAGGAACCTTAGGGTCCCCTATGCTAAGCCACCACGCACAAGCCTCCTCGATCAAACGTCGGCTAGCGAGCATAACCTGTAGATGTGCTCCTACATGGCATAATCTAAAAATGGTCTCCATGTCGTGCAGCCGTTCGGCTAGGGCAGCCGCTCCATGAGTTCCATCAAAGACACATGGCTCCATACCCCAAAATGCCAACGAAGCCTCACGATCCTTCTCAATCTGACCCGGGTTCATATCTTTATTTATAACATTATAACCTCGCATAATTTGTATACATGTAATAAAGTAAGAAAATCATCTTATAAAAACTGTGGCACTGGCAGCAAAACTGTGAAACCGGATGGCAAGAACCCGCTCTGATACCAACTTGTGGCGACCCACTTTACGTGGCCGCTACTTCATACTTAACCATACTTAACCTTAAACTTATTTTTCGTAAAACACCGAATATATATATATATATATTTTTAACTTAAATTTAAAACTTAACTTAACCTTATACTTATATGTACGTATTTAATTAAGTATTGAGTTTTCAAATCATTTTAACACATTTTACAAATTATACTAATTACTAGATACTAGTACTATCAAAGTATCACAATATAACATAACCATAATTTATAAAACACGTGGCGGTATCCAACCCAAATTTCACAGTCTGTTGTGTCATTCTCCACAGTCTTGCATCAAGCATTTCCTGTAGGTTGTTTACCTACAGCATAAGCATAAGTTATGAGCTTTCGCCCAATAAGTACAACTTCCTTTTCCCGTAAAATGATCTTAGTAAAAGAATGCATGAACCAATTATGCTTTCTTATGTTAGCTTAGTTTTGGGCCCCTCACATAACATGAGTGTACATACTGTGACGCGCAGCCATGGAGTGGTTGGGACGGCCAGTTCAAACCAACTCAAACCATGGACCAAACCCGCCCTTGTGGCAGGTCGGTACGACATGAGAAAACTTGCTTGTCTTAATACTTGAAAACTTGTTCTTGATTTGATCATACTTGAAAACTTCAATCTTAACTGTTTCTTACTTGAAAACTTGGTTTTGTTCTTGTCATGTGATTTATTATTAGTGAGCATGCTTTCATGATGCCACAATAATAAAAAATAAAACATATGCATCATATACATCAATGCATGAGCTTTAGAAAACATTTCATGCAGTAAAAAATATTTTTGCATATGTTGTAGGCGGGGTTGTACTTGCAAGTTGTCATACGCTCTGGATCTAGCATTTCAAAAAGGCAAGACAATAGAATATATTCATGTTTTCAAGTAATGTGTAAGAATCGTTCTACCTTACTACAAACCATAACATATTCATTGAACAATAAACCGGTCTCCAAACCGACTACCATCTCCAATCATAGAATTGTTATTATATTCTTAAGTAACTTTGGTCTATTTTTATTTCCTTTTCTCAAAAATACCTAATTTTCTTAGAAAATACCTTAGCTCCATAAATCAAGAAATAAATCAAGTATTTCTTGATTTAATACTGAGATTGCCTATTTAAAGTTTAAAAATCACTTGTGAAATTTCAAATGGATTAAAATCTCTTTGAAACTATTTTTTGTAAAACCATAGTTCCTTTTTCAAAAAGAGTCGTAAAACCTTGAAAACAAATTTCAAAGCATCCTTTTAATTTAATTGAAAGTATGTGTGCAGGAATTTTTGTTTTCATGTACAGTTTTGAAAATTCAGTTTTATCTCTTATTCCGTTTATAATTTGGAAAAGTTTTCTTCACAGAAGTTATAGATCTCATCAAAACCTACAACTTTCAATTTATGTCTGAAACTCAAATCCATCTTTAACTTACCATTTTTTCTCCTTGAAGAATTATGGCCGTGTACAGTACCTGGACCGACCAGTTTTGAAAACTGATAAAAAAGAGAGGCCTTTGGAGCCCTTTTTAAAAAAAAATTCATTTGACCCCTAGGATTTTCTATGTTTAACAACTTTACAGTTATAATTATTTTCAAATTCGGCCTCTAAGATGCTCAAAATTGAGTTTCCAGAAAACTGTCCAATTTATTTTCGAAAACCGACAGTTTGTATATTATTGGTTCTTGTTTAAAAATCCGCACACATTACCTCGAACGATCAAAGCCATGAGCCCAAATCATCATGCAGCGCATCAGGTTCATTCTTAAAATTCAACCATTTACTTATCTCATGTTCTTGAAAAACACAATATTGATAACTTACTAATTTACCAAATTGTGCCTTTAGGTTGATTTCTTAACCAACATACATAAGATCTTCATACTTAAACATATGAGAACATAATCACATGCACAAAACCTTAAAACTCATCATAGAGCATAAAATCAAACTCATGCTAAGAGCTAGCAAAACAAGATAACCCAAGCATAAATCAACATTAAAAGAAAGTAAGAGAACATGAGCTTATGCTCTGACATTCCATAACTTGAAATACATATAAATTTGTCAAACTAAAACTAATTAAAGTTTTAGTTAGAGGATCAAAAATATACCTCTAGAGCTTGAAAGAGTTGATTCTAGTCCTTGAATGAGAGAAATCATTACTCTCCCTCTCCACACTACAACCGGCCACACTAGGTCTTTTAACTCTCTCTTTCTCTCCCTCTCTCTTTCTATGGGCTAGAGAGAAAAATGAGAAGAGAACTAAAAGATGAGAATCTAACTAAATGGTCCAAGTTATCACCACCCACCCCTATTTATAGGTGGAATTTCTAAAATTTTTCACAATTTTTTTTTTTCTTCAACTTTCATTGAATCACAAATTTGGCCTTAAACACAAATTTTTTTGCCTTTTGAGTCCCAAAATAGCCGGCCATGTGGAGGCTTAAACCAAAAAAAATCTTTTCGTACTTATTTTTTATTATTTCCATAAAATCAATAAATCCCAAAATTTTCATAAATATCTATAATTACTTGGCCTCCAAATAATGCCATGTTTGGCACTCCTTTCTAATACGCAGTCCATTTTCTTAATCATCCATATAGTACAAATATGGTTATAACTATCAACAGTCCAGTAATATTGAACTGCAGTCCAGAATTTATCTGCACTTAACTGGACCGCGTATAGGTTTTTCTTAGGACTTGAAGCCACTTAGTCTTTATTGCTCCAAATATTATTCTCAATTATTCTAGAGTGATCCTAATCCTTATTCTCAATTCTGCATCCGTAGTGACGGTCGGTCATAGTGTAATTTCAATACTGCTTATTATACTGTAGTACCGTATTAATCATGTCATAAGCTATTCTGGTCATTCATTGGCCAAAATAAAACCAAAAATCATGATTCTATCTTTTACCATAAGGTCTCATACTTGATTTGATAAATCGTCATTGAGTCTTACAACACTATAAGAACTCAAACATATTCTAATAATCCGATCATGAATTTCACATTGACATACATAGTACAGACTTAGATTTCCTATGTGTCAAAGGAAATCACGAGTTTGTCAAAAAATTTGGTTATTACATATGTATCCTTTCGAAAGGTACATGAAGGTTTTGAAGGGTTATGTGAAGAACTGAAATAGGTCGGAGGGATGTATAATGGAAAACTACATAGTCGAGGAATCGGTTGAATTTTGCTAGGAGTATTTGTCCAACGCGGAATCAATAAGGTTGCCAAAGAGTGGGCTATTTACGTCAAAAGGACTATTCGTGAGCATTCCTTCACCAACAAATCAAGATGAATGGGAAAAGGCTTATCTTTATGTTTTGCACCATGCTAAGGAAGTGGAGCATTTAATTGAGGTTCACATGAAGGAATTGAGAGCTACAAATCCAAGAAAAGGAAGAAGTGAGAAGTGATTTCAAGATGAGGACAACCGGACATTTCGGGAGTGGATAAGAATACATGTGCATATGAAGGCTGACGTTTCGCAAGACTTAATGAAGCTAGCAAGAGGACCTTCATCGATAGTCACAAGATATGCATCGTACTTTGTCAATGGGTACTCCTTCTACACTCGCGAAAGAGATGAGAAGCATCCCGTCCAAAATAGTGGTGTGACCCTTCATGCCGAGTCTATGCATATTTCCTCCATAAAGGACAAGAATCTGGTGTACAGTTCCATGAACTACTTTGGGTTCATTGAAGATATTTGGGAACTTGATTATTGTGGCTTGCGGATAGCACTCTTTAAATGCAAGTGGGCCGACAATAATTATGTTAAGATTGAAAGTGACGGCATTACAGTGGTGGACTTTAGGCTATTGGGATACAAAAATGATCATTTCATTGTGGCGTTGCAAGCGGTCCAAGTATTTTATTCAACGGATCCCAACAATTTAGAGTTATCCTTAATTGTGCTGATGAAGCCAAGAATAATCCGTGATGGTCAATAAGATGTTGAAGATTGCACCGACATTCAATCTTTCACAAAATGATTGCCATTGGTGGAGGAGATTGATGATTTCGATGATGATATTTCACACTTGCTACATTTAGATGTCGAGTAGACACGTGTTGAGAAACAAAACAAAACAAAACAAAACAAAACTTGAACTCCTGTATATAAACGTTGTAAATAATTTATAATTTTTATTAATTATATTAATTATGCACATTATGTTACTTATATATGGTCATTTATATATGATTTTGTGTTAATGAAACTGAGAACATGAATTAATAATTGGTTTCTGTATACATAATACACAGGATTGGCCTCATATGGGATTTTAGTTAAATTATTTAATGTAGCAGAAGTTTTTTAAAAACATATCATGCCCTTTTTTCTGGAAAACAGTCATGGTTTCTATCTAAGAATCCATTTACCACAAATGTTTTTGGAAAAAACAATCTTGGTAAATGAACAAACCACGACCGTTTTTGGAAAAAAACGGTCGTGATATGTCCGTGAAATTTTTAAATTCTTTTTTTCAAAATTTCACGTTTTTGAGCCTATATAAAAAAAAATTTAAAATAAAAAAAAAAAAAAAAAAAAAAAAAAAAAAAAACCATTCCCTCCTCCATTCTCTCTCACGCCTCTTTCACTCACCTCCAAACTCTCCCTCAAAACCCATCTCTTCCACCGTGACCCCTCTTTCCATTCTCTCTCGCACTTCTCCCTCTCTACCTCGCCTCCATTCTCTCTCGCGCCTCTCCATTTCTCTCTCACCTCCAATCTCCCCCGGTCGCTACTCCACCATTCATTCTCTCTCGTGCCTCTCCCTCTCTTTCTTGCTTCCACTGGCCGCCATGACTTCTCCCTCCAATCTCTTCCTCGAAACCCATCCTCTGCTGCCTACCCCGCTACTGAGCCACCCGCACCCACGCCCGTGTACTTGGTAAGTCTCTCTCTCTCTTGCTCTCTCTTGCACCGTACATATTAAGGAAGTTCATTTGATTGATTATAAACATGATTTTGGATGATTGTGTTTGTGATTTTGGGTGATTTTTTTTTTTGAAAAAAAAAAAGTTTATATAACTTCGTTATATTTTGGCATATTACATGTTCGACAAAATGCCTTTTAGGGTGAGAAATAGTTTTAGATTGATTTAAAATGTTTGGATGAGGATTTGATTTAGATTGTTTTTCGGAAAAAAGTGTTGATTTTGTGATTTATGCTTTTGCATAGTATGATAAAATACCTGTTTGATTAAATTGTGTGTTTTTTACATAATTATGTTAAGATTTTGTTTAGATTGATTTAGAATATAACAAGTATAATTGTGTATGATATTTACGTGTTTGGGTGAGGATTAGTTTTAGATTAATTTAAAATGTTTGGGTGAGAATTTGGTTCGGATTGTTTTCTGGAAAAAAAAAAGTGTTGATTTTGTGATTTATTCTTTTGCATATTACATGTTCGATAAAATGCCCGTTTGATTAGATTGTGTGTTTTTTTATGTAATTATGTTAAGATTTTGTTTAGATTGATTTAAAATATCACAAGTATGATTTTGTGTGATTTTTACATGTTTGGGTGACATGATTGTAGAATGATTTATTGTATGATTTTGTGTTTTTTACGTGTTTGGGTGCGGAGTTGTTTTAGATTGATTTAAAATGTCACAAGATAAGAAGGATGTATCAACAACTTCTCAAATTGGAAAACCACGACGAACAAATACACCCAAATTCAATCTCGACGAAGATGGTAAACGAATAGCGACTCTTATGAGACGAGTCCATCTTGTTAGGAAAAAGCGAGAAAGAATTCAAGTTTTGTTCGACGTTAAAGGGCAACCAATAGGGAAGGAGGGGGATGAACTACAGAGTTGGATTGGAGTGCTTGCTCGAGAGCACATTCCCATATGGATAGCTGACTTTAGAAGTGCCGATTTAGCCCCAAGGAAAGAAAAATTATGGGTGGAGGTCATAACTTCTTTCACTGTGGAACTTTCATTTAAAAAACCAGCTTTAAAGTGATGCGTAGAGTCCGCCAAAATTACCAGGCTTTTATCAAGGATCATATTAACGAAGAAAGTGTGTGGGAACGGCCATCTAAAGTGGTGAAAAATTACCCCTCCATAAGTCAGGATGATTGGGAGAGATTCATTATATATCGACGTTCACCGAAATTCAAAAAACTATCAAAACAAGAATGTGAGTTAAGAAAGAGAAGCAAATACGATCAACGAGAGGCCGAGACGGATATAGGAAACGTGATAAAAAACTCCTATGTGGATTACTTGGTTTGGTGTTTTCACAGTATGTTGTACATATTTTCTTTAACATTTATGTTTACTAACGGTAATTAATAAACTACAGTTTGAGATGACGAGAGAATGGCGAGCGCGACATAGTTTGTGGCTGGACATGCACGTCAAACCTAGTGGAGAGTACAAGAATCCATCAGTTAGGATTGTTGGCGACATAATAGTAAGTATAAGAATTCATGATCTATGATATTCTTATTTATATGGCATTACAATATCCATTATTATTTCCTTATGGAAAAGATGGATATAGAATCGATATAGTCTGAAATCCAAATTTTACTGGTAAACAACCACGTAGACATCGAATATCAATGAGATCATTTATGCTTTTCAACTTCAACAACAAGTACAACAAGGAAATATATTATTTAGATCTGGTTGACTTTTTCAACAGTATATTGTAGATATTCATGCTTCTATTGAAGAAGATCGTCTAGATTATATCAAACAAAATCAAAACAATTTATGATCTGAAATATATAAAAGTATTCAAGATACTATAATTAGAGATGATACAGATGCACAAGCAATTGGGAAAAGAATTATTTTACCATCATCTTATACAGGAAGTCCAAGATATATGATTCAAAATTATCAAGATGCAATGAGAATTTGTAGACATTATGCAAATCCTGATATATTTCTAACGTTTACATGTAATCCTAAATGGCCAGAAATTAAAAGAATTTTATCAATAATTCCAGAACAAAAAACTGAATATAGATCAGATATCGTAAGTAGAATATTTAAAATTAAATTAAATCATCTATTAAATACAATAAAATTAGGAGTCATTTTTGGGCTCATAATAGTAGGTGAGTTATAAGAAAAAAATAAATATATTATTATAATAATGTTTTATTTGAAAAAACAAAAAACTTCACATTATTTTTTTTCCCCTTTTTTTTTTTTTTTTTTGACTTTAGATTTATACATGGTAGAATTTCAAAAATGTGGTTTACCTCATTGTCATATATTATTTTGGTTATATCCTGAACATAAATACCATGATCCAATACAAATAGACAACATTATTTATGCAGAAATTTCAATCCCAATAATAGATCCTTTAGGTTATAAAATTATAACTGAATATATGATACATGGATCATGTAGATATGCAAAGACATCTGCACCATGCATGAAAAATTCAAAATGTTCAAAAAAAAATTTCAAAACAAATAAAAAATAAAACAACTATAGAATAAAATGGTTTTGTAAATTATCGTCGTATAGATACAGATTTCAATGCTATTAAAGAATGGATAAAACTTGATAATAGATACGTTGTTCCTTATAATCAAACTTTATGTCTAAAATATTCTGCACATATTAATATCGAAATATGTTCTCAATTTATGGTTATTAAATATTTATTTAAATACTTAACAAAAGATTCAGATAAAATAAGAGCCATTATTGAAGATAATATTATTATTGAAAATAATAAAACAATAAATTATAAAGAAGTTGATGAAATAAAAACTTATCTTAACTGTCGATATATTACACCTTATGAAGCAATTTAGAGAATATTCGAATATTCAATCCACCATAGAAATCCAGCTATTCAACGCCTTTCTATTCATTTACCAAATATGCAAAATATTACATTTCATAAAAATCAACAATTACAAAATATAATATGACAACCACAAATTCAAAAAACAACATTAACAGAATGGATGGAAATTAATAAAACTAATGAAGTTGCTCGACAACTTACCTATATAGAATTTCTAACAAAATTTGTTTGGAATAACAAAGATAAGATTTGGACTCATCGAAAAAATGGACATACTATTGGACGAATATTTTATATTCATCCAAGTTCCGGTGAATTATATTATTAAAAATTATTATTAAATCATCAAAAATATTTAACAAGTAATGATTCTTATGAATCACTTCGAACAGTAAACAATATTATTTATCTTGCAAATCAAACAGCTTGTCATGCATTCGGTTTATTGGGAAATGATAAAGAATTGGATTAATCAATAGAAGAAGCATCATTCTGGTCAATATCTACATAACTTCGTCAATTTTTTATTACAATATTGTTATTTTAAAATATTTCTAATCCAATAAATTTTTTACAAAAACATTGGAAATTAATGTGCGATGATATTTTATACAAAGTAAAAGTCTTATTTAACAACCCAAATTTTGAAATTCCTGAAAATGAATTATATAATTTTGTATTGTATGAATTAGAAAATTTATTAAATTTAAATTCATCTTCTTTATCACATTATAATCTTCCACTTCCAACTAGATTATTGATTGAATATTTAAATATTAATCTTTTGAGAGAATAACATAATTATGATAAATATAAATTAAAAGAAAAAAATTTTAACTTAGTACAAAATTTAAATCAAGAACAACAATTTATGTATAATCAAATTTTAGAAGCAATTGAAAGCAAAAATAATAATAATTCTTCATATATGACTATGGCGGTACAGGAAAAACATATTTACGTAATGCAATTATTAGTAAAATTAGATTAAATGGTGAAATTGTATTAGCTGTAGTATCATCTGGCATAGCATCGTTATTATTACCAAAAGACCGAACTGCACATTCAAGATTTCGCATACCACTTTTAATCGACAAATTTTCAACTAGCCAAATTAAAATATGCACTCAACTAGCAAAATTAATTGATAAAAGAACATTAATTTTATGGGGTGAAACACCTATGACAAATAAATATTATTTTGAAGCTTTAGATAAAACAATGCAAGATTTAATAAATGACTTTAATAGTCCTTTTGGAGGAATGACAGTTATATTAGGCGGTGACTTCAGACAAATATTACCAGTTATTCCAAACGGAACAAAATATAATATAATTGACGTAACTATAAACAATTCTTACATTTGGCAATATTTCCGTATACTTATCTTGACAGAAAACATGCAATTAAAAAAACTTAACTACTATATTGACGAACAAATATAAACTAGTAACTTCTCTGAATAGATTTTAAGTGTTGGTTATTGAACAGTAGATTGAATAAAAGATACCGAAAATGAAGATGCTACTTGGATTAAAATACCGAAAAAATATATAATAACATATAATACAAATTCTATTCAATGCATTTCTACCACAATATTTGATAATTTTTATAATGATTTTGACAATATTGATTATTTAAAACAACGAGCAATTATTACACCTAAAAATAAAACAGCTAATGCAATAAATAAATACTTATTAAGCTTAGTACCAATGAAAACATATATTTATTATAGTTATGATACTATTCTTTCATCATCTGGAAATATTGATGAACTAAATCTTTAATATCTTTCTGAATTTTTACACACACTTAATTTTAATGGACTACCTCCACATGAATTGGAATTAAAAGTTGGAGTTACTGTTATGTTGATACGAAATCGTAACCAATCAATGGGACTATGCAATGGTACAAGACTTATTATAACATAACTAACAAATAAAATTATTGAAAGCCGTATTATTAATTCTAATGACATAAATGAAAAAGTTTATATACCAAGAAAAAAAATGACAATTAATAAATCTAAATACTCTTTTGTGTTAAAAAGACGATAATTCCCTTTAAAAGTATGTTATGATATGACAATATATAAAAGTCAAGATCAATCATTAAATAAAGTTGGACTTTACTTAGAAGATGAAATTTTTAGTCATGGACAATTAAATGTTGCATTATCAAGAGTAACATCACCAAAAGGTTTACCTATTTTAATACATGATTCAATTAATAAATATTCAAATTATATTAAAAATATTGTCTATAAAGAAATGCTACATAAGATTAATAAAAGTTAATAATCTGTTAGAAATACAAATCTTTAACATAAATAAATTTTCTTTCAATAATTATATTATCAAATGATTGTCATAATTTTTAATTTTCAAATTCAATTCAGAAATTCTTAAACAAATGTATTTATATGTCTTTGTTATTTATAGAAAATGTTCAGTCTACTACGAATACTAAAACCAGGAGAAACATATGAGACCATATGTGCCCGAGTTTGCCGTTTATGGAGGAACATAGATTACAATACTGGTCATCTAATAAGCGTTGACTGCTTACTAGTAGATGAACAGGTAATTAAATTTATTTTTTATGAGAAATATATTTAATGATAATTAAAAATTTACATTATTAATAAATATATAAATAATAATAAATTAATATATATTTTTTGTAGGATGAAGCAATATATGGATTTGTTCGTACAAAATATGCTGATTTCATAACAAACAAAATACAAGTGAGCAACATATATGAAATTAGTAATTTTTTCGTTACAAACAATAAACAAATATATAAAATTGTTCCGCACAGAGCAATTTTACAATTTGCACGGTCCATAATTTTCAAAGAAGTCAAAGAAGATATTTCCGAAATACCTTAATGCAAATTTAATTTTGTGGAGTACAACCAATTAACATCAAGAGTTGACATCAATGACATTCTTTCAGATAAATAATATACAATATCCATATTTATTAATTAAAAATATATAAATTTATAATATTAATATCAATAAATGATAATTTTGCATTTATAATGTTATGCTAGATGACATTGGTCGTCTCATATATGTCAAAGGCATTGAAAAATCCAATATAGGCGATAGACTGATCAAAAAGCGAAATCTGACAATTTAAAATATCATGTAACTATAAATTATATATTATTATATATATTTTGAATAAATTGAAAATCAATTATTAATAATTTATTAATTTAAATTTATTATATTTTATAGAGAAGAATCACATAACATAACTCTTTGCGGAGAAATTGGAGAAAATTTCGATGAAAATATAGTTCAAAGAATGTTCGAACCAGTAGTGATCACCTTTACAGCCATTACAGCCATACAATATCTTGGTAAGTATATATACAATAAAAAATAATACAAATTTATCTTAAATAACAATAGTAAACATTGTGGATCATTAATTTTAATAATTATAAATATACAGGTGGACTTTATGTGGCAAGTACTTCTGGAATTTCATTTTATTTTGAGCCAAACATCACTGAATCAAAGAAAATAAAAAAAAATGTATTATAAATATTTATTACAAGAATTTTATAATTAGTTATATTTTACAATTTTCTTAAAAAAATTTACTTTGTTTAATATTTTATCTATTTATAGGTTTAATCATTCCATTCAAGGAGTATACTTAATTGCTGCATCAACAGAAAAATCGATAACATTATAAGAACAAAAGATTATGAATAGAATTACGATAGCAAGACTCCGAGCCATAGATCCATATCAAAATTAGGTAAGTATTCATTTATTATACCCCAATTATAAAATAAAATTTATTAAACATTCTTTATTTAAACAACAAGACAAAAAAATTTAGTACAAAAGCAAGCATCATTGAACTTGATGCACAACAAGGTTGGTTTTATAATGCCTGTCCACGGTGCTACAGACGTGTCAAACAATCAGGGACTTCATGGTGGTGCGATACCCATGCATATTTAACAACAATGCCAGTCAGCTGGTAATGTTCTTTACTTTTATTATAAAAAATAATAAAAAACTCTTAAACAGTAAAAAGGTTAAATAAATTTTTTATATTTATCATAGGTACAAAATCAATACTCGAATCGATGATAGCACTTGCGGAATGAATATTGTCATGCTTGGATAAACTGTCCAATCACTGGTAAATAAACCTTGCTCCATACTAACAATTCAACATGGATACACTGATCCAAACATCATTCCCCCTCTCCTCGATCAACTTAAAGGCATGTCAAAAATATTTTCGATTCAATATCGTCTGAGATGTGCTTTTATTAATGCAACAGTATTTAAAACTTTTGATGATGATGAATCACCATTGTTACTGCCTATACCACCAACTAAATCCCCCAAAGATATCCCACCACCACTAACATCTTTGGATTCAGAAACGCCACAACCATAAACCAAAAAAACTGCAAAAAAATAACTATGTTTCACCCAATTCATAACAGAAGAAATTGAATTGAGGTACATTACTATTCAATTTTTTATAAAAAAAAAAATTTAATTTCCTTACTCAACATATATATATATATATATATATACATAAATTACAAACTATTATACAAGTATATTTATTATTATTTCAGCTTTCAACAGAATTCCAAACATCTTCAGCTGACTCATCCAGAAAACGAAAGGAAACAAAGTATAATTATCTTTTGTATATAATTACATATTATATAATCATACTTATTTCAAATTTATTTATAAATATGAAATAATTTTTTTTTTTCCATAGCAAATCAAAAGAAAAGTTGAAGAAAATTAAACATGGTTGATAACATTTTAGTTGAAAATGTTTCACTTGCGGTAACTTTATTTGTAAACATATATCTATATGTGTTTGTTTGTAAATATAACTATGACATTATGATATAAACTTGAATGTATATATTCTAATATTATAATAGTAAATACTAAAAAAATATACTTATTATAATTATATTATTTATCTTAACAAACTATTTTTAATATATGGTATTCAATTTTTTTTCATTTATTTTTTTTCTCCTTCTCCGTGCAACGGGTATTAAACTCGTGTTAGATTAATTTTCAAAAATTACGATGATAAATAACATATTTTAAAAATATTAGATATAACTGGTTTCACTTTTAATATGTTTCATAAGTAAATGATTTAAATATTTTAAAACGTGCTATTTATCATTTTATTTTTTTAAGTTTTGAAAAAAAAATATTGCTATTTACCTATTTCTCCCTTTCATTAATTACTAGTAAGAGTTAGCACGAGTGCTGATCCAAATGTATTTCACATAAAACGATATAGTATTATTTTTAACGAAGGAACATCAAGCAATTTTTTCGTCTACAAAAATTATAGGGTTAATTTCAAAACTAGCACCTGCAAAAAAAATATTATTAAAACTGATATCACTTTTATTTAATTTCATTCCTAGCACTGTCACGTCATCACCATCAATTAAGATGGATGTAAAAAGTAAAAAATGCCCTCAAGCAAGCCTAAACCTTATTTTTTCTCACTTTCCCGCCTAGCCCCCGACCCATTTTGAAACCCAAATCTTTATATAATATCCTAACTTGATTCAAAACTTTTTTCACTATTTTAGAGAGAGAAACTCTCACCGTCGGAAACCACTCAAAAAATCGCTCGAAAACTGTCGGAAACCACCATCAACGCCCTCTATAAAGCTTTTTCGAACTCTGTAATAGCTAGAGAATATTCTAAAACCACCCAAAACCAGTTGAAATTTCTTGAGTCTCCCATATCCAAACCCAAGAAGTTGACGGAGAAAAACATTACTTTCGAAAAGAGGAATGTTCGGCTAGTGGCTTCGGTAGAGAAAAGGCCATCGATGGAGAAAAATCCTCAAAAACCGGAACCAGAGAAAAAAAAAGAATGGCATCCGAGAAATTGTCGAAGAAAAATAAGGGGAAAATCTGTATTGCTAGTTGATTTTTTGGAAAAAAAAAAAAATTGCATAAAAATTATAATGTTTGCATTTTTATTTGATTTTGTGACATAAACTAAATGTTTGTTAGTTGGGTATTTGGATTTTGAGAGGAAAATTTAGTGTATTGGTTTATATAAATTTATATACTATATTAAATATTATAATTATTGGTGTCATTTACAGGGATTGGTCATTTACATAATGACCAGGTGATAATTTTTTTAATGACCTTATTTTTGTCTGTGTGAATGGCCAAAAATGTTTAAAAAATTTTGTATTTTTTTTAGACATAGGTCATAATTGTTATGACCGGGTGGTCATAACTATTATGACCACCCGGTCATAACAGGAATAACATTCACTGGAAAATGATCAAAAATGTTATATTTTTTATTTTTTATTTTTTTTAGACATAGGTCATAACTGTTATGACCGGGTGGTCATAGTGGCATCTATGAAATTTAATGGATTAAATAAGTTGTGGAGCTCAAATATGGTGAAGGATCCAAAGATAGGGTTTTAGGTGTACGGGATCTTTGGTGCGAGTGTATACACCACATTCAGTAAGCAAGTTGGTTGGTTAAGGCCTAGTTTGTATTTGAGGATTGGTGTGAGCATTCAACACCCCATTAAGGAGGTGAATAAGCTGAAAAGTCAAACACTAGTCTAGCTGAGGTGAAATTAATTCATGGTTAAGTAATTAAGGTGCTCACTTGGCACTTTAAAGTCTAAAAAAGCAACTAGGTGGCTCATTTTCTGCTCAAACCCTCCAAGTCCGACTTCCTCTGTCTCTAAACACCATATTTAGTTAGGGTTTGAGAAATTAAGAGCAATCTTGAGTGGTTTGATCAATTTTTGATGGAGAATTTCAAGGAAAAGCCTAGTTTGTATCAAGGTAAGGGTAGTTTCGGTTTTTGTTTTCTTGGACGTTAGTTCAGAGGGTTTACTATGGAATTAAGCTGTAATTTTTGAATGATATGTCGTCTCTTATGTTAGGTTAAATTCTGTAAAACAGTGAGAGCTAATTCAATTCGGAGATTAGGGTTTTACCCACATTTTGGGAACCTGTCCAGTTTCAGGTCAGTTTTCACTGTGGTTCAGATTTTTATTTATTTCTATATGCTATAGGACTTTGTTGGAGTTGAAAATTTGAGAATTGTTCCCTCTATCTGTTGACTAAATACCCTAAAACCGTTTTGATTATTTCCTTGTGGATTGGGAGATATGGCCCTGACAATAAGGCTGGTACCACGCAGTGAAAAATAGAAATTGTGATTTTTTAATAGTCTTGTAATTTATGAATATTTTGAAGAAATTATATTGTTTTCAGGTGTTGAATGAGATATTTAGGCTTTGGGGAGGCTTAAATACAGGGGAAACTATGACAAAATTTTTTAAGAACTAGGCTTTAAGTTTAAAGTCCATCATAGGGAAATGAGTTCCTTGGTACTATTATTGTTAATAATTGTTGAAGTGACAATAAAGTGGTTAAATTGCTCCATATTTCAGAGGTGTTGAACATCGGATCCCTTGAGAGGAAACCCGAGAATTCTTTTATGCAATACCCAATCACGAGGTAAGTAGAATTGCACTTGTGTCACCATAAAAGTCATGCATATGTATTATGTATTTGAAAGCGAGATTTGGGCATACGGTTTACATATCATGATGGCATAAGCATTCATGCACTACATGATGAAAGATGTGTATCAAATGCATTTTATGTAATAAATGAGTTTGAGAGTAGCCTAAATGATCTATTGGTGACTTGTGAAGGGTTATTGTTAAAAATTAATGAAATGTGTCTCGATGGAGACTTCCAAACCTTTATGTCTCGATGGAGACTTGCAGTGTGAGAAGCTTCCTCGATGATCATGACGAAGAAGAGTATTTTAAATGTGATATGCCTCACACGACGGCACCTTGTTACATTATATTTGTGGTCACGGGGTCGATGGACATCCTGTCACGATGGAGACTTATAATGTGGGAAGCTTCCTTGATGATCACAAGGAAGAAGAAATGTTTAAAATAACTTTACCCCACACGATGGTATTCATTATTATGATGTTTGTTTTGTGGCCACAAGGTCCGATGGCTAAGGTATCTGGGATACCACCCCATTTAAGAAACCCTAATGCACGCAAAAGATAAGAAAGAGTATAAGAAATGAAATGGAATAACTTAATTGAAGAAGTAAAGTCATGAGCTCATGCATATCTATATTGTTTATGTCATGCATTGATTCTATTTACTGGGCTTTAGCTTATTCATTTATGGTGATGCAGGTAAGGGCACTTCTCAACACTAGTTGAGGACTAGATGGTTGGCTGCACTACTACAAAAGTTGGCTTACACGACGGAAAATACACGACGGTTTTTGTGAAACCGTCGTCTTAAACAGAATTACACGACAGTTTAAAAATACCGTCATGTAAACAAAGGATTACACGACGGTTTAGTCAAACCGTCGTGTAATCTGGCAACATTTCAAAAAAAAAAAAGGATTACACGACGGTTATAAAAACCATCGTGTAATCCTCCGAAAACTTTCAAAATTTTTAAATTTCATGCTTTGGAATTCGCGCGAAAATCCATCACTTAAATACACTTTCCTCTTTATTTATCATCATTTCCATCTTCAACCCTCTAGACAACTCAAACTTTTCTACTCCCCACCTCCTTTGCCCGCCCGCCGCCCCCTAACTTAAAATCCGGTCACGCTGCCGCCGCTTCAAACTTTTACCAAACCGCCGCCATAGCCCTGATTTTTTTCCGCCGTCGCCGTTGCCACCACCTCTCTCTCCCGGTGTTCCCATCAAGGCCGTGACTATTTTTCTTTAAATAAAAGCAAGGTGACTTCCATATTGCTCAATTTCTTGTTTTCTAACAAAACTACGAACACACAATGCTTTAATAACTTGCGTGGAGTGTAATTTGTAGTGTTGTTTGAATGTTTTTTTTTTTAATTTATTGTTGCTCTTTGGAGATGAATGTTTTGTGCATGGTTTTGGCACTTTACACACCTTTATGAACATGGTTTTTATCCGCCCACCACATGCTCGACGAAATGCCAAAATGGATTTTTGTTTTGGATAATCATATAAAATTTGATTCTAGTGTAATGTGTACCATTACACGACAGTTGTGCTCAAAACTGTCATGTAATTGGGCTTGAATTAAAAAAAATTTGACTTTTTTTTGGTGATGGCACACATTACACAACGGTTTTGCTCCGAAACCGTCGTGTAATTGGGCTTAAATTAAAAAAAAAATTGCTTTTTTTTGCGATATCACACATTTCAAGACGGTTTGGGTCAAAACCGTCGTGTAAAATCTCAATTTGCAGCGTTTGCTACTGTATTTCTTGATTCGACGACGGTGTGAACCGTCAGTGTAATATTGAGATACCACGACGGTTATGAAACCGTCGTGGTATCTTCCACGATGCTGAATTACACGAAGCTTGTCTAATCGTCATATAAAGTAAATAACCGTCGTGTAATCCACAATTTTACTAGTGCTGGTGTACTCCCAATGCTTGTGGACTTGTGTATATGGACAAGTTGACCTGTTATTTTGAGTTTTGACTACCCTTATAGCTATGTTTATATATATATATATATATATGTACTCGGTTGTGTCCATTTTGAGTTGTGTGTTATATTGTATACATACTTGGCCATGCCATAGTGTGATATAGTTGTTTTATTATATATGAGGTAGTACTCAAAAGTTCAAATTTGCCCTCATTTTCGTACTTTATCTATTTAACTACTTGAAAATAACATGGGTTGAAGTTAAGCGAATAACACTACCTAATATGCTTTTTTGGGAGTTGTATAGTTGTATTGGGTGGTTGTTACAATTTTATTTCAAATCAACGAGGCAACACTATCTCAACCTACATATTAAACAACACATCTTATTTTCTATTTCTCAAAAGCCACCAGAAGAATTACTCCAACAAATGAGTTTTCAACCTTAGTTTTGCAATAACTTGCTAATACTATAGTTATAAACTATCAAACAATGAAATTATTTCCCTCTCATTACTCTTTTTCGTCTATAATCTTTCAATGTTTTTAGCTTTTAGCATAACATTGTCAACTTTTTTTTATGATGAAAACTAGTAGTCTTGAGACTACCATTATGGGCTAAGCTGTTTTTGAAGATCTAATTGATAGTTATCCAATAACCAAAGTTGTATAACATGAAAAATTAAAGGCAATTTTTAGAAGGAATAGACTAAACGGAAGAGGAACTTGAGAGGAAAAAAAGGGAAGAGGAACTTGAGAGAACCAAAAAAAAAAAAAAACTCTTTAAAAGAGAATTTGAGGCAAAAGTATATAGCTTGCACAGTTGAAACCCTTGTGAACTAAAACCAATTACCTAGTGTCAACCAGCACCCTCAGAGTGTTGGAACAACTTAAAGGGAGATTCCCGCCAGCATCATACCTCTAGAACAACTACTATCGCGTAAGAAGGGCAATCTCGCTCAACTTATGTATAACACGATGGAAAAATAAGAAGACTAAAACAAATAAACGCTTAATCGGTTCCAAAGGTAAGCGACTTAGAGACCATGGGGAAAAAATTAACATGAAAGAATTATTATTATTTTTTTCAATTTACACTTTCTATATCTAATCTCACTTTACTGAGAATTCAACTCAAATTGACATGAAAAAACCTATAAATTTCATAAAGTTGACACCTAGAATTGTAGTGTAAAAATTAATTATTTCTCAAACCCACAAGAACTTGTTGTTTTTTAAAACCTTTTTTTTTCCTTTAAGCTTCGATAACAAAAAATGAAATGAGCCTCGTGAAGCCTAATAAAGAAACGGTTTGTTCGAAGAGCATCTACTCTACAGTGACTTATAAGGAGTTGGGTTTTCAAAGTTTTTTTTTTTTTTTTTTTTTAATTTGTTCACAATTGCACGTTTTTGCTTGGCAGCCCAAAACTAAATGCTTAAGCTTGCCTAAACAAGTAGCGAAAACGATCACCACACACACCAAAGCTTCTTTATCTAAAGGAAATATTCTCGTTGGTAGGAAGAAGAGAAAGAAACTCATTCAAAGAGCTGTAATTTTATCCACTACAATTCCTAGCTCGGAAAAAGTAAAACATTCTATTACACATCTTATAATGTCTACTTAAAATTTTCTATTAGTTCCCAATGTCCTCATCATCATCATCATCATCATCATGGACGCTCAACCTAATAACTCCTCCTTTTCTCTTGAAATCGCCCTTTTGACAAAATCAAATCTCAAGTCCTCAACTTACCTTACCTTATGAATCTTATTTAACTCTCTACACCAGAAGTTTAGTTATCAATACTATCGAAAATAGCGTCACTGTAGCTGCGATTAATTGCCCATTTTCCTATATCAATCTCTCAAATTATTCACCCTTTTCCTCCGGAAGAAATCCTGATTTATATTAAATATAATAATCAAAATCATCAGATAATTACCAAACAAAAAGGATGTATCAAGAATTCCTAACAGTTGAACTAAGAAAGAAAAAAGATCTATAAATGAAAATCATATGTAACTACATGAGCAATAATTATATTCATGCACACATAAATACAATAATAATACAAAAGAGAAAACCTATATGAGCATTAACATCTCATATATTTAAAGCGTATGAGATTTATATACAGCTCTAGTACTTGGAAATTGTACTTCCGTATGTTACGTCAAGAAGAAGTTTCAATCCTATGAAGTGCCCTTTTGAAAGGTCAGAAATGAAAAGGAATTGGGCACTGTTGTTCCCAGCAAAAACCAACCACCTAGTTCTCAGCAAAAACTTTACACTGACCTTCTCTCAAACATTTCAACAAACATTAAACATACAGTAATGAAAATTGTATCCAGTTATCACTAACAACAGCACTTAGAGATTAAAATAAATTAATGAATAAATAAACAAAACAAAAACAAAGATAAAGATTTATGATGCTAGGAAGGTTGTATATATATACACATGTTTAACGTGAGAAAGCTATCAGAAAGAATTGCCTATAAGTGAGAAGGAAGAGTAGTATAATATTACAGAGGACAATGTTTAAGGAATTGGAAAAGCTAAGTTTTGATAGAATAATCTAAAATACTATTTACAGATATTGATATTTCGAGGAATTTCACCTTGACGTTCTTGGCAAAGAGTTATCAGCTACCAACACCTTAACTCTCTATCATTGATTGAAAAGCACCAGAGGACCTCCAACCATACTACCGCCTTATTTGCGCTAACTGACAACCATCCCCTTTGTTAATTGCTATTCTTCTTCTGGCGATTTATATATGAGTCGGTGGAAGACAACCGACTTAATGGCTTGGGGTCTACGATAACCAATTTCTCTCTCTTTTATTTTCTTTAATATGAAAGATAACATTATATTAATAAATATTTTTTTCATCCAAATATTAAAATTAATCATTAAGATACTAATTTAATATTGTATTGGAGAGCTCTAAGCATGAAATGCTTATCACTAATCAAACTTATCCGCAAATCAAAAGCAATTTTTTTTCTTTTTGGCTAGAAAAATAAAAAGCAATTGATTACTATGACCATTACCCGCTCAATGTCAAATCAATATATATATATATATATATATATATTCCTACTTCATTGGCGTTTGGGTTATACGGAACAATGGATCAGAAAGAAATTTCTCCATCACGTTGGTAATGATGACCCGTGAACTAAGGAAGCATTAAAGATACGTTTATAAAATGGTAAAGAAATGTAATGTGAAAGAGAATGGGATTGAAAAATAAAATAATAGAATAGAAAAGAGGATTATTGACTCTTTTATAGTGTTTATTTATCTATTAGATGGTGTAAAGGAAAATAATTTCATTTCCTTTATAATGTTTACTAACCTTAAAATGTTAATCTTATTAATGTAATTACTAAAATATCTTTTACATAATTAAAAAAAATTTAGCACATGAAAACTTATTTAGTGTATATAAGTAAATTTGATATGTATTTCCTTTGACAAGAAATCAATATCAAGGAAATGTAGGGATTGACAATTCCCTTCTTTATTTTCTATATTATGCGGGACCCATTAAAATCTCATTTCTTAGTTTGTAAGTAAATATATGATATATGGGTTAGTTTGGGATTGTTGTGCTTTTGTCATAATTTTTACTTATACTTTTAGTAAAAAGAGAAAAACAAGCTAAAAGCGAAAGTTAAAAATTTTAGATTATCTAAATAAATATTAAAATACATTTGTGTATGTGCATTGACTTTTAAATATTTTTATCAAACATAATATTTTACATCGTGGTTTGTGTAAAGAACTTTGGAAAACTCCAAAAGCTTTAACAAACTGACTCAATAGGGAATGGAATGACTAGTTACTTTTTATTTCCCTTTGATGCAAAGTAAGTGTGTTTGTTATGTGGAGGCAATGTGAAGTTTAGAAGGGCTTTGCTCTATGGGAGCTTTTACACATCTGCTACAATCATAATAGATTGATTTTTTACACAAACGAAAAAAATGATAAATTTTTTAATATCCGTTTGAATCGTTAATTAAAATTAAAATTTTTAAGTTGGAGTTTATTGATCATTTTAAAATTAGTTATAATTTTTGTGAAATTTTCAGAAAAAGACAAAAATCTAATAAAAAAAATATAATTTAATTAAAATTAAACTAATGTGTCAGACAAAGTCTCTTTTTTTTCCCTGAATTTTTAAGGTCACTCGTCTCTTTCTTTCCGTGAATCTCGAAAATCGTCTCTCTCTGTACTTCAAGACACCAGCAAATACATGTCTCTGTGTCGCTTCGAAAGAACAAGTTTTATAAATATCCCCCCGCCACCGATCATAGCTCACTTCTTATTTTGCCTTCCAGCTCTTAGGAAGGTTCAAAAGCTGGCAAATTTATCCCTTTCTTCACTTAAATAGACGACAAAAGCTGACGTGACATTATATTTTAAAATATTAAAGTGTACTTTAGCCAAAACTCTAATAATTAAGAAAAAATGAAGATAAAATAATCGGCTTTGTGAAGCATGCCCACCTATAGATTGAACGTGCCCGACTTGTTATATTCAGTAGTTTGTTATGAAAGTTTTTTTTTATTTATGGATGTCCACGTCTCTTCCTTTATGTGAAGGAGGCATGAAATCATCATAAAGCAAGTGTTGTGCTGATGATCACGTGAAGGACATCATCCCTTTGCAGGATCAATGGCCAAGTTGGCAAGTTGCCTTTATGGATGTGTTGTTAACAAAGCCTTGCTTCCGCTGTAAATAGAGGAACGTATAACTCCTTTTTAATAGTCAGAAACACTCAAGAAGAGAGTGCGTTCAAGAGGGAGAGAAAGAGAAAGGAAGAAATAGAGAGAATACAGAAATAGGGAGAAGAAAGAGAGATGTATGGTAGTGAGAAAATAAATGAAGAGTGAGCCAATATTAACCAAAGAAAATTATATATATATATATATTTGATTTCTCTACGTTGCTATTTATTTATATTGTTTTATAATAGTTATACCTTTTATCCCCCCAATTCATAGCATAGTTATCTTTAAATGTCTATTGTCTTCATTTTTGTTTTGCAGAGTTTATAATCAATGGTTTATTATTGTTACGATCATTATCATTTTTGAAATAATTCTCTGGTTTGATTGAACAGTGGTCAAACCCAAGGAAAACGAGATTATGTCCCACCAAACGTCCCTTAGGTGGGTTGGTGGGGCGTTCGTCCTACTCACTAAATGTTTGGGTTCGAGTCGTCACCATCGTGTTGGTCGGGATACATGGACAATCCACTTCATGAGGGATCTATATATCATGCAGGGGAGCATTCACCTCCCCAAGATTATCTGAGCATACCAACATCTATCTCTATAACCCATTTTTTCAGCAAAAAATAAAAATAAAAAAAATAAAAGGAGATTATGCCCCTGACAATATTATGAATAATGGAAATAAAAAGAAGAAGGAAAGAAGACAAATATCTAAATGATTATTATATTTGTCGCACTGGTATATGAGTTACTAAGGCTACATGTATAGCCTGCTATACAGCATTGTGAAAAGTACCCAAAAAAAAAAAAGGGGAAAAAAAGAGATTAACATCTTAAATGAGAAAGAAAGTTAATACAATTCTCATACAACCAGGAAAGCAAATAATATGGAATAAGATATTATATTGATTGAAATCTTCATTATCTCCTATACGAGAACCTGATTTGCAAAGTATTATAAATCTAGGGATTCCCTAGAGATGTCAATTGGTTGGGTCCGCGTACTAGCCCGATGACACGGTATTGAAAATTCTGGGCTAGGCACGGCACAATACGAGATGATATTGGGTCAGGTTAAGCACGATACGAGATGATGGACTATATTGGGCTCATAGTTTTAAGCATGTGCACTTGTAACGACACAGGACGATGTTAAACACGACACGGGCATGAGTCAAACATGTCACAGCCTGTTGAGCACAATGTGTTAACACGACATACAATTTTTTCTTTTTATTTTATGTAACTTTCTTATTAATTATACATAATTAAAAAAAATTACATATCTACGTCAATGTAACTAAGTCATTTGACCTAAAAAAAATATTTACATTAACTCCTTTTATTTAGAGAATCTCTACAATAAGCATATATAAGCATGTGTTTGGTGTTAAGGTTTGTATTGTAAAATTTGAGTTTGAATTGATTGTGCGTTTATTGAGACGTTTGAATTGTTAGAGTTAAAAAGAAAGGTGATTAAAAAAAAAAAAAAAAAACAACAACAACAACAAACAAACAAAACAAAACAAAAAACATATAAAGCTTGTTTCGTTCGTCTCGAAATTCTATGCAATTTAAGAAAGCGTGTTATTTTGGGCAATGTAGCAAACTCTTTGATATCGGTGGAGGTTGCACAATGAGTCTTATAGCTTGGAATGCCCGTGGACTCGGTGATCCACTAGCATTCGATAAGCTCCAGATGATTGTTCGGAGTTTTTCCCCAGGTTTGGTCTTTATTTCTGAAACCAAACTGAACGGTAGGAGAGCTAGTCTAATTAAGCATTGATTGGGGTTTGAATAAGGAATTCATGTAGATAGTGTCGGACGTAGCGGTGGATTGGCTCTTGTGTGGGGTAAGGATTGGGATGTGGTAATTCAAAGCTTTTCTCGGGCCTACATTGATGCTTTTATCACCTCGCCTGATGGCAATTCGCGGCGGTTTACTAGGTTCTATGGCCATCCGAAGAAAGCACAGAGACACCACTGCTGGAAGCTTTTACGACGACTCCGTGGGCTGTTCACTCTACTGTGGCTTGTGGCAGGTAATTTTAATGAAATTTTGCACTCTTTTGAAAGGAAAGGTGGTCGTGATAGATATGATAGCAGTATGCGAGGTTTTGGTGAAGCTGTTAATGACTGTGAGCTCATTGACCTAGGTTTTCAAGGTGCGGCTCTTACGTGGAACAACAATCAAGACCAGCCCGATAACGTTCAAAAGAGATTGGATTGGTGTTTGGCGGATATTGGATGAAAATTGTTATTTGATAGAGCACGGGTCTTTCATCTGGATTTTTTCGGGTCCGATTATAAAGCTCTCCACGTAGTTCTTGATTTCCCTTCGACGAACCAATATGTGGTGGGATATGGTAATCGGCGTTTCACTTTTGAACCGCTGTGGCGTACTAATGATGGCTGTAAGGATGTTCTCCTTTCGTCTTGATGTCAATCGGTTATTGATGAAGATGGAGGGGCTCTTATTAATACTTTGGAAAGACGTGCAGGAGCTCTCAAAATTTGGAGTAAGGAAGTTTTTGGGCGCATTCCAAAGCAGGTTAGAACCTTGCAAAAGGAACTGGCCGATCTAAATGAATTAGAGTGGAGTTCAGAGGTGAAGAGACGGAAGCAGAGACGTTGGAAGTTGAGCTGGATCGGGTCTTAGCTTTGGAAGAGTATTACTGGAGGCAACGTTCAAGGGCGGAAGTGGCTTCGTGGGGGGGACCGAAATACAAAATTCTTCCACTTGAAAGCATCCCACAGCCGAAACAAGAATGAAGTAAAAAGGTTTAGAAGATGGTCGGGGTGTATGGGTTCATAAGAAAGAGGACATTGTAAGTGAATTGGAAAGTTATTTTTTCGGATATTTTTTCAACTTCCTTACCGGATGATCATGCTATAGGGGAGGTTCTTGACTGTGTTGAACAGAAAGTCTCACTTTATATGTCGGAGTCACTTGGTGATCCGTTCACTACGGATGACGTGAGGGATGCTCTGTTTGGCATGGGAGCTTGGAAGTCACCGGGGCCCCCGATGGTTTCCATGCTAGATTTTTTCAAGAGAATTGGGGACTTATTGGGGGCGGATGTGACAAGGGTGTGCTTAGAGGTGCTCAATGGCCAGAGATCAATTCGGCTTTTAAATGCAACCTATATTGTGCTCATGCCAAAGATAAAATCCTCAAAGGAGGTATCAAATTTTCGGCCTATTAGCCTTTGTGTGTATGAGATTATCACTAAGACTATTGCTAATCGATTGAAGGGTTATTTTGTCGGATATCATCTCGGTCGAACAAAGTGCCTTTGTCCCTGGTAGACTCATCACAGATAATGTTATTGTAGCTTTTGAATTGATGCAACTATCCGGCGGAAAATGGGTGGAAAGAAGGGGTTGATGGCTCTAAAGCTAGACATGAGTAAAGCTTATGACATAGTCAAATGGTCGTTTTTGGAAGCAATTCAAATTGGGTTTTTCCCAACGATGGGTAGATCGTATTATGGGTTGTGTTTCCACATCGCACTTTTCCTTCTTGTTAAAATGGGTCGGTAAGGTGATTCCATCTCGAGGAATCCGTCAAGGCTACCCCCTTTCACCGTACCTTTTTCTCCTTTGTGTAAAGGGGTTTTTCCGCTTTACTCTGCTATGCAAATTTTGATATAGAGCTGTTGGGGATCTCTTGTGCCCGCGGCGCGCCACGGATTAGCCACCTAGTTTTTGCCGATGACAGTATTATTTTTGGAGGGGCCGATCTTGGGAGCTGCCATGCAATTAAGGGCGTTTTGGAGAAATATTAGCTGGCGTCTGGGCAGGTGATCAACTTACAAAAAACTGCCGTTAGCTTCAGTCCAAATTTGAAGGATGATTGTAAGGGTATTTTACTTCATTCTCTCGGGCTTCAGGATGGAGTTTCCCACGATATGTATCTTGGACTACCTTCTTTTGTTGGCCGGGACAGGAGGAGAATTTTCCATGGCATTAAGGAGAGAGTTTGGAAAAAGTTACAGATGTGGAAAAGGAGATTGTTTTCGATGGGTGGTAGAGAAGTCCTAATTAAGGTTGTGGCCCAAGCTACGTCCACTTACGCTATGAATGTCTTTAAAGTACCTTCCATGTTATGCTACGAGCTCCAATCTCTTAATGCAAGATTTTGGTTTGGAGGAAGTTGTGAAGATCGCAAGGTTCATTGGGTTCGTTAGGAGAGGTTGTGTAGAGCGAAGCTTGAAGGGGGTATGGGGTTTAGAGATTTATCCGCTTTTAATAAAGCGTTGGTGGCCAAACAAGGGTGGAGAATCCTCACTCAACCAAACTCTCTCATGGTTCATGTTCTACAAGCCAAGTATTTCCCTCATGTTAATTATTTTTATGCTAATATTAGGAATAACTCCTCTTATACATGGCTGAGTATTATTTGGGATCGTGAGCTTCTTAAGATGGGGGCGCGGTGGAAGATTGGAAATGACGAAAACGTTAGAGTTTTTAAAGATCCTTGGTTGCCTAGGCCAAGCTCTTTTAAACCCAACACTAGACCTAGTGGGGGTTCGGAGGATCTGTTGGTGGCGGATCTATTGACGACAACAGTTTGGGATAGGGAGATGTTGGAGGAGTTGTTTTGGCTGATTGATAGGGATGTCATGTGGAGTATTCCCCTTAGTTCTCGGAGCTGAGTGGATCAATGCATGGTTTGGCATTTTGATAAGCGGGGTGAATTCTCAGTGAGATCGGCATATAAGGTTGAGATGGAAAGTAGAACGGTGGGCAGTCAATCGGGGCATGGGGGTGATTTTGCATGGTGGAAGAAGCTGTGGGGAGCTCAAGTTCCAAACAAGTTCAAAATCCATGTCTGGCATGCTTTTTTTTTTTTTTTTTTTTTATGCCATTCCAGCTCGTTGTCACCTTTCACACCATGGAATCAAGGTTAGCAACATCTGCCCAGTGTGTCTTTATGGTCTTGAGGATACTAAGGCTCTGTGGTCGTGCCAAAAGGCTAGAGAGGTTTGGCAAAGCACTACCCTTTGGCCAATTCTGAAGCTCTTCCCTGGTGGCCCGTTCAGCGCTCTATCTATGTTCCTTGCGGCTGATTGTTCTCTAGAGGATGTTAATGTTTTTTGCACAATTGCCTGGTGTTTATGGCAGAAACATAATAAAGTAGTTTTTGAAGGATGTACAATCACTGCTGGGGAGATTGTGACTTGGGCAGGAAAGTTTATGGGTGATTTTTACCTCTGCAATGGCCTAGATAAGCCTGTTTTGGCAAAGAACAGGGTGGTCAAGCTTCCTTGGAAACCTTCTGAACATGGATTCTTGAAGATTAACATTGATGCAGTGGTAAATGAAGCACTGGACTATGTCAGAGTTGGTGCGGTTATAAGAGATGAATTCGGGGTGGTAGCTGTTGCTTTGGCTAGGAGAATCTTTGGCAAATTATCGCCGCACGTTGGGGAATGTCTGGCAGTTAGGGTAGGAATGTTCTTAGCCAATTGGTGTGGTTTTAAAAAGTTTGTGGTCGAATCTGATGCGTCAAATGTCGTCAAGGCCATCCAAAAACCTATGTGTCGAGCACCGGAGGCAAATGTCGTAGATGATATTCGAGATTTGATGAGTAGCAGTGGTAGTGGAACTATTCGCTATGCTTCCCGTGACGGGAATGTTGTATCCCACTTCTTGGTAAACTATGTCATTTCTTGATTTGTTGATTGTATCTGGATTGACTCCCTACCTAAACGGTTAGGTGCTTTTGTGATAGCCGATTTGGTTTCTCTTCGTTAAGTAATAAAATCCAGATTTCTTATTAAAAAAATAATAAAAGAATGGTTGTAATAAAATGAAATTATATATTCAAGTTTGTGATTTTCCACAACATCAAGTTTTTTTTTTAATAATTAATATAAAATTACTTCTTTGATGGCATTATTTTTATTTGGCAAGTGTTAAATTATGTTGTAATGGAAATATAATTTAAAATGTTGTAATAGTTTGTTGGGTCAATCCATAACCTTATTAGGCTAAGCAAGATAAAAGCATGAGTACAGCACGGCACGGATAAGAGATGTGCCTTGGCCGATGGACCGTGCCAGACCTAAGGATTTTAATCTAAGGCTTGCACGAGCACAACACAAAACTTGATCAAGCCTAACACGACATAAAGCACACATGGGCCAAGCCGATGATGGGCTAGGCTGACATGACATGACACGATTGACAAGTCTATGTTCACCCATTGTCTTACGAGGGAAAGAAAGAAAAATAAACTAAATAGTCCTAAATTTGAATGCCCTGTATATGGAAAAAAAAAAAAAAAAAAAAAAAAAAAAAAAAAAAAACATTCATATGCCGATCTCTCCCCTCTCAATCTTTCTCTCTTTCTCTATGTTGATCCTCCTCTCTTTGCTTGCAGACCCCACCGCTATTAGTGTGATGTCCTAGAAATTTATAAGCTTGATTCATGAATTATTATTGTGGATTTCCTTCATTAATATACTTCTGATGAATTATCTTAATGAATATCAAATTTCACGATCATGAATGATTACATATGTATCATCGGTGTGATGATGTCGATGATATAACAACGACAAGTTATTGGAAAAATCGGATCCGGTATAGAGTTACGGCGCAGCGGAAGTTTTAAAATTTTTATATCGTTTCTGAAAAGAGTCTCACGATGCATATAACAATAAATTAAATTAATGACCAAGCGTACCTTAATTCTTGGATTTCGGAATCACTAGAGCGTTTGACCAACGTGTCTTCTCTACTATTCTCGAGTTCCACGTCTCAGAGTGTGTGTGGGCACACGTTCTATGAATCCAAGCGACCGGTAATGCTTTCCGAAGTCTAAATCCTTCCTTCTCAATTCCAATGTTCCTCGTTGAGAATATGATCCAACTTCTTTCTTCAAAACTACAAAACAGGAACTGATTAACCTCCTATGAAAATTATCACTCGGTTTAACCTTCTTCACAGTTTTGATTCAATGGAATTTTCTCTCTTTTTCTTTCTCACAAGATAGCCGAATTTTGATGTGGAAGAAAACTAACTTGTTTTTCCTCTCACTCCAAAAAAAAAAAAAAAACGTTTTCCCTCTTGAAAAATACCAAATAATTAGTTTTTCAAGAATCCCTTGCCTTTATATAGAAGTTCAATCCTTTTTCAAAATTCATCTCCTTTAAAAATAATTAATAATTATTTTTCTGGATAAATTTTGAATCAAAATATCATACAACTTTAAGCCTAGATTCATTGAACCTAAAAACGTTTTTCCAAGAGGAAATCTTCCCACAAAAAATTCGGCCACACTTGAAATTCAAGCTAGATTGTTGGTTCAAATTTTAAATTAAGAATCTAGACTAGTCAAAAGATCCTAGTCTTATCTAGATTCAAATTCCTTTTAAACCTTTTTGAATTTAAATAAGATTCACTTATTTGAATTAAATATTTTCCTCAAACATCAACCATATTTATTAATTTAAATAAATTGAATATTTAAAATTTTCCTCCTCTTACAACCGTCCACAACTTTTTAAAGGAAAGAAAAAATTCATCAAATAATCTCCATTATTCAAATCAATTAATAATTTAATGTTAGGAATGTATTTGAACAATTTTGAAACAAAATTTTCTTCCCTCCACCTATCTAAAAACCGTACATCACTTTTAGATTAGGAGAGAAAATTTGTTTTCCAAAATTAAATAATTCAAACACAATCTTATTTCCAAAATTCAAATTAACCAATCACATATTGACAAATCATTTGTCTACTAATTTCACATGTACAATCCTTTCTGAATTGCATGTTAGAGAGTACCATGTCTTAATAGACATTACTAAATTCCATTTAAATTTACCGATCTCATTAGGAACAAATCCGGAGACGCTATACGGAACTATATGAGCTAATAGAGGGACCCAATGGAAATATGTAAAGAGGCTCCTATAATTGTGAAAAATTAATCTCAGATTAATTATTCATCAATTATCAACTTCAAAACTATTCCACTAAAAGTTTGAAGCTGAACTCCTGTTTACATACCGTATTACGAAAGCTCTCTTTCACGTAGTGCTTCTTTCATGATTTATTCATCTCTTGCTTAATCCCCATATGTTATCCATGATTGAATTAAGGATTTTTTCCGTTTTACCTTTTCAATCATTTTAACTTAAAGTTCCATTATTCTCTATTGAAAGAATCACCAATTGTAAAACCATACATTTAGTAAACCACCAGAGAACACAAAGTAAACCGATGGCCAAGATCTTGTTATACTATCTTTCAATCCCCGAATAATGCCTTTAAGTAGATAACATTTACTATCGTTAAGATAGCTATGGATTCTGTATCTACGAATCTTGATTTCTCCATCCATATGTCATGCACCCAAAACACAAGTATATTAACCATGAATTAACAGTGTCTCACCTGTAGTGCATTAAAGTACATAAGTCATGGATGCGAACTCAAGTAATCATTTCAGGATTAAGATTAATGCTGGATGATAATCAAAGTGTCATTGATTCTTATAAACGGAATTATTAAACCGAATCAATTAACACTTTAGGTCCAGTCTAATGTCATACCTCAATACTGGTATACATTAAAGTTTCTACTCGGAACCTATCCGATGGTCAAGACAAACCATCCCTCAAAGGAAGCAGACAACCTTTACAATCTTATCATAAATCAGATCCACAAATCTTATTTCATCGATTGCGGACTATTTATTTAGACAGTTATCAAATTACCACGTCTTCTATATATACCCCGTATACATATGGTAATCCGATATATTACCAACAGTCAAGGAGTATATTATGTTTGCTCAAAATAACCATACAATCAACAAATGAAAGTAAATAGGACACAACTTATTAAACATGAATAACCTTCTCTTATGAATATCAAAATGTCATATTTACGGAAAATCCCTAATATTGATTTTCTATCCTTAGGGCACATTTAGATTCCAACAATCTCCCACTTGCCCTAAGCGAGTAAATGTGACATATTACGCATCCCCATGCCTTCAACGTGTTCTTCGAATCTTCTGGCCACCAAAGTCTTCGTGAACGGGTCAGCAAGATTGTCCTCTGATGCGATTTTGCAAACCGTCACATTTCCACTCTCAACAAAGCCACTGATGATTTGATATTTTCTGTCAATGTGCTTACTCCTCTTATGATGCCTAGGATCCTTAGTATTAGCTACTGCTGCACTGTTGTCACAGTAGAGCACTATAGCTTTATCCATACCAGGAACGACCTCATGGTCACCAAGGAACCTGCGGAGCCATACCGCTTCCTTTGATGCCTCACTGGCTGCCACATACTCGGCTTCCATGGTCGAGTCAGCAATGCAAGATTACTTAATACTCCTCCACACAACGGCACCACCACCAAGGGTAAAAACAGATCCTGAAGTTGATTTCCTTGAATCCTAATCTGATTGAAAATCAGAATCTGTGTATCCTATAGGAACAAGGTCCTGACCGGAATACACTAGCATATAGTCCCTCGTTCTCCGTAGATACTTGAGTATATGCTTCACCGCACCCCAATGGTTCGGTCCCGGATTCGACTGATATCGACTTACCGTACCAACCGCAAAACAAATGTCAGGCCTAGTGCATAACATAGCGTACATAAGACTACCTACTGCTGATGCATAAGGTACATTTTTCATACGCTCCCTTTCTTCCGATGTCTTGGGACAGTCATCTCTAGAAAGCTTGATTCCAATCCTGAAAGGTTGGGCACCTTTCTTGGAATCTTTCATAGAAAACTTCTCAAGTACTTTATCAATGTATGAAGCTTGAGAGAGTGCTATCGTTTTGTTCTTTCTATCTCTAAAGAGTTGAATACCAAGAACATAACTAGCCTCTCCTAAGTCCTTCATGTCAAACTGTTTGGCTAACCAAACTTTGACAGATGATAATGTTGCCACATCGTTTCCAATAAGCAATATATCATCCACATAAAGTACAAGAAAAACCACTTTCTCATTCTTGATACATTTATAAACACATGGTTCATCAATGTTTTGTTCGAATCCATAGGTTTTGATCGCTTGATCAAACCTAATATTCCAAGAACGAGATGCTTGCTTTAATCCATAAATGGATTTAAGCAACTTGCATACCTTGTCTTCTTGGCCTTTTGCCTTGAACCCGTCTGGTTGTATCATATAGATATCTTCTTCAAGAGAGCCATTCAAGAAAGCTGTCTTGACATCCATTTGTCAGATCTCATAATCGAGAGCAGCCGCAATGGATAAAAGAATGCGGATTGACTTGAGCATTGCTACAGGCGAGAAGGTTTCATCATAATCGATTCCTTCTTTCTGCGTATAGCCATTCGCTACAAGTTTGCCTTGAAAGTTTCCACTTTCCCATCCACACCTCTCTTCCTCTTGTATACCCACTTACACCCAATCGGTTTTATGCCTTTGGGTAAGTCTACAAGTTTCCAGACCCCGTTGGAATCCATAGATTCCATCTCGGTGTTCATAGCCTTTTGCCAAAGACTAGAATCAACATCCTCCATAGCTTCCTTGTACGTAGTCGGATCATCATGTTCTATGGATTCTGCTTCAAAAACTTCACCATTGAACATGTACCTTTCAGGTTTCCTGATAATCCTCCCACTACGACGAAGCTCCCCTGGTTGTTGATTCTTTAGCGGTTTTTCCACAGGGTTTTCTGTGACTTTAGGAACATCCAAACCCGAAGTCATCTCCTCAAGCACTACTTTGCTACGAGGTTTAAAGTCTTCTATGTAACTTTCCTCCAGGAATGTTGCATGTGTAGAAACGAAGACTTTATTTTGCTTCGGATTATAGAACAGACCACCTTTTGTCCCTTTTGGATAGCCAACAAACAAGCACACTTCTGATCGTGACTCCAACTTCTTCGCTTCCTTATCCAGGACGTGTGCCGGACAACCCCAAATTCGAATATGATTCAAATTAGGTTTCCTACTCGTCCATAACTCGTAAGGAGTTTTAGGAACCGATTTGGAGGGAACGTTATTCAGAAGATAGCTTGCAGTTTGTATGGCGTGTCCCCAAAATGACAAAGGTAATGTGGAGTAACTCATCATAGACCGGACCATATCCAATAGGGTCCTATTTCTTCTCTCAGCTACACCATTCTGTTGAGGAGTACCAGGTGCAGTCAACTGGGATTGTATCCAATTCTCTATCAAATATCCTAAGAACTCATCCGATAGGTATTCCCCACCTCGATCCGATCGAAGTGTTTTTATAGACTTACCTAATTGTTTCTCCGCTTCAGCCCGAAATTCTTTGAACTTGTCAAAGGCTTCGCTTTTGCGGGTCATCAAATAGACATATCCATACCTTGAGTAATCATCAATAAAAGTGATATAATACTCATACCCACCACGTGCTTCTATGTTCATGGGACCACAAACATCCGTATGCACTAGTTCTAAAAGTTCCTCGGCACGACCATCCTTGGCAGCAAAGTGCCGTTTAGTCATCTTGCCCTCCAAACAGGATTCACATTGTGGCCAAGGTTCAACCTCATACAAGTCAAGGCATTCCTCCTTTACCATCCTTTGAATTCTGTTAAGGCTTATGTGACCAAGTCGTAAATGCCAAAGATATGATTTGTTAGAGTGAGAAGACTTATGTCTTTTAGAGTTCTTTTCCAATTCTGTATCAAGCAGTGAGTGCATCTTAGGTTTGATAAAATAAAGATTTTCATGCATCCATCCATTACAGATAAGAGAATTATTTTTCCTAATAACAACTTTATTATTAAAAGAAACTGCATAAGAATCTTTAATCAAACAAGCTACCGAAATTAGGTTCCTCTTGAAACTAGGAACATAAAAATAATGTCTCAAAACAATAAACCTAAATTCATCAAAATAAAGATGCACTTCTCCCACTGCTTCAGCTCGCACCAACGTCCCATCACCGGTTCTTAACGTGAAGTCCTCCTCATGCAGACTTCTCGTTACCTTGAACCCCTGCAGAGAAATACAAACATGGTTAGTGGCTCCAGAATCTATAACCCAATTGTCCTTAGATTCTTCCACTAAACAACCCTCAAGATACAGAACATCGAAATTATCTTTTTGCTTTTGCATAGACAGGTATTCTCGGCAATCCTTCTTGAAATGTCCTTTCTTCCCACAGTGAAAACACTTAACCTTTTTGGGATCCACCTTCCGTTTCTTAGTCTTGGTAGACTTCTTAGAAGCAGGTGCATTCACCGCAGGCTTGTTCCCCTTTTCCTTCTTCATTTTGGGATTAGGAGCAGGCAAACTAGGTTCAGCCATATTCACCTCAAACTTAGATCCAGAACCCTTAAAAATGTTCTCAAAGGCTTGCAACTCTTTCATCAATTCCGTTAAAGACATCTCCTTCCGGTTAAGGTTGTAGGATGCCTGAAACAAATCGAAATCCTTGGACAAGGTTTGGAAAACCATGACCAATTGAGTTGCAGAATCGATCTCAGCCCCATTTGTCTGAGCTTCAGACAAATAAGCCATGACTTTCATCATGTGCTCCTTGATGGGAGTTCCAACCTTCTGCCTGCAGTTCATGAGACCTTTGATAGCATCGGTCTTAGCCTGGATAGTTTGTTCACCAAACATTTCCTCCAGGTTATCCATGATCTGCCTAGCAGTTTGATGCTCTTCATGCTGTTTCTGGAGCACGTTAGACATGCTCGCCCGAATATAGCACATAGCACTTAGGTTGGAATTGTCCCAGTGCTCAAGCGCTACAAAATCCCTATCAGGAGCATCGATCGCAGGCGTAGGTGGTCTTGGTTGGGTTAGGACGAAACTGTGTTTCTCAAAGTTTAGGACGATAAGCAAGTTCCTTTTCCAGTCATTAAAATTCTCGCCAGTTAATTTGTTTTGCGTAAGTATCACAGATAAAGGGCTCGACATTTTGATCTATAATAAGAAAACATGTAATAAGTACGAGCAAACATCCTATTAGTTTATAAAATATGGTTTTGTAATAAAACAAAAAGATTTATATGCAATCTAAATGTTCATGTGTAAAACCCTTAAAACACATACCTTACTACGATAATTCCTAGCTTCTGCTTTCTAAGCTACCGAGGGGTAGTCATAGAATAACTAGCCAAGAACACGGACCCCTTCCGATTAATATATATTCGTCCATGGAGCAAATTCCATTAAATATATATTAACTATCGTTTATTTGGCCACTACTTTATATAACAGAGCCTCGAGGGAGGGTTAATAAATAAAGTAGCATGAGTGTGTAACCATTGTTTCCAATTTTGAATCCATATTTTACATCCGCCACCGAGGGGTGATCTAAACATAAAATATGCCCAAAATTGTTATCCTTTCAGAATCCAAATCAGTGTGCGCTCTAGGTAAGATACCTATCCGAAGGGAATTCCCGGGTCAAAACCGAGTAGTAGGCACTACCATGCGTAACTATTGGACCAACGATGGAGGCCGTAGGTCTTAGTGTGTAAAACCTTCTCCCACTCATTCTTTTAAATTAGGGTTTTTGTTTTTCATGCATAAACAATATTTATTGAGTGGCACTCCCTAGTCTATATGGCATGTTATCAATACATCATGAAATAGTATAACATATTCATCTAGCAACACATCATCTATGGTTTGCAAAATATGTAAACAGCCGTGGATCATGATTCCATCCTAGAGAAAAGAAAATTTAAAATTTACAAAAATTAACCGAAACATATATCGGCCTTCATTTGTAGATCCATGCCTTGTATCCTTCTTCAATGTGTCTTCCTTCTCCAATGTCACATCTTTTCAAATTTAAAATTAAATTTAAATTTCAAAAAGATTATATGTGATTTTTAATTTTAATCAAAATTACAAAATCTCAAAATTTAAATAAAAAAAAATCCGGTTTATTAAATTTTAAAATTCAAAAAATTTGAAATTTCCAAATTTCAAATTTAAATCTCAAAATTTTAAAATTCATAATAATATCCATTAATTTAAATTTAAATTTTTAATTTTGATTTCCAAATTATCAAGATCACATATCATTGGAAAATTAAATTTTCAAAAAGATTCTGTGATTTTTTTTTATTTTATAAAAAAAATGTTTTTTAATTAAAAAAATTCAAAAAATCACATCCTTTGAAAATTTCCATACCTTCGTTCATCTTCAATCTCCTCGAATCCATTGTAGCCTGAATTTTACAAAAAAAATTCCTACGCCGTTTCCGGCTTACAAAAATTCTAGGAATTGAAAGAACGACCTTGCGGTGATTATAGACCGCATCTATTACACTTAAAAAACCTAGATACAAATTCTAACCTCTATGGAATCATGACCGGAAAAATTGAACAAGCATCAAATATTATAAAAATAATATTAAGCATTCATTCATCCATACATCCATTCATAAAATATTTAACATACTCAAAATAAAACCTAGAGTGCCAACTCTCTAAAATATTTCATTAATGCCTAGAGAGAAATTTATTTGATCAAATAATTTATGTTATATACATGATCATGAGTTGGCTCTGATACCAGTTGTTGGAAAAATCGGATCCGGTATAGAGTTACAGTGCAGCGGAAGTTTTAAAATTTTTATGCCGTTTCCGGAAAAGAGTCTCATGATGCATATAACAATAAATTAAATTAATGATCAAGCGTACCTTAATTCTTGGATTCCGGAATCACTAGAGCGTTTGACCAACGTGTCTTCTCTACTATTCTCGAGTTCCACGTCTCAGAGTGTGTGTGGGCACACGTTCTATGAATCCAAGCGACCGGTAATGCTTTCCGAAGTCTAAATCATTCCTTCTCAATTCCGATGTTCCTCGTTGAGAATATGATCCAACTTCTTTCTTCAAAACTACAAAACAGGAACTGGTTAACCTCCTATGAAAATTATCACTCGGTTTAACCTTCCTCACAGTTTTGATTCAATGGAATTTTCTCTCTTTTTCTTTCTCACAAGATAGCCGAATTTTGATGTGGAAGAAACCTAAATTGTTTTTCCTCTCACTCCAAAAAAAACGTTTTCCCTCTTGAAAAAAATACCAAAAATTGGTTTTTCAAGAATCCCTTGCCTTTATATAGAAGTCCAATCCTTTTTCAAAATTCATCTCCTTAAAAATAATTAATAATTATTTTTCTGGATAAATTTTGAATCAAAAGATCATACAACTTTAAGGCTAGATTCATTGAACCTAAAAACGTTTTTCCAAGAGGAAATCTTCCCACAAAAAATTCGGCCACACTTGAAATTCAAGCTAGATTGATGGTTCAAATTTTAAATCAAGAATCTAGACTAGTCAAAAGATCCTAGTCCTATCTAGATTCAAATTCCTTTTAAACCTTTTTGAATTTAAATAAGATTCACTTATTTGAATTAAATACTTTCCTCAAACATCAACCATATTTATTAATTTAAATAAATGGAATATTTGAAATTTTCCTCCTCTTAAAACCGTCCACAACTTTTTAAAGGAAAGAAAAAATCCATCAAATAATCTCCATTATTCAAATCAATTAATAATTTAATGTTAGGAATATATTTGAACAATTTTGAAACAAAATTTCTTCCCTCCACCTATCTAAAAACCGTGCATCACTTTTAGATTAGGAGAGAAAATTTGTTTTCCAAAATTAAATAATTCAAACACAATCTTATTTCCAAAATTCAAATTAACCAATCACATATTGACAAATCATTTGTCTATTAATTTCACATGTCCAATCCTTTCTGGATTGCATGTTAGAGAGTATCATGTCTTAATAGACATTACTAAATTCCATTTAAATTTACCGATCTCATTAGGAACAAATCCCGAGACGCTATACGGAACTATATGAGCTAATAGAGGGACCCGATGGAAATATGTAAAGAGGCTCCTATAATTGTGAAAAATTAATCTCAGATTAATTATTCATCAATTATCAACTTCAAAACTATTCCACTAAAAGTTTGAAGTTGAACTCCTGTTTACATACCGTATTACGAAAGCTCTCTTTCACGTAGTGCTTCTTCCATGATTTATTCATCTCTTGCTTAATCCCCATATGTTATCCATGATTGAATTAAGGACTTTTTCCGTTTTACCTTTTCAATCATTTTAACTTAAAGTTCCATTATTCTCTATTGAAAGAATCACCAATTGTAAAACCATACAATTGGTAAACCACCAGAGAACACAAAGTAAACCGATGGCCAAGATCTTGTTATACTATCTTTCAATCCCCGAATAATGCCTTTAAGTAGATAACATTTACTATCGTTAAGATAGCTATGGATTCCGTATCTATGAATCTTGATTTCTCCATCCATAAGTCATGCACCCAAAACACAAGTATATTGACCATGAATTAACAGTGTCTCACCTGTAGTGCATTAAAGTACATAAGTCATGGATGCGAACTCAAGTATTCATTTCAGGATTAAGATTAATGCAGGATGATAATCAAAGTGTCATTGATTTTTATAAACGGAATTATTAAACCGAATCAATTAACACTTTAGGTCCAGTCCAATGTCATACCTCAATACTGGTATACATTAAAGTTTCTACTCGGAACCTATCCGATGGTCAAGACAAACCATCCCTCCAAGGAAGTAGACAACCTTTACAATCTTATCATAAATAAGATCCCCAAATCTTATTCCATCGATTGCGGACTATTTATTTAGACTGTTATCAAATTACCACGTCTTCTATGTATACCCCGTATACATATGGTAATCCGATATATTACCAACAGTCAAGGAGTATTTTATGTTTGCTTAAAATAACCATACAATCAACAAATGAAAGTAAATAGGACACAACTTATTAAACATGAATAACCTTCTCTTATTAATATCAAAATGTCATATTTACAGAAAATCCCTAATATTGATTTTCTATCCTTAGGGCACATTTAGATCCCAACAAGTGTCAAACAGGGCCTTGGTGTCATATAGTTCCGACAAGCTTCGTCAAGCTTTGGCAGTGGATTGCTTTGAGGGGGAGAAGAAGAAATCTGACATTTGGTTATGGCATGGACTTTTGGAGCATGCTTCATTCGGATACCTAAATAAATTGTTTCCTAGTCTATTTGCCAAGATTGATGTTTCTAGTCTCCGATGTGAAGTTTGAGAATTGGCAAAGAGTCATCGCGCTTCATTTCCATTAATTTTAAATCCCAGTCCAGTCCCATTCATAGATCACGTTGGTTTGTTATTTTTATTGATGATTGTACTAGGATGACCTGGGTATGCTTAATGAAGTCCAAAGGAGAAGCCAATTCTATGTTTAAAAAATTTCATAAAATTGTTCGCACTTAATACAAAGCACATGTTCAGGTTCCACGTGGTGACTGGTGGAGAATATCAAAGTTTTGAATTACAGCAATATTTGGAATAACATGGAACTATTCATCAAACCACATGTTCCAATACGCCGCAACAAAATGGGGTCGTCGAACGAAAGAATCGTCACTTGTTGGAGGTTGTTCGTGCTTCATTGATACAAGCTCATTTGCCATTGTCCTACTGGGGAGAAGCACTTACATCAATAATGTATTTGATCAATCGAGTACCTTCCAGCACCATCAACTTCCAGACACCATTTCATGCTCTTACTGAAGCAGTTGTTGCCCCGACAATTCTGAAATTACCTCCTCATGTCTTTGGTTGTGTAGCATTCGTATACCTCCATAAGCATCAACGCAGCAAGTTAACTCCTCGCACACTGAGATGTGTTTTTCTAGGGTATGCTACTAATCAAAAGGGGTACCGCTGTTATCATCCTCCAACTCATCGAATGTTCATTATAATGGATGTTGTTTTCCATAAAGACACGATGTATTTCTCCTTTGAGCCTAAACTTCATGACGAGTACCACAAGGAAATTCAGACTCTAGACTATGATTTTATTGACTATGAGCTCCAAACTTCTCCGAAGGATGAAATCCCTGAATTTGGAGACCAGGATTTGGACAACTTGGATTCTAGTGGTGACGACTCACAAACAAGACAATACATTTTGAAACTTTTATTGTAAATGATAAATATCAATAAAAAATAATATATATTAATAAATTAGGGTTACAAGATATTATTTTATGTGCCACATTGTACCGCTACTCGACATAAAACTTTGCCTAGATTTTAACCAAGCTAAGGAATTGTGATTAGTTATCTTCTTCTTCCTCCTTTTTTTTTATTATTTTTTTTTGGAAGAAAATATTTTAAACATGGATTTTATTTTCCTTCAACTTTGAATGAATGAAATTATACACATCCCATTAAAGAGAAATTTGATGCTTTTTAATTTTTTCCCTAATGACATTATTGGTTTTTTACCATCATGGAAATAAAAACTATGGTTAATCATTGTGAATTCAACACGGTGGTATGATTGTGACATGCCATGATGGTTTATGACTCTCATCTAAGATTATGTTCAATGCATATATCATCCTCAATATTACAATTGTTAAAAATAAAAAATTAAAAAAAATTAAAAAAAAAAGGTGCGTAATTACTATATTTGAGATTTTGTGCTCAAATTTATAGTGTTTTTTCTAAGATTGTACCTACCTTTTGTCGTTATAATTAAGTTTTAAATTCTTAAAAGCTAAGTTTTAGTATCTGGATAATTTAGCAACGAAAAAATTTGTAACACATGATGAAAAAGTCGAGTCATTAAGTAATAACAACCAAATGCTAAATTTAACATATTTAGTGTTTGTCAAAGACAGCATGACATTGGAGAGTAATTTTGACTTAAATACAAAATTTGGCATTGGTGCATTTGTTTGACCCTCCATTGGATGTTCCCTAATTACCTTGATCTCTTACCTTTTTCTGCTGACCCAACAACTTAAAATAGTTTTCCGACGGTAATCTGTCTCGTATTTTAGTTTAAAAAGCCCAAATTATAGAACTAATTCACGTTTATCTTTGAATGCATTTTGTGTGACCCCATCCCCTAACTAAATAAAAAAAAAAAAAAAATTGATGGGCCATGTGCCTAAAATACTCATCTCAAGTTGGTTTAATACCTGGATCTTATTGCTCAACTATGAAACACAACTTTTTTGAGAAGATGCCTCCTGAAAGTCGTTACTTTTTCTGACAAAGAGTTGGTACTTTTCTGCTAAGAAACCTATGGACGTTAATATCAATATTCAATTATGCTGCAAACCAAAATGGAAGCTAGAATTAAGAGGGTGTTTGGTTGATCCACTTGAGTTGGAGAATTGAAATTATTTTTGATTGAAGTTGAGTTGAGTTTTAGAATTATGTGTTCTGTTGGTTGGAATTAAAAAATGTAATTACTTAAATTGTATTTAGAAAAAAAAAAAATAATATGGATTTTGTTTTGTACATCTTGAAATTTTACGCAATTAAAAAAAATTATCTTTTTTAGACTTGTAATAACAAAGTTACGATATATTTTATAGTTTGAGTTTTTAAGTTAGAGTTAGAGTTGTAAATAGTGAAATCACGATTTTTTGTTTTTTTTTTTTTTTCCACATAAAAGACAAAAAACTATAGTTAGATAGTATGAGTTGGTATGCTAAACACATGCTAAAATGAGCGAGGACAAAGAAGGATATTCAATCTTAGAGAGAAAACTCTCTAGCAATTACAAAATCAAGGGAATAAAACTAGTATGCCCAAATCAAAGAGCAATTATAACTCTTAACAAGTCTCCACATAACATTTAAGTGCAACAGATCACATGAAAACACTACCCAAGAAGCAAATTATTCAAAACAAACGACAAAGGCTCAAAGTAAACAACAACAAATTAGCAACCCAAACGACAGTGCTGAGTTCAACAGAGGATCCCCTGCATCAAGAGGGCTCAAGTTCCTGCGGATGAAAAACATGTCAATTTTGGGTATACTATCATTTGATGGTGAAAGAAAGGAAAGAAGGACATATTGAGTTATAAATTTTTAATTTAACAAAAAAAGAAAAAAAAAGAAAAAAAAAATAAAGACGAAAAAAGGAAATCTTGAATGAAGTGACTTAAATCACGTGCTTTTCGCATGTTTCCTCTCTTGCTCTGTTTATCAGTTGCCATATTCTCTACTCTGGTTATAAGAAATAAGGTTTACTAATATGTTTTGAGATACACAATATTTTCCTCAGAAAAAAATCCTTAAAATAGGGAAGTGAAAATTTGCAAAAAGTATAATTAATAGATTATTTCATCCTAGCCACTAGCTAGAACTACTGGATGTCCCCCTATTTATAATTTTAGGGGATCATTTAGTAAACATTATAGAATGGTAAAAATATATATATATATACTATGAACCTGTAAGCTATA